>CM045767.1:42833209-43298846 GCA_025200525.1 Camellia lanceoleosa
GTGACCAAATTAATGTGGGTGATGTAGAAAAAATTAAGGATAAATATACATTTAAATATAA
Source organism: Camellia lanceoleosa (assembly GCA_025200525.1). Taxonomy (NCBI): domain Eukaryota; kingdom Viridiplantae; phylum Streptophyta; class Magnoliopsida; order Ericales; family Theaceae; genus Camellia; species Camellia lanceoleosa. The sequence goes on from CM045767.1 coordinate 42,833,271, forward strand.
AGATATGACAATATCATTTTTCATCTAAATGATAGACCGTTATTGATAAAAGCGGGAAGTAGAATGTTATGAATCAAAACTTTAGGAGATCTCAACTTAATTATACCATTTGTAAAGGGATTCTGCATTTTTGAAACTCAAAAAGTGTAATTTATCATTTTTAATTTAAATATCTATAATACACTCCACTAACAATGCCTAATTTGGTTCAAACCACTTTGTTAAACACTTAATCCACTTTGTTGAACACCCACTAGTAGTTAACAATAACGTATCATCTAAAAAGTTACATAACCGAATAAGAGATAAATGGAATGAATGATTGTTTGATGAGGTACGTGAAATGATAAAATTTGATAGTATTCACATTGAATTTATTATACAATGATTCAAAATATAAAATTGCAATTGTAAAGTTCAATTACTTTTGTTGGAATATTAACTCAATGTATTAGAACTCTTTTTTCTGTGATTTAAAAATTTTTAGTTGGTGGGTGTTTGATAACCTGGTTACACTTAAAATTTAATGTATTATAAGTAACCAATTAATTAAATTAGGTTGGATAATAAAAAATGAAATATAAGCAAAATTAAATTAACTACCAATATGTAGGCTAAAATTTAAAAGAAAACTTTAAAGTCATATAAACTTATTTAGTTATGACTGAATTTATAAATACTAAACATAAATATCAATACACACTATTATAAATTCCACATCACAGCCATACTACTACTACCACCACCACCACCACATACCATCACTACCATCGTTATCATTACCACCACCACCATCATGTGACGCCATCACCCACCACCACCACCACCACATTACCATCATGACATCACCCACCACCACACTATCACCATCCATCACCAATATAAACATTAAAATATACAATTTAGAAAATAATAAATTTTCAAATTTGATTTTTACTCATATAAAATAAATTATTTTAGTTTAGTATTTAAATTTTTTATTAAACAATTTTTTCAACTTAAAAATTTAGCATTCAGTTTTCAAAACTTAATTTTCGATTCTTCACTTTTTCGAGTTTCAATTTTATCAAACAACACCTTATAAAGTGTAAATTTTTGATGATAGATTTGACAATTGGTATTTTAATAGTATTTTTACTTTAAAAGATAAAATTATCTTTTTTTTAACTTATGAAAATATTGTTTTCTTTTTAGTACACCAACTAAATAAGTTAAAAACAAAAGTATTTTATACTTGGGCACCTCGGTCCATAAATCTCTGAATTCCAATTTTGTTTTTGTCCAAAAGATTCGAGGCGCTAGAATACTTTGTCCAAAAGGATAAAGCGTAGGCAAAATGATCAAATTATCCCACATATATATATATCACACACAGTACTCCCACAAGACGTTCAAACCTTTTTTTCTTGAATAGAAACTTCTCTCTCTCTCTCTCTCTCTCTCTCTCTCTCTCTCTCTCTCTCTTCACGATCGAAAACCTAACTTAGTATCGCGCCATTGTGCATTACTTCAAGCTCTTACTACTTTGTGACTCTACTATTAAAACAAACGATGGCTTACGGAAACTAGCACTTCTGAGGGGTTTGATTCCTCCATCGTGCCCCGCCGCCTTTACTAGGGCTTTGATTCTATCATCGTTATGGTTTTGAGCTCTCTACCAATTCGTGAGCTTGACGCTCGTGATTGAGCTACACCAGGTATAATGATTCTGGTTTAGACCCGACCAATTTACTTGCTTTTGAATCCGAGAATCCATGTACCTAACTATTATTCATCTCATTTACATCTTGTTGCTTGTGAGTTTGGCAATTGGGAGTTTTCGTTGCATATGAAACAGCTTGGAAAGTTAGTTTTTCAATGAGTTATTGCCCAGATTTTTGTCTGTTCGCTCGAGCGGTCTTTGTTGCGCTTGAGCAATCTTTTATCGTCTGCAAAACTACTGGATTTGTGTTATTTTCGCTCAAGCAATACTTATTGCGCTCGAATAGTCTTTTGCAGGTCTGAACTTCTAGGACGGGGTCATTGTGCGCTCAAGCGGTGGTTTTGATTGCTCAAGTGGTGCCACTTTTTGTGTCTGTTCACTCGAGTGGTGTTTTGCTTACTCAAGCGGTCTATGCGTATATCAGTTTGAAAGAGGGCCATTTTGAGTTACTTTTTTTGTATATCTTATTCTCCCTCTAAACATTTCAAAACCCTAGATTCATCATCTCTCTCTCTCTCTCTCTCTAAGTTCTTACCGTCTAGCTCTAAATACTCTCAATCCATTAGTTTTCTCAACATAGTCCTTTAGAGAAAAGCATAGAGCTCAGCGAGGGTTTTCTTTTAATCTGAGCGGATCGTTGATTAAATGCTTGTAGGTGATTTTGGATTATCTTCTTTTGGTGGTGCTCCATGTCTTTTGGAAGGCACACACCTCGCCTACTCAGGAAGGTGATCCTATCTGAGACAACGAGTCACCCTCATTGATAGCTCGGTTGTTGAAGACTAGGGGACCTCGGGGATTTCAGACGGTTCGATGATTCCTACCGGGGTCATGGAGAATCGCTGGTGGGTTTGGTGGCGTAACATTCTCATCTTCATCAACAAGTTGTGGCCGGTTTATTCGGTCAAGACACGCATGTTTCGTGAGGGCGAAGGTCGCCGCGATGGAAGAGCCACCACGGCCTGGGTTGATTGGCCGGCCTGTGGTACCTCGGTTGGGCTTGTTTGGGTGAGCATGGCCCTCAGTCTGTTTTTTTTCGCCATCTCTTGTTCTGGGGTTAGTCGCTGGGGCGATTTCGCAAAGTTGGGTCGGTTACTGTGGGTCTTCGAGGAGAAAATCGGTTACTCTTGCTTTTAATCGTAGGAGTATCGTCAGTCGGCTCGAAGTCAAGTTTTGACTCCTTTCTTTGGTCTGTGTAGTCTGTGATGTTAGGATAGTTGTAGTTGGAGACGAGATGAGCTTTATCTTGCAAAAAGAAGACAAGTGTTAGTCGGTTTCTGAGAAAGTAAGTTCAAGGAAGCCGAAATGAAAACCGAAGTGTGTATAACCTTTTCTCCTTATTCTTGGCTCGGATTCCGGCTTGGAAGTCCTCAAAGTTTCCAGATACCCAGAAGAAGTCGTCATCATTGACATCTTTATCCGGTGTGTGCTTTATTATCTTTTCTCTACCTCGGCGCACTCTCAAATAGTAACACCGCCTTGGTTTTTGGATCCTATTGACATCTTGATGTAGTATCTCTACTCTAGGTTGAGCCAGGTTTGTTGGTTGAGCATCTATGCCCATTATTATTCGATATGTATTGGTGGATAATCGAAAGGTAGAATCCGGTTTTGTCGAGAATTCACAAATTAGTGGTGGTGGGAATCTGAAGTTCGGTTTCTACTATAGATTGGAGGGTGAATGGGACAAAGCCTTCTTTCGCCCATGGGTCCATTTTGTTTAGCTAGTTTTAGATTTACACGGTTGGAATGTTGTCTTGTTCTCAAGTCGGCTAGCCGCTGGGGTTTCTACCAAATGTCCAGACTTCCCCATTTATTCTATAAGTTATGAAATAATTTATCTCGGTTGAAAGAGCGTGCTCAAGAGTCCCGGTTAACGCCGAGAGTGCTCGGGCATTCTAAGTGCAAAGTTGAAAAACAAGGAGTCAAGCACGGATCAAAGACCGTGCTACAAAAATAAAAGCAAGAAAAAAATTTGGTTTTATTTCGGTTCTCTGAGGTCTGGTTTCTATATATCGGTTGGAGGGCTTGTTATCTCTGCTGGTTTATTATTCTTGTTATCTCGGTTGGAGCGTTATGTTTGTTATTTTGGTTTCATGAAGGGTTCTTTACTTGGTTAAGCCTGGCGATTTTTCTAAGTTCGGTTTTGGAACTGAAGTCGGCAGGAGGCTTAGCTCGATGCGGGTCAAAATACCTATCTCAAGTCGATTTGATTTTGGCTAAGGTGAATCGGATGCTTTCTTATTAAAACTCTTTGTTATCTACAAGTACTAGCTCGGTTCTAGTTAGCCTAAGCGGCACAAACGTTCCTAGTTAGGTTGGATGTATTTTATGGACCAAATGATTGTTTACCAGTTCATAAAGTTCATAGTGTTTATGTGAAGTTCTTTTGAAACATAGCATGCAAAGTGTTTTGTGAAAACACACAGATACATACTATTATGAATCAAGCGGAAGCAAAAACGTAAAGAAATGGGCAAGTTTGGGCATACAGGGAAAGAGGAGAGTGAAAGTGGAAGCAGCGATAAAGAACACGAGCTCTTGGTATGCAAGATTGAAAAACAGAAGGAAGGGAAAGGATGAGCGATTAGAGTGATTACGAAATGAAAGGTTGATTTTTTGTGTGTGAGGGAACTATTCAAGCGTTACAAAACACGACGACGCGGCATGGGGAACAACCAATGGGGGCTTGCCGCGTGTCAAGGAAGGGCAATCGATTGATTACGCAAATTGAAGGGCGTTACGACAGGTATAGCTCGGTCTGCGTAGCTCGGTTGGGATAAGCTAAATCGCTAGCTCATTTGGAGTAGCTAATGGTTTTTGTTAGCTCGGCCGAGAGGTTAAAATTCTATCTCGGTTGAAAATTGGTAATCCCTATCATGCTTCGCAGATGGAATTAAGGGCAATTGAGAGGGTAATTTATATTCATAAATTGGGCGAGCTAGATGTTGGGCGAGGTAGGCCCAAGAACGTGAATAGTAAATACATCGATTAGTGATTAGTAGCGGGTTACAAAATGGGCATCCATAGCTCGGTTGTGCATGAAACCGAGGTGAGAAGTAAAAACGAAGTCCTGGACTATAGGTTACTTAATTTACGGAGTTCGCCATAATGGAGCCATCTCACTTGGCTTATACGGTGATGAGGTGTTGGAGGATAAGCATTATCTTCGAGAGGAGTAATTCTAGAGGACTCTCATGGAGGAATGCGGTTCTAGAAGGACTCTTCGTATGGAGAAGTTAAAGTCCTACTAGGAATGCCACGCCAAAACCTATATAAGCTCACAAATATCACCTTTGGAAAGGTAATACAATTTTGCTCCACTGAATACATTGAGCTTTTGCCTTCTTGTCTTGCTTCTTGACTTAGGCATCGGAGAGGTTTCGGCACACACCGTGCTAGCTCACGCTGATATTTTGGTGGTGGAATCGACATCGTCTGAGTGAAGACTTGGTCATGATTATACGAGAAGGTGAAATTCTTTCCCGTACAATTCCAGAGGTAGGGATTTCTTTGCTCGTTTTCAATACTTCGTTATGTGGTAGATTTTATTGCATGAAAAACATGTTTATTATGAATTTTTAAAAAGCATGTAAGAGAGATCTAGGGTTCAATAATGTGAAGTTTCGAATTGTTAATTGGTTGTTGATTTGGTTAATTGGAGGGTAGTTTTACGTGTCGATGTTGAAAAGGGGAAAAAGCCCTAATGTAATACTTTAAGCTTAATGAATTGAAAAAGGGGTAAAGTTGAACAAGGGTTATGTTTTATTTGTTATGGCTTGTGTAAGTGTGTTAATTGTTAAAAACAAATTGGGATTGATTATGATGAGTGGAAATCGGGTTGTGGCTTTGACATCATGGATGTAGATTTTAATGAAATGTAGAAATTGAGCTTTTAGAAAATGTTTGGAGTATTGTGATTTGGAAAATAAGAAATTGGTTTTTTAAAGAAAATGAAATTATAACCTTTCGTAAATTGAGAATAAACTTGAGGTTAGATTTTGAAACCTCTAAATATTACCATTTTGTTTGTTGTTGGACTTAAGGTCTCATAAGAATCAGATTATTGTATTACGTGTATTTAATACATATGTTTAGAGGTCTTATCCTTAGTCATCAGTGAAGGATGACATTTTGATGTTTAAAAGATTACGTGTATATATTACACTCGGATTATTTGTGTTTGTGGTATATTTGATAGTTAGAACCGTATTCGCGCTAAGAATAAGCGCTTGGAGAACTTAGCGAGGTACCATTTCCTTCAAATGGTGTCAGTAAATTGGCAGAATTACCATTATCTTCCAGTAGGTGCTTAGTAAATTGGCAAAGGTCCCATTCCCTTCCAGCTAGTGACTTGTAAATTGACTTGTGTTATGGAAAGGTGTATCATTGGCTTACCATACTTAAGACAGGTAGATCAGAGTTTTGTTTATCGTTATTGTTTCTGTGTATCTGGGTATATCATGTGTTATGATAGTTATGGTTCAGGAAGCCTGTGTTGTTGGGCAAACTTCACTTTACCCCCCTATGGTTTAGGCCGGGTGCAGTTTACCCCCCCTGACATTCGGATATCACCACATAACCCCATGTGGTTGATGGACTAAAATACACATTAACTTTTGTTAACAAAAGTTATAAATTGACAATTATACCCTTATATATATATTATTTTAGGGAAAACCCAGTTCTTTCTCTCTTCATCTTCATCTTCTTCTTCTCTCTCTCTCTCCATTTCTGGGTTCAAATTCGAAAAATAATGGAAGTCACACAAGTTCTCTCTCTTCATCTTCATCTTCTTCTTTTCTCTCTCTCCATTTCAAACTTTATATGTGCACATACATATACATATGATTTGAACTCAAATTCAAAATTGTATAACAAGATCGAAATAGGAATCCAATAATAAAATTCAGATTTGAACTCAAACTTTCATGTGAAGTGGAACTCAACTCAAATCAATGATCGAAGTCACACAAACTCAAAACATCAAAGTCGCATGAGGTCTCAAATTGGAATCACTATTCGCAAGTTTTAGATATCAACCAGGGAGTCCATTTATGTTTAGGTCTCAATTAGAGCCTTCGGAATCAAGTCGGATCCTAAAAAGTTTCTTGGATCGATTAGATAGAACTTGAGTAGGCTTCATAGGCAATCCGAAATGGATCTAGATTTGGATTCCTTGAGTCGCAAACTTAGATCACAAATCGAGACTCAGATTGATGCTGGAACAAGACTCAGATATATCGATTGAAGCTCCTGGTTTATACACACACACACACACATACATATATATATATATATATATGTACACACAGACAGAAAAGAAGAGCAATAATTGCCCCCTAACATTTCTAGTTCTTTGAGATATCAAATTTCAACAATTCAAATCATAGAAATCTCTGGAGCTTCTAAATTCACCTTGGTAGTTCTTGGAATTTCGTCTGGTGGGATCAATTCAATTTTTTTATTTTTTTTATTTTTTTCCTCACAAGTTGTATTACATCAAACCAAATGAAATTGTCTAAAAATTTAGTTTTTACCACCGAGAGTGTCATTCTTATGGGTTGTTGGTGTTTATTATTCTGTGCTTTCTTTTTTCTTTTTTGCAACAAAATACTAATGCATTAAGTTAAAAAATAAGTTCAGTGCATTAGATAAAAAAATGAAAATAAGGTGTTCTACACCAGTTTTTATTCAAAAAAAGGTAGTTGCAAAAGTTGCAAGAGCATCAGCCACATGATTACCCTCTCAATAAGTAAAGTAAAACCGGATGTTGTGAAATTTATGTAAAAGTTGTAGGCAGTCATGAAATTTGGGTTTGATTTCGTTGTTCACTGGCCATTTTGTTCTGAATTGGAGCTGTGATAGAGGAGGAAGAGGAAGAATGGCAAGCTTTTGTAAATTTAAAGATGTGTAGGGATATTTTGGTCATAAAACATAGCTTACTCTCTTCACGAGTGTGTAAACCTCACTGCCCGTTAATTTGTATGGAAAAGCTAACTGTGCGTTTTAGTCCATCTACCACAAGGGGGTTAGTAGTAATATCCGAATGTCAGGGAGGTAATCTGCATCTGACCCAAACCACAGAGGGGTAAAGTGAAGTTTGCCTTGTGTTGTTTTATCTATTGAGTAAACAGTTGTTGGATGTTTGTTGTTTTCATTTTCCGTATTGGATGTTATGTATACATGTGAACGTATCTAATAAATTGTAAATGTTTCTTTTTAACTTTGGACTCAAGGCCTGTAAAATGTGATGAATGTGTTGGAAATGGAAGTAGGTTACATATCAAGTTTGTAAGTAAAAGTAAGAAATGAAAATTTTGTTAATGTATTTCAAAAAAAAAAAAAAAACCAACAACAACAAAACGTTTGTTATGTGATATTGTTGAAATAGAAAACAAGAAGGAAATGTCAACTAACTTTGTTGTTGAATAAATTGGAGGATTTTGGGAAAAATACCCTTATGTAAATATACTTTAGTACAAATCGTCACATTATTTACATAGTATGAATTAAAGCATTTATGATCATAACTATCTATAAGTTATTATTTAGAATCATGTTGGTATCTCTACTGGATTTTATGTTCATCCCACGCTGCTAATCTTTTTTCAGGTGAATGTCTAGAAGTGTTTTCAAGATCGATGATCTTCTTTATCTGTTGGCCACGAGGCCTTATATTTGTTGGCAGAATGCCGTTGTTGAAAAAGGGTTAAACCTTTTCTCTTTTATGTAGTGATGTAACCTTTTCTCTTTCACATGTTGCATTCATTACGTATACGAATGAGAAAATCTTCATTTATTTATCTTTATTGATGTATTAGAACTTCTATTCGTTATCTCTGAAATTGTATTATAAGAATGGTATTGGTAATGTATCCAAGTAATAAAATGTGGAAGTGTGACACTAGGACCTCGCTAAACTTCTCCATCGACACATCACCCATCCTACTTCACACCGTTTTCTCCCTCTCTTGCTCCACATCTACCACCATATTTGGTCATTGCACGTAACGACGTTTCAACCTCGCCATTTGAGTTCAAGAGAATAAAAGGAACTCCTTTCTTGAGATCTGTTGAAGCCGAATAATAAAGATCTGGAACAACGTAGATCTGGTGGTTAAGAGGTCACGGTGGTGTCGCAGTGATCAAGAGGTCACTACTGCTGGCGGTGGTGTTGATTCTTGTGAGCTCATGAGTGGAGATTGGAGTTGGATGACTAGTAAAGGGGATCAACGCTGGAGCACACCTTCGGTTCCATTTTTGCAAGATCTAAGTTCACCGTCGCCGCCAAATCTTCCACTACTATCTCTCACACTTTGCTCCTGACCATCAAAACCGAAAAACCTCTTGTAGATTTGAACATATACATATATATATATATATATATTAGGGTTATGAGATCTGAGATTTGATCCAAAAATCTGCTATTTTTCTCATCTCAGATCTCAAATCGGAGTTCTTTTTTTTTTTAATAGATAAGAGTCTTCTCTTTTATTTACCAAAAAAAAAAAAAAAGTTTCTTTCTCTCTCTCTCTCTATTTTTTTATTTCTTATTTTATTTATTTTTGTTGTTGTTTTTGTCATTGTTGTTGATGATGATAATGAATGTTGTTGATAAGTTTTGTTATGGTTGAAACAGATAGGGCGAAGAGAAAAGATTCCAACAGATAGTGGATTCATGAACAAATATTTTTAACAAATAGAAAAAAATTTAAACAAATAATTTTTTTGAACAATGGATATGATCTGTTCCAATAAGTTAAAAATGAGAATTTCAACAAATAGAGAGAGAGAGAGAGAGGTGTAAAAATTCAATATATAGAAAAAATTTAAATGTATAGTGTAAAAAATTGAACAGATAAAGAAAAATTTAAACAGATAGATATAAATTTGAACAAATAGTCAAAAAGAGTCAATAGATAAATTAAGGGATAAAATTGAAAACAAAATATCTTCCTAAACAATAAAAATGACTTCTCACTAAATTATTTCACAAAGAGTGAATCTCTCACCAATAAAATATATCATTTGGATCTAATGCCTTATACATTTCCTATATTGGACTTTTCAATAATCTTCTTTTATTTTTATTTTATTTTAAACTTAAAGCTAGAATCAAATGGAGTCTCAAAATGTCCCAAATGGTCATAGTTGATCATATATGATCATTTAGGACTGGTGCATTTATTTAGAGTTGGGTATACCTTAAGTTCATATTTTTAAATTTAAAACTGAGAAATCCATCTAAAAAAAATTAAAATTGAGAAAAGTTAAAGGGCTCATAAGACTTATTAAGGGTTCTATTTTCCTGATTTAGACTGTTCATTTTATAAGTCCATTTAAGTATATCATCTATGAAAAAATTTAGATTGATTTCATAATCATAACTTTTTTATTTTATTTTATTTGTCTCCAAAAAAATAAAAAGTTTATTTTCAAGAACATATTTGTTATCTGTACGGGAAAGAAATATACTTTCTCGTATAATCCTGTTGATCAAGTCTGCGTTCCTCTATACGTCGTCGTTCCACCACCTGAAAACACAAACGTGAGCTGGCGTGGTGTGTCTTGGAAACCTCCGATGCCTAAGTCAGTAAGCAAGATAAGAAGGCAAAAGCTCTTAAGTGTTCAGGGAGCAAAATTGTGTTACCTCTCCAAAGGTGTTATTGATGAGCTTATATAGATTTCACGTGGCACAATCCTGGTAGGATTCTTACTCCTCCAAGTGTAAAGTCCTTCTAGGATTACTCCTCATGCATAGAGTCCTCCTAGAACTCATACTCTTGGAAGATAATGCTTATCCTCCAACACCCCTCACCGCTTAAACCAAGTGAGATAGTCCCTCTACAAAGAACTCCCTTGGCCGGAGTAACAACCGATTCGGTCCTTACTTCTATCCCTTACCTCGTACCCATGCTGGTAGGCCGAGCTAAACACAAGGGAATCAGGTGAAAGACATTACAGTCAAAGTTCACCTCGGTTTAACACATGTTACGACCGAAGTAACCAAGCATCTACAGCCGAACTGTTATTAGTTCGGCTCTCCATTTCTTCACTTCCACTCCGGGCTCATATGTCAAGACCGGACTAAGAAGAAACCGAGCTACACCACTCAAGCCGGTAAACCGGACTACCGCAACACTCCGGCCGACGTACAAGCTACCCTTTCACTTGGGCTTACTTCGGCCCAACCACCAGCTCGGCCCAATTCAGCATAAATTGCCCTCTCATTATCCATATGTTGAAAATATTTATGTTGATGTACCGATATTGTGTCCGTGTCATGTCACATTTCCATATCTATATTGATATTTAAATTTGCTTTAGGCCCCAAGAGTGTTGGGCCGGCCCTGAGAAAACAAAATTTTGAAAACAATTTTTTATTTTTTCTAATTTTCAAAATAGAAAACAAAAACAATACAGCATATGCCTCATGCATGACAAATGACAAAGTAAAGGATAAGAAGACTTATTAAATTTGAAAATCGTCAAATTGGACTTCATGCATGAGATGTATTGGATTGGGATGGTCACCAACCAAACCAACGAATGAGTCATGATTTTGAATTTTTCTTTTTCTTTTTCTTTTTGCTTTTTTAATTTTCGGTTTGGTTATTTATTTTTCAGCCAAGAGGTAGGTAGAGAAAGAAAGTTAAGCCGACAAGTCAGAACAAACTCCATCCTAGTTGACCGACTAATCAATTGGACATTTTCACTTTTATTTATTTATTGGATTTTAATAAATAAATTTGAGAATCATAGTCATATTAATTTATGATTCCCCTAATGATATGGGCTGTCTTTTTTTTTTTTTTTTTTTTTGAACACTCAGAGGCCCAGTTCCGGGGTGGCCATTCTTGGCTGATTTAATTCAACCCACGGAAGGACCTACCACGAGGCAAAGTGGAGCTCATCAATCTTCCATGGACAAGTTTCGATCGAGATCTGTTGAGATCTCATGAGAGAATCCTGGAAATCGGGATTTTCGCCTCAGCCCCCAGTCGAACTTGACTCATGGCTGTGGGAAGGCAATGCCTTCACCACTGGGCCACCACCCTCGGTGGTATGGGCTGTCTATAATAAAAATATGTAAAATATTAAAATATTCATAATCTTAATATATTTTTTCATATTTAAAACATTATCACACACTTCAAACACTTTTTATATACTTTTTCAATGCTACGAGCAATTTTTGAAACTTTTTTTTTATTTATAGCATTTTTCTTAATTTATAATCAGCACTAATTGGAAGCATAATTGAAACCTCTTTAATCATAACTAATATCCAGTTTGGGATATAACTAATTATTAGAACAAGTCATTATTAATTTTAATTTAATAATTTACTGACTTGATTAAAATAGCAACTCTTACAAAACTTACAATATTTTGTAACTAACATTAATTTAAACCGTAAACCAATTATTACTGGGTTTGGCATGAAGATATAGCTTTTAATTTTTAATTTTTTACTTTTTTTTGGGGGGATAAATTACACTTTTAACTGTTATAATTTGTCTTAGATTTCACTTTGATATCTCTTTATAATGAAATGTTTAATTTTTCTTATTTATGTCTGTATCTTCACATCATTTATATTAATTTCAATCCATTTAGCATTACTAAAAGAGAAGTCAGTGTAATTAAGATTGTAATGCTCCCGGTATTTTATTGAACTCCAAGAAATTTGGTTTAGAGTTTTCAAAATTAGTTTTTCTTCTCAATTTGTGTTTTTGTATTTTTAGTGATTTTTTAAAATATTTTAATCAAATTTTTTACTTTTTAAATCCACTTAATCTTGATATACATAAAAAGTATAAAATTTATACAAAAAAATTTTTAAAAAATTCATTAAATATAACAAAATACGAAAATATGCCTAATTTATATATATATATATATATATATTTGTATTTTTTTGTATTTGGCGATTTTGTTAAAAAAAATATCACAAATATGATTTTGTTAAGTATATCTAGATGAAGTATATCCAAAACATTAAAATTAAAAATTAAAATTAAAAATTAAAATAAAAATTATTAAAAAATTACTAAAAAAATAAAAAAATAAAAAAACAATTTTCAGAAAAAACAGATAAAACCAAACAAGGTGAATTATCCTATATTTTTTATTCATATGTCATTTTAGTCATTAAAAGTCACCCAAAAATAGGTTTAGAATTTTCTCTCCTTTTTTTTTTTTTTTTTTTAATTTTTGACAAATAGGGGGACCTTCAATTATTTGAGATGGTTTCCTTAGCCCATGGTCAAGATTTGTCTCTGATGAAATTGACTTTGACATTGTCTAATCTTAATAAATAAATAAATAAATTGACTTGTGTAAATTTTTTTTGTCTTACAATTTTATAGAAGAAGGAACAGAGTAATCTTTTTTCATGGGTGGAGGGTAATCTAAACCGCCAAAAACGGTGTAGTCCCAGTAAATCGTGGAAGTCGTGACTTCCTTTGCCGTTATAATCTCTCTCTCTCTCTCTCAACACTTCATATCTCTCTATCTATATATACCCAAATAGCTAAATCCATAACTTCATAGTTATACTAGTATTTGTATATTTTTGGTTTGTTGAAGGGTTTGTATATGTAAATTGAGACACTCAATCTCTCTCTCTCTCTCTCTCTCTCTCTCTCTCTCTCTCTCTCTCTATATCTTGCTTCATTCTAAAACAGAGATTTTTCTACACAAACAAGAAAACCCACAAACAGAGAAAGCTTTCTTAGCTTGAAGATAATCAGATTTGCTATTCCCTTCTTGTAAGTCTCTCTCTTTCTTCCCAATATCTGTATATTTCATTAAATTCCACTTTTCTGTTTGTGTTCCCTTTGTTTATGACCTTGGATTGATTGAAAGGTGACTTTTTTCCCATTTGGGTATATTGCATTCTCTCTCTCTCTCTCTCTCTCTCTCATGGCTTTGGAATGTCTTGGGCGTTTTGTGAGACACCCTACTTTTAATTTTTTTTTTTTTTATACCCCCTCACTCTTCATGTTTCCAACCTTTTTATTTTTGCTTTCTTGTTCATGTTCTTCATTTTGTTTTGGTTTTTGGATGATGATCCTCTAGTGCTTTTAAGTGGTAATTATGAATGAATTATGAGTTAAATCTTTTCTTTTTTCCCCCCAGTATATGACAGTTGTTTTGCTTTAATTTTCTTCAATTTAGTTGGCCTTTTAATAACCCAATGACTGTTCCATTGTAGTGTTAAGGTAATTTTTGTTCTACTCAGGGCTACAATGTTTTGAGGTTTTAGCTTCTTGTTTGGCTTCTGATTATTATTCAATTCTTCAACTCATAAAGTTACTTCTTTGTGTTAGTATTTGTTGTTGTAATTGTTTGTGTTATATACACTAGCAGTGAGTGCAAATGTGATGCGTTTGCAATTGTAAATCTAAACTTTTGGGTGGTTTGATGAATGATTTAACACTTATTTACTGGAAGTGGAGTTTTAAATTAACTGAATTTGAAGTTTTGGGAATTAAAAAAAAAAAAAAAAAGAAGAAGAATTGAGTAGTTAACAATTTTACAGGCATTCTTGGAAAACAGAAGGCATGACAAAATTTCAAAAGATGTTCTGAGCTGTGTTGTGTTCTTTATAGAATAGAATATAATAGAATTGATGATGGTTAACATGGGCTTGCTCTAATTGTACTAGTTCTGATTTTTAGGGTTCTGTAAATCTCAAGCACCTGTTCAAGGGAATTGGTATTTGAGGATGGGAGATCACTTTGTATTGCTGGTGGATCGTTTGCTTACTGAATCGACTTTGGAAGCTGCAATCGAGCGCAGTAATCTGTCAAAGCAATTGACAGCGTTAGCAACTGATGACATCAAAATTGATTGCCCTTCACATGTCTCCGTTTTGAGAAATTGTCCGTCTTCAGGGAAGATAGTGGAATGCAGGATATGCCAGGATGAGGATGAAGATTCAAATATGGAGACACCTTGCTCTTGCTGTGGCAGCTTGAAGGTTAGTTGCCTTTCATTTGTCATAATTGCTACTCTATTTAGAAGCTTTCTAATGGAGTTAAAATTTTGGCTCTTTGATCATCTTGCAATTATGTGCTTTATGGTAGAATCTTTTGGCTCTACTTGGTTATTTTCTGCAATTTATACTTGTTAAAAGTCATGCTACTGTCGTATGTGTGTACTATGGCTTCTGATTTATAACTTGGATCCTCAAATGGTGGAAAGTGACTTTCTCTTTCCCCATTCATTGTTGGAGGTCACATGTTGGGGAAAATAGGTCTTCTGTCTCCTCTTCATTCAATGCATTGCGCTCCTCTTCAAGAACGTGCATGCCAACATCATTCTCCTCTTCCAATTATGACCAAATAAAAACCCTCAATTTCTCCATTGAGGCAATTCTGGTCTTTGAGACAACTTGGCTTTCATGCGGTAGAAGCACATTGCACCATGTAATTCAGAAATGCCTTATATCGGGTTCCATAGATTGGGGTTTTGTCTTTTAAGTTGCAAATTTCTGGTTGAATCTATGAAGCAGTCTCCTCTACCAACCATGACCATACAAAAACCCTCCTCAATTCCTCGGTTGAGGCAATTCTAGTCTTTGAGACAGCTTAGCTTGCACAAGGTAGAAGCACATTGCACCATGTAATTCAGAAATGTCTTATATTAGGTTCCATGGATTGGGGTTTTGGTCTTTCTCGTCAAACACTTCCTGACACATGTTGAACGCTCGTCCAAATATGTTCTACTATTTTTTTCATTTTTTTAAAAAAATTTGAACAAAATAACTTAAAATACAAAGATAAAAGAAAAATAATGTAGATATACAAAAATTAATGTTATTTTGCATTACTTTATTATCTTTGAATAGTATATTCATAGTATGACTTCTAATAAATATATAAAACCATAAATTTTGTGTTCCCTCCCTCGTGTCATGTCATGCAATAAAAGGATGTCTTTATCTGAAATGTGTTTTCAGAAGGGTGTTAAACTTTTTCTGTACATCATACTTTGTTATTCAACTGATTGAATGTGACATGGCTACATTGTCTAGTGGGTTGAATGCAATGTCTTTCGTAAATTTGATCAGTTATCTCTTCAAGAGCTATTTTCCACAATTCACAATTCTTATTTCTGCTTCATTTTTGCAGTATGCTCACCGCAGCTGCATACAGAGGTGGTGTAATGAGAAGGGTGACACTGTGTGTGAGATATGTCAACAGGTTGGTAATTTCTTTTCAGTTCTGTTTTTGATCTCACAAATATGTTCATTTTTTTAGACAATTGAAACTTTATACACCGCCATTATAAACCATTTTGAGTATTCTTTAGTTTATTTGTTTATTTTTTTTATTTAATGTCAAATATATGTGAATTGCAGCCATACAAACCAGGCTATACAGCACCTCCTCCTATGTTTCAATTGGGGGGTATTCCAATGAACTTTAGGTAACTCTGATCTCCTCCATAGCCTCCCCTCAGATTCTTCATATTTATTTTCTTAAGTTTTTGTTACTGCTAATTTGTGACGTGCACATTTTCTCTGCCACTGCAACATTCAAAAATGTTTTTCCATGTTTTTACTCAGAGGAAATTGGCATATTGTCAGAAGGGATGTGAATGATCCTCGCTTTATATCAATGGTCTCAACTGAACGTAATTTACTTGAGCCTGACTATGATGACTACACGGCTTCTACATCAAGAAGCCTGGTTTGCTTCCGTATAGTTGCTGTAATTGTAAGCTCTCTCTCTCTCTCTCTCTCTCTACACATGTGCAAGGTGTATATTTTCAAAGAAAATTTTGGAAAATTAAAATTTACTCCCTGCGGTTTGGTTTGAATTGCAAATTGGACATACTAAAGCAAATAAAAATTGTCAAAAATACCCTAATCCCTCCTGCCATTTATTTTGATATGAAAAGGAAAAAAATCTCTTTTGTGGACTCTGTTTAACTGTTTCAGTCTGATTTGCAGTTCACTGCACCCCATGGGGATAGGGATTGTGTGTTTTTGGGCCAAACCATAGGAGGGTAAAATGTAATTTCCCCAATTTATTAACAGATCAGAAAAATTGATAAAAAGTTAATGCAAAGTTGAAATGTAACAGTACATAATGAGAAACAAGGATCAATTTATTAACATAATGCAAATACAAGGATCATATATGTTTATGGTGTCTTTGTTATCATTGTAATTTCCTTCTGTTCTGTGTCTAATTGAAAATTGAATATCAAAAACCCTTAATCAGATTCAAAATTAGAATAAAAATGAGAAACACATTTTACCAATATTGGTGAAACATCAAGTTACAAATCGGGAAAAAAAAAATTAATACTGTTCAAACTAGAAAATTTTACGCATTACCATGGCTATTTGAAATAATCTTAACAGCTTCTTTCGTTTCTTGTCTGCAGTTCATGGTTCTTCTGATTTTACGGCACACTTTTCCCATAATAGTCAGTGGAACTCAAAACTACTCTCTCCCATTGATCTTGGTAAGATAAATTGCTCATCTATTCTATGTATTATATGAAGTATGCAACTCACTTTGGCAAAGTTATCTCACACACTTTTCATGCCCAAATCACCCTTATATAACTGTTCAATTATTTATTTATTTATTTATTTTCGAATATATATATATATTTTTCAGAAAAACAGTTACAATCATCTTTCATTTCTGCACACGCATTGTGTTTGTGCATAGCCTACTAATATTATAAAACACACATGCGCACACAGAGGGGTCAAAAATTGACAGTTATAAGATTCCTGTGGTGTAAAATTAATTATTCCTTACATTCTGTGACAGTTGTTGCTTTTGCGAACTTCTGAAATTATTCTGCCATTCTACGTTATTGTAAGGGCAGTGAACGCCGCCTACTGCCGCCGACGCCAACAGCAACAGGTGAATACATTGTAAATTATATTAAAAAACCATTTTTAACCTTTTCTCCGATTAAGAGATCATCTATCGTGAGCATAAACAACACATTTACTTATTTTCTTTTTGGTGACCTTTAGGAGTCCCCTGACATATCAGATTCTTCTTCTGACGAAGAAACCGGAGGACTGCCAACACTGCAGCAACAGCCTCAAGCTGTTCACGTTCACTAAATTTGGTATTTTCCACTTCAAATCGAAGTAATGCCACGTGCACTGAATCTGAAGAAAGTTTGAGTTTGTTTTTGAGTAAATAACATCATCGATCACCTGCAAATCAAATTTGCAATGGAAAGGGGAATGCGAAACTGAAAGTGGTGTCCCATTTGAAGCACCCTTTAAGTTCCCGATTAGTTCTGTGTGCAGATTTTTTGTCTTCATTTTTCATTTTGTTTTGTGGATGGTGCAGATTGTTGCTTTGGCTTCTGAAAAATTTTGTGCAGTCCATTTATTTTACTGTATATGATAAGAATTTATTGTTACAAGAATACAAGGCAAGCATTGAAATATCCTTGGCCTGTTTGGTGTTGTCCATTGAGGCTGTGGATGACTGATTTTTATTTTTTTTAGTCAGTTTCAAAATATTTGGCATTTTCTTTGCTTAGAGCAACTCCAATATGACCATATATGTTTATTTTGCGGAACGGTCTCATCTAGTGTGTACTTAAATAAAATCTTATTTTACTTAATCATACAAACTAACTCAACTAATTTTTAAAAGAAAAATGAACAACACAATGGAGGGAGGACATGTGTGGCTAGCATTGGACGTTAGCTATATGTAAAAAGCCAAAATAAAAAAAGTCAAAATGTTAGCTATATGTAAAGAGCCAAAATAGAAATAGTCAAAACACCTCTACTGATGCAGAGGTTGTTGGAGCAAAAAAAATTAAGCCTTACTTACAAAAATGCCTAAGATGCTTATTTTGCCTCTTGTGTTGTATTGGAGTTGCTCTTAAAACTTATGAGGCAAAAAGAATTAATTTTCTGATTTTTTTTAACTTAAAGAACAAAGCATCTAACAAGTATGCGCATGGAAAAACAAGCTAAAATAAGTCTTATTTACTTCTTCGTATTACCTGAAAATATTACTTTGTTAGTGTTTATAAATTTATTTACACGTCTTATTTTTTAGGGGGATTTATATGTAGATCCTAGTAAGTGTATTTATTGTTTAATAAGTTTTATGATAATTGATTTTTTTTTCATCAAATACTATTAAAAAAATCATTAATTGTTAATTTTCAGTGATAGTTTAAAAATTTTGTCACAAAAAATGTCACTAATTATAAGTTTTAGCGACAGTCTAAGAAAATCATCACAAAAAAAGTCACTAATTTTCAACTTTTACCTACAATTTGAAAATTTTGTCGCAGAAAAACGTCACTAATTGTAAGTTTTAGCGAAAATTTATAAAGACCGTGACAAAAAAAAAAAGTCACTAATTGTCAATTTTTAGTGGTATAGAAAAAATCGTAACAAAAATTAATTTTAACGACGATTTTATTAAGACTTATTTTCAATAGTACTTAATAGGAATTAAGTCAAACTACTAGAACTTATGGTGGTTTACCGCATTTTGTTTATAAGTAATTAACAAAGTAATGATTTTTTTGAGAAATATATATACATATATATTTTTTAACCAATGTAAACATTTGCACTGCAATATGAAAACATAAAACAAAATTAAAAAAAGTGAAAATCAACAATTCAACTGTTCAATGGTAACAAAAATGATTGTTCAACGAAAAAGCATAGTAACAAAAACAACAAACATACAATTAGCTTTCGAAAAAATAAAATTTATACTAAAATATAATGTGAATGTTTATAATTTACAATTAATATACAATTATTTTTAAAAATAAAAATAAACTCGTACCAATGTAAACACTCACATTGCAACGGGAAAACATAAAATAAAATTGGAAAAAAAAAGTGAAAATTGATTATTTCAATTTTTCAATAGTAACAAAAATGATTGTTCAACCAATAAATATAGTAAAAAAAAAAACAACAAAATACAATTAACTTTCAAAAAACTTCAAAAAAAAAAAAAAACTCATACCAAAATACAATATAAATATTCACAATTTATAATTAACATACAACTAACTTTATAGAAACTAAATTCATACCAATGTGAACATTCATACTATAACATGAAACAAAATTGAAAGGGAAAAAAATGACTATTTCAATTGTTTAATGATAACAAAAAATGATTGTTCAAACAACAAATATAGTAACAAATAACCCATGATATGTGAACATTCACATATTGCAAAATATATAATTATGTCCATATCTATATTTCAACACTTATTTCTTAGACTTTCAAACAATATGAAATGTGAATATTTACATTGATTGACAAAAAAATAGAAACAATGGCAGCAATAAAATTAGAAATCAAAAAAAAAAAAAAAAGACTCAATCACTCTAAAAACCAGAAAATATCACCCACATCCTCATCTTCATCATCATCTTTGTCATTATCACTATCATTAACAATCTATTGAATTTTACCATTCCACTAATCCAAATCAAACCAAACCCACCTTTGAAGAATATGTTTGTAACAAAACTAACTGGACATAAACAGAGTTTCGACTTACAACAATGAAGAAACATAGAGTTTCAAACACAGAGCAACAGTGGAGGAACACAAAGTGACAGTGGAGGAACACAAAGCTTTACCGCTAAAATGAAGGAACATAATATTATTTTACCACCATGTGTAAATTAGAATTTCTAAAGCCTACCAAATAGAGAGTTTAACTCTAGCACAATAAAATAATACCACAAATGTGAATGAAACTGATCAAAAAGAAAAACGTGAATAATGGTAACTATCAAAATAGAGGTAACAACAAAAAGGAAATACGTATATCTTTTTCCATGTAATTCATATCAATAATAGGCATAAGGGTCTAATAGTCCAACAAACAATATAAATCAGGAAAAAAAGGATCTCGTGGAATAAAAGTATAAACATATGGGATTAACTAGGTTATAATTTTTCTTGATGGACTTATTGGGTTAGAACACCTCTAAATGAGATTTATCAATAAAAAACCCAATAAAATAAATTAAATACAATTTTTAATTACAAAATAACAAGGGAAACTTTTTTTAAGGTCCCTGGTATTAAGATTTTATAGCATAAAGGACACTCAACATTTTAATAATGTCTAAGGTCTCTCAATATCTATCTAGAGAAAATTTGACTCAGAGAATTTCTCTGGCCTTCCTAGAGATTCTCTCTCCAGAGAAATTTTCTCCAGAATTTCTCTAGACCTCCTAGAGATTTTTTCTCCAAAGAAATTCTCTCCAAAGAAATTTTGGAAATTTCTCTGCACTTCCCAGAGAATTTCTTTGGACCTCCCATAGATTTTCTCTCCAGAGAAATTCAATTTCTCTGGACTTCCCAGAGAATTTCTCTGTGTTTGTGACCAATTTTCTCTGGTTTGCTCATAATTTTCTCTGTGTTTTTTATCAAACTAGACTGTAAGCCATTTAGACAACAACAAACTAGAGAAAATTGAACAATCACCATTTTGACCAATTTTCTCTATATACCAAAGAAATCCAGAGAAAATTGTGTAGAGAAAATTTGTGTGGCTTTATATGGCTCTATCTAGAGAAAATTGTGCTAGAGAAAATTTGTATAGCTTTCTGTGGCTCTATCCAGAGAAAATTGTGTTAGAGAAAATTTGTGTGGCTTTGTGTGGCTCTATCCAAAGAAAATTGTGTAGAGAAAATTTGTGTAGCTTTGTGTGGTTCTATCTAGATAAAATTATGTTGGAGAAAATTTGTATGGCTTTATGTGGCTCTATCTAGAGAAAATTGTGTTGAGAAAATTTTTGTGGCTTTGTGTGGCTCTATCCAGAGAAAATTGTGTTAGAAAAAATTTGTCTGGCTTTGTATGGCACTATCCAGAGAAAATTGTGTAGAAAAATTTGTGTTTTTGATCAAACTAGAGAAAATTGAACAAAAAACAGTAACATAACAAATGTAGAATGTTCAACGAATAAAAAAAACAATAGGAATGGTCTTACCATTGCATTGCCCCATCGAAGCTGAAGGTTCTTGTTTCTTGCTTCTTTGGATAGCTGGTAATTGTAATTTTAATTTTACTTTCAACATATCCTCCTATTTTCCTATCTGCCAGAACATCCATCAGAGTAGTTTTACCAGCACCACTGACAACCATTAGGGCTGTGAGAACACCCAGGCTAAAAGCTCCACTAATACCCTTTATGAGCATAAGCCTATCTTCAACTGCACCCTGCTCTATCATTTCTTGATTGCATATCTTTGAGACAAGCAGTTTACTAACATCCAAACAAATACCAATATATCAATTGTTTAATACTTTAGATTTTGTTACTTGTGGCATGTCAACAAAGTATTGTAATCAATGCCATAACAATGATCTAAAAGAAAGAAAGAAAAAAAAAAATTTATTATCAATAACAACTACACATGCAACGTAGGACAAAAAATTAGGAATATATGTTTGTATATAGAAAAACTCACTTGCATGAGCTTAAAGATGTAGACAAATTGAGTGATAAAAAAATTTCTCTAGATTCAAACCAGAGAAATTTTAACTAAATCAGAGAAATTTTAACACAAATTTCACTGTGTTTGTTCACAATTTTAAACCAGAGAAAATTGTTTTAATCAAACCAGAGAAATTTTCCTGATAAAAGAGAGAGGAATTCAATAGCTCAAAGGAAAATCTATGCATCTAAACTCTTATGAACAAATTGAGTATTATGAACATGCAATATAGTGAAATGAATACAATCATTTCTAGTTGTTGTGCCAATATTTAAATGGAGGTCATGCAACACAACTTTCTATTTCCAGATGTTGTGCCTATATCTAACGATTTTTTGCTAGTTATGTTGCTCTGTTTCTCTTTTACTAGTCAAAATTTTCACAACTTCAAAAAATAAAACTCCCTTTGCCCGAAAAAATAGAGACAAAGACTCACGGCGTCCTTGTTCCGTTTGTTGCCTTTGGCCACATGATACCATTTTACAAGCTCTCCCTCGTCTTAGACAAAGCCGGTTTCAACCCCGAGAAAAATCCAGAGACTCCCTTAACTCCCTCATGAATTATCATCACTCATCACCTTTGTTCCAATTCCTTTGCTGGCGCTAGACTCGAACCTCTTACTGGAAGATGCAGAGGCCACTGTTGATGTTACTGCCGAAAAAATCCAGCACTTGAAGGTCTAGTTTGATTTTCTTAAACAAATACAATGTTGTGGCCGCTACGTCGACGTCATTTTCCGGCATTGGGAGACAGAGATTTGGGTCGATCTACATCGGCGGCAACTCCGACGGTGATGAAATCAACTCCGACGACAATGGTATTTGCGGTGGTGGTGGTAGCAGTGGCCATTGAAGGGAGTGAAGTGAGGTTTGGATTTAGAGAGAAAGAGAGAGAGAAAAAAAAAATTCTCTGTGATATATAGGTGTGGTGGGGTTGAGGGACCTTAGACATTATAAAATAATATTGTGAATTTCTTCCATTACTAAAAATGAGGGACGGACCTTAGACTAGTTTTCTCAAATAACAATCCCCTACATAATTTAAAATTGAAAAGAGTGTTTTTACTGCATAATGGGTGTAAGTGTTTTCCAGACTTGAACCTCCACTTAGTGGTAGTAAGCTTCAGTTTGAAGAAACGATAGTAAATAAAGTCTTGAACTAGGTTCTTGTGATCAAACACAGGCTTACCAAACACATAGTACGTATGGGAAATTATCATGGTTTTAGAATGGCTTTGCACGTTAAACAGTTGTGACACGTATCTTGTTTCTATAAGTGTCTTTAGGGAGTAACCCAATTTCCCACAACAGCAACCCCACTGCCACACTTATATAGGTGTATCCTGTAAAGGTGATTTGTGACCAACACTCTGTAGAAACCCTACCTTGGAAACATTCAGAGCGAAGCTCTTCCTAAAATCCGTCACAATAGTGAGCACTATCACCATAGGAGGACTAGGGAATTTTCCTCGAATATTTTTAGTGCTCCTCCAAGTTACACATCAACTTCGTTATTACTTATTGAACCTTATTCATGGGATCTCCAATCAAAAAGGTTAGGTATCCATTGCAATGACTAATTTGTGGGTTTCAATCCCATTCCCCTCGATGATTCAATGACTAGCCTTTTTGCTAATCCTTCAGTAAAAGGGTCTGCTATATTCTTTTTAGACCTCACAAAATCAAGTGCTATAACACCTTGAGATGATAACTATTTAATAGAATTATGTATTATTCTAATATGTCTTTTTTTCTCATTTAAATTTGTATTTTTTGCTTTAGCAGTTGTAGCTTGATTATTTCAATGAATAGAGACAGTAGGTATAAGACTATCAGGTAATAGTAAATCAGATAACAAATTCCTTGCCATGCGGCCTCGATACAAGTCAAATCTAAGGCAATGAGTTCTACTTCCATGGTAGATCTAAATATAACAGTTTGTTTAGAAGATTTCCAAGCTATTGCACCACCACCTA
The DNA here is from genome assembly GCA_025200525.1 of Camellia lanceoleosa. Lineage (NCBI taxonomy): Eukaryota > Viridiplantae > Streptophyta > Magnoliopsida > Ericales > Theaceae > Camellia > Camellia lanceoleosa. The sequence continues at coordinate 42,857,457 of CM045767.1, forward strand.
AATTAAACACATAACCACTAGTTGCTTTAGTTTCATCAGATTCAGATATCCAATTAGCATCACTAAATCCTTCTAGCACAACAGGAAACCCACAAAAATGAATGTCATAATTTATTGTACCTTTAAGGTATTTAAAAATTCTTTCAATTTGCATTCCAATATTCTAAACTAGGATTAATAGTGTAACGACTCAGTTTACATACAGCAAAAGAAATATCAGGTCTTGTGCAATTAAAAAAATACATCAAAAATCCTATTATTTGAGCATATTTATGTTGAAAAATACTTTCACCCATATTTTTCTTTAAGCGAATATTAGGATCAAATGGATTAGATACAACTTTCGCATCACAATAATTATTTGCTTTAGCAATTGGTCAACATAATGTTCTTGTGACAAAACAATTCCTTTATCACTTTTTACTATTTTAATACCCAATACAACATTAGCTGGGCCTAAATCCTTCATATCAAAATTGCTAGATAAGAAATTCTTAGTATCAACAATCAGATTACTACCAAAAATAAGAATATCATCAACATATAAACAAAGAATAAGACAAGCACAATCAAATTTTTTGATATACACATATTTATCAGAATCATTGCTATTAAACCCATCAAAAAAATTACTTTATCAAACTTTTCATGCTATTGTTTTGGAGCTTGTTTTAATCCATAAAGAGACTTTACAAGTTTACATACCTTTCTTTCTTGTCCAGGAACTACAAAACCTTCAAGTTGATCTATATAAATTTCTTCATTTAATTCTCCATTTAAAAATGTTGTTTTGACATCCATTTGGATTGTATCTAATTTATAAATTGAGACAATAGCTATTAAGACCCTTATAGTAGTTATACAAGTTACCGCAGAATATGTATCAAAGAAATCTATCCATTCTTTTTGTTTAAACCCAATAGCTACAAGTCTAGCTTTAAATTTTTCTATGGTTCCATCCGTTCTTAATTTTTTCCTGAATATCCATTTACAGCTTATTGTATTACAACTTGGTGGAAGATCAGTTAAGTACCAAGTATTGTTAGTCATAATAAAATCTATTTCACTATTTATAGCATCTTTTCAAAAGTACCATCTACCAATATCATAGCTTTATTATGTGTTCTAGGATCATTTTCAACTAAATAAGTAAGAAAGTCATTATCAATATTCTTTTCTATTCTTCGTCTTTTACTTCTTCTTAGTTCAATTTCTACTTGATTTTCTATATTACTATTAGACATAGAATTTTCATCAATTGATTTAGATAACTTATCTTTCATATGAAATACATTTTCAAAAAATATAGCTTCTCTTGACTCTATTATAGTATTATTAGAAATTTCAGAATTAATTACTAAGGATCTATAACCAATACTATCTAAGGTATACCCAATAAATATACAATCTACAGTTTTCAATCCTAATTTTCTTTTCTTAGTAATTGGTATTAAAACTTCAGCCAAGCACCCCCACACTTTGAAATATTTTAAACTAGGCTTTTGATTTTTCTAAATTTCATAAGGCATTTTTTTCTGAATTTTTGTAAGGCACTTCATTTAATATATGACAAGCAGAATACAAAATGTTACCCCATAAATTATTAGGTAAACCGGAACTGGCTAACATAGCATTTATCATATCTATCAATGTTCAATTTTTACGTTCTGCTACTTCATTAGATTGTGGTGAATAAGGTGGAGACTGTTAGTGAATAATTCTATATTGTTCACAAAACTCTTTCATTTCTATTGGTGCATACTTGCCTCCTCTATCAGACCTTAAGATTTTAATTTTCTTTTCTAATTGATTTTCTACACGAGCTTTATATATTTTTAATTTATCAAATAATTCACTTTTGTGACTTATTAAATACACATAGCAATATTTAGAAAAATCCTCAATAAACCTAATAAAATATTTTTCTCCACCACGAGTTAACACATTGTTAAGATCACATGTATCACTATGTATAAGTTGTAACAAAGATGTGTCTTTTTCAATAGATTTAAAAAGTTTTTTAGTTTGTTTAGCTTGCACACATACTTGACATTTTTCCTTTAAATTAATTCTAGATTTTGAAATTAATTCTAAACTCATCATTATTTTAATAGTGTTCAAATTTACATGCCTAAGTCTACCATGCCAAGTATTAGAACATTTTACATTAGCAATAGAAGAAGTAGAGAAATAATAACATGCAATTTTATTTAAATCAGAATCCATAATATTAAGACTAAACAAAGCATCATAAAGATAACATTTACCAATAAAGTTACCAGTCTTAATTATTACAACTTTATTTGATTCAAAAACAAATTTAAAACCATGTTGAACTAACAAAGATGCACCAATTAAATTTTTCCTAATATCAAGAACATGCAAAACTCCATCTAAGGTGATTGATTATATTGCCTGATATCAATTTCAACCTAACTTATCCTTCACCTAGTACCTTGGCCAAGCTCCCATTTCCCATGCTTACAATTCTTGTGTCTGATTCCTAATAATAAGGTGAAAAAAAATGTTTTTATCAGCGCACACATGAACATTAGCACCCGAGTCTATAAACCAATCATTTGAGTTAAAAACAAAATTTAACTCGGGATCACTAACAAAATACCTGCTAACAAGGTTAAAGGAGCTGGCCCTCACAATCACAACATTAGCTTGTGGTTTAGGGGTTACTAGAGGACCACAAGTTTTAGGGGTTGACATTTTCGATGATAACAATCTCTAGTATTTTTTATAGTGTTTTTCCTCAATATTTAGAGATACTAGCAATTCATCAAAGGTACAATCATCACGTTTTTGTTTTAACATTCTACCAAATTTTGACCAAGATTAAGGTAATTTTTTAATCAGTGAAGCAACCAAAAAAATATCAGATAAATCCATCTATTTTCTTTTCAGATCATACAAAATATTTTGAAATTTATGCACTTGTTCCATAACTGATTTACCATCAATTATACGAAAATCTAAAAACATTTCATCATGGTAACGTTTAAGACCAGCATCTTTAGACTCATATTTAAAATCAAGTGCTTCCCATAATTCAATAGAAGTTTTTGTACTGCAAAAACTATTATATATACAAGGAGATAAAGCACTTAAAATCCTACCATGATAAAGATAATCTTTTTCATCAAATTCATCATCATCAAATTTTTTGGACGAAGTTGAATCCTTACCCGTCTCAACAATTTCTACAGCCTTAGAAGTTTCACTTTTCCCAAAATCATTTCCTTTTTCAAAAGCCTTTTCTTTTTCTTTTGAAATAGTAGCTTTATGAATCACTGAATAAAGACCCAAAGTGGTTAACCACAATTTCATCTGTTGTTGCCAACATCTAAAATTTTGACCATTAAACTTCTTAGGCTTGCAGGAATTGGTTTCATCAAATCAGATTTTTTTTTTCCAAAATAAAATTATAACCAACACGACTGACAGAAAATCCTAATTATCGTTCCTAAGATTGTTAGAAAAATTAAATAGGATTTACTATCAGAATAAAAACACCAAACTAATAATAAACCAAAAATAAAAAATAAATATTATTATTAGAGAGAGATTAAAAAATCCTGTATTGTGGTCGCGGCATGCAAATTGCGCTCTCTTTAGGAACGATACACCCTCTTCTGCACTGAGTTGAATGGTATTCCTCCCCCAAGATACAATGACCTTCGAAATCACTTGTATACAACCAAGTGAATTTCACGAACCTTGAATTGCCCAACACTCACTTTTAAACTCAATACAGTAAACTCACAAAGCAAATAATAGAGTAGAAGAAGAGGAGAAGAAAGACTTCTTTTCTATTGTGTTTTGAAACAACGTTGAAGTTTTAATATATACACAATTAAATAACAATAAATTAGATATTTAGGAGATATTATAGGATAATCCAAAAGATTAAGAAACTAAAATAATGTTATAAACTTATTCCTAAAAAGCTTCAAATACCAAATTAAATACAATTTTAAAATTACAAAATAATAGTTTTATAATTTTATTTTTTTCACAACTCCAAAATTTAGAGACAAGGTAAGTGTATCAATGAGAAAGTATATATATGTATAGAAACATGTAAGGATACTAACACATTTACTAACAATCTTACTAACACATTCACAAATTGATATTGGTCGATACTTAGTAATAGTTGATCTTATCAAAGCATGTGAGTGTGTTAATAAGATTGTTAGTAAATGTGTTACTATCCCTAACATTGCTGATGAGTATATGCATTATTTGATTATGAAGAGACAATGAGATTTTAACTTTCTTTGGACATCTCGAATGGATCTCAAATTGTGTATCCTTTACGAGAAAAAGGTGATATTGATAACCATTATTTGTGCTCAAACCAAACAAGACCTTATAGACTCTCTAAAAAAGACTTTATTAACTATTATAACCAAGCTCATCCTATTTTACACCCTTCTATAAGCTAATTACTACAATAATTATTTTAATGAAACTCTTTTGGGTTAGTTACATTTAGAGAGTCTTGAAGACTTTTTAAACAGTTTGTGTGAATAGATAAATAAAATAAAAAGTAGTGTTAGAACATATAAATAAAAATAATAATAATTAGGTAAAATAAAAATATATACTTTTAATTACCTTAACTAATGAAAAATAAAAATAGCATTACAATTACTTTCACTTCTTGTGTCATATGCCCTTTGCACTCCATTAAAGACAAGAATGGGTTAAAGGCTTTCCTCTTGAATATGAGCTTTATTATGAGCTTAACCAAGGCCACTATCTTTCTGCGTAACTGTAATCTTTATGTAGTTCATTGAAATAAAATAAAATAAAATAGTGATTCAATAGACTTTCCTATGGAATGACCATTTACTTAAAATGGTGCAAGATGATTCCATTTGTAATACATCTGTCACTATTTTTTTAGTCTAACTAAATATGAAAATAAATATTTTAATAGAATGATCATTCCATTCTACTCTATTCCGAGGAACCAAACATTATCTAAGTATAGTATATTCTATATGCTCTTAGCTCTCTAAGGCAACTTTCCCTGCTTTTCGTTCCCAAGCAATAAGATAGTAGGGAATGTAATTAATAATTTATTATACTTATTAATATTATTATATTATTTGATTATATTTATTATAAATACTATTAAATATAGTAATTAAATATTTTGTCTATCATGCATATCATATTATATTCATTACCATACTTAGGTTTCTCTTCTCCTATATAAAGGAGTCTTGTATACATTGTTACAACATTCAATATAATACAGATTTTTCTTTCTCTTTCTCTCTCTCTTAGATATTGTAACATGGTATCAGAGTTATAAGCTAAGCTCATTGTTACAACATTCAATATAATACAGATTTTTCTTTCTCTTTCTCTCTCTCTTAGATATTGTAACATGGTATCAAAGTTATAAGCTAAGCTCTTGGTGTTCTTTGCCTTACCGACAAGCGATAATCATGTCTTAGTTGCCAGCCGGACCTAAACCCAATCCGCTGCCATATTTTCCTTACGGTGATAAAACTCTCCAATCATTGCCTTAAATCGTCAGCTTCTTTTTGCCCTTTGTCTTCTTTTCCGCCGACTCCACTCTCAACCACCATCTCCTCCTCTGTCAGCTGTCGATCTACATAGCTTTCTCTACCGTCACCTCAACTTTTAACTCTCTCCAGAGCATAAATTTCTTTTCTTTTCTTTTCTCTTGCTCTATTTTCAAACCCAGATCTTGGTTGTTGTTTTTTTTTTTCTCTCTCTCTCACTTTTCTCTTTTTTCCATACACCCATGCGATCTTCTCTTTTTATTATTATTATCCTACGCTTCACCCCACGTCCCTTTTCAAAGTCTTGACATATTTTTTTATTATTTATTTTTCTTTTCTTCTTTTGTCCTTTTCCACCAGCTTTTTTTTTTCAACAGCCTACATCATCTAAAAAAAAGAGAAAGTTTTACCCAATATTCTTCTTATTATTATTATTATTTTTAACATGGTCTCTCCATTCTGCTCCACTCTGTCTTTCCCTTTACTTCAACCTCAAATAGGTTTTTATCTTCAACCCTATTTGAGTTTGAGGGGGTATTATACCTATATCATGGTAAGCATGGTTATACACTATGCGAACCACCCAAGTCGCCCCTTGGCACACTCCCTAAGTCACTCCATCAGCGCACTTCCTAAGTCGCTCCTTTAGCGCACTACCTAAGTCGCTCCTTTAGCGCACTCTATAAGCTGCCCCCTTGGCCACTCCCTAAGCCACCTCCTTGGCACATTTTGTTCCTTTCTAAGCCACCTCCTGATGCACATGGTTCCTTTCTAAGCAGCCCTCTGGCGCACATGGTTCTTTTCCAAGCTGCAGCCCTCTAGCGCACATGGGTCATTTGTTACCATCTCCGTTTAGCATCACATCATAAGTTACACATGTACCACGTTTGCTAGTTTAACACCTCGTTCTTCTTTTACAACGGTCCGACACGACCATAAACTGTCTCTTGGCATTAGCTCTGGCCTCTAATCTATCTCAAGCGCCCCTGTGCTTCTATCCGAACTATGCAACCTATTTGCTTCGAATCTATCCATATTTTTAGTTTTATTTCATCTTTTAGTTTCTCTCTCTCCAAACTCAAGTTGGTGTCCCTAGTTGAGTTTGAGGGAGGAGTTAAATATAGTAACTATATATTCTATCTATCATACATACCATATTATATTCTTTACTATACTTAGGTTTCTCTTCTCCCATATAAAGGAGTCATGTATACATTGTTACAACATTCAATATAATACAAATTTATCTCTCTCTCTCTCTCTCTCTCTCTCACAGATATTATAACAAATACAATATAATTTGAAACAGTCGGTTTCGATTTAGTGCGGCATACAAGGTGCTTGAATCAATATTGAATCAAAAGTCGAAAAAAATCAAACAAAAAAACTACACTAATTAATTATTGTTAAAAAATAGAGCAAGTATGACTGATTCGATCTGATTCAATCGATATGGTTGATTTTTTTTTTCCTTACATAATATAACCTTTATTTGAGGCATTTTTATTAGAGCTTTGTAATTAGTGGTTTATCATTGGGTCAGTAATGCTAATCCCTTTTTTTCTACTACCATTACTCTTAAAACTTCCACACCTCATGCTAGATTTGCAATACCACTACTTGACAAGGAAAAACTTTATCAAAGTGGTCGAGAAACCTTCCCTTAGCCGAAATTGCTTAAACGAATGTGATGAGTGGTTTTACAATATTCCTTCGTCTCAAACAGTCATTTACTTGATTCTTACTCCGACGCCTAAAATAGGAAATACTCCGGTCGGGGGTGCCAGAATTAGCACTCTGACGATTAAATTAGATTGTGTATGAGAGGGAATAAGTATAATATTTCAAAGATAGTGTCTAATTGGTTGATAGTGCATACATTTTTTCTTGTATCTACCTTCCTTTTATAGTCCTCTAGTGTAGATGGTGTAGATATTTCCTACATAATTTAACCTGTTTGTCATCATCATTTGAATATCAGGGTCCAAGTTCCTATCACACCTCCGTAAAGGAACATCCTGGGCCTACTCTGGTACTCGGCATAGTTGTTTGACGATTCTGCCTAATCCACTTACTCGGCGCATCATTTGAGAGGCGAGCATGCCACTTAGGGCCTTACTTCTGAGTAATCCAATGGGCCTGGTTCAATTTGGGCATGTGAAGGATGGGCTCAGATATGTTTTGTTTTCCAAATGTGCAGGTTTTATACTCGGCTCACACAATGAAAAATAAAAGGATGCCAGAATTTTTAAATAGATATATCTGAAGGTAATGTTATGATATTTATTTAAATACCTAGATACACACATCATAATATTTTATTTCACAATAATTGGATCAATTAAACAAACCAAAGTTGGGAATTTATCAATAACTAATGTTACACCAATACCCAACCGAAGGTCTCATACCAATCAAAAAGACGATTATCATTACTGGACGTCAAAATAAATATTATAATTTATTACCATTCTCTAAAAAAAGTATTATTAATAATCCTTCCTTTTGGCTTTTGATAAAAATGGCCACATGCTATTAGCTAGTCTCCATTTGGATCAAGCTCCTCCATTTTAAAGATTTTCTTTATTTTGCTCTACAAAATAGAGTAGGCTATTTTAAAAAAGGAATTATATAAGGAGCTTCCCTTTCCCTTTTGTACAAAGAAAGTTGGCTTAAATATATTTAAGAGAGGCTTTTCCCTTTGGGGTAGAATAGATAAGCATCGAAGACAGTGTGGAAGCAAGAAAAGAAAAAGAAAGAATAGGGTGAAGCAAAGGGCTTTTCTTTTCCTCAATAGCAATAGGTAAGATGAATAATATATATATATATATGTCTAAATAAAAAACAAAAAAAAACAAAGTCATTTCTCTAAGATTTAGAGAAGTATCAACCTTTCCTGGTCTTTTCACCTTTTTTTATTTCAAAATTTTTTGGTATGCTTTCAAATGAACGTGTGGTATATTCACCTTTATGATATTAAGGTGGTGCTTGAACAGGTCTTCTTTGATTATGTTTGGACATGATAGGCAGTAGACCGAGAATCCACCATGTGCGGCTTCCCCATCGTCCATCAAAACATGAACCATTTGTTACATAGGCACTGTAAGATTTCTGAATAGCTTTTTGTATCTCATATATTCAATGTGTATCAATTACAATTAGACCTTAGAATATATATAGCCCTAACTCCTAAATCAAAAAGGAAATACAAATACAATACTATCATGACTCTAATACAATCATACCTCTAATAGGACTCTAAGTTTAATTTGTAAGACTAAGACTCATAATATATTTCACAATATATTCTCACACCCCCGCTCAAACTCAAGATGGTTTAGCAGAAAACACGGAGAGTTTGCTAAGAAGAAATTGAAACCGAGCAGTAGTGTGAGTCTTGGTGAAGAAGTCCGCAAGTTACAAAGCTGAAGGAATGAAAGGAAACGAAATAGAGGTAGACTGCAGATGTTGGCGAACAAAGTGACAATCAATCTCAATGTGTTTTGTCTGCTCATGGAAGACAGTATTGTAGGCAATCTGAACAGCACTGCGGTTGTCACAATAGAGAGAGGTTAGAGAAGACTAAGAGACACCCAAATTAGACAAAAGACAACGAAGCTAAACAATCTCAGCAGTGGTATGAGCCATAGCACGATACTCAGCTTCGACAGTAAAGCGGGCAACAACTGATTGTTTCTTACTTTTCCAAGAGATCAAGGAATCGCCAAGAAACATACAGAAGCCAGACGTAGACTTGCGATTAGTAACATCACCAGCCCAATCAGAGTCAGCATAGGCCACCAAGTCCAAAGAGGAAGTAGAGGACAATAGTAAGCCTTGAAATATGATACCCTTGAAATAGCGAAGAATGCGAATCAAAGCAGCCCAATGAGTAGAGCGAAGAGCATAAACGAACTGACTAACCACATGAACAGCATAAGCAAGATTAGGTGAGTGACCGTCAGATAAACTAAACAACCCACAAGCTTGTGATATAAAGTAGGATCATCCAGAGGGACACCATCAGTAGAATTAAGCTTCACATTAAGCTCAATAGGTGTATCAGAAATCTTAGTATCGGTAAGACCAACACGGTGAATGACTTCATTAGCATACTTAGCCTGAGAAAGAAAATAGCCATTTGGAAAAGAAGCAACCTCAATACCAAGAAAATACCGTAATGGACCCAGATCTTTCATTTTGAAGGTGCGGAAGAGATGCTGCTTAACCTCAGAGATAGCAGAAGAGTCAGAGCCAGTGATGATCATATCGTCCACATAGAGTAAGAGAGCAACAAAACCAACCGATGTATGTCTCAGAAATATAGCAGAGTCGAAAGCAGAACAATGAAACCCAAGCTCGGTAACAGCAGTCTGAAAGTGATCATACCGAGCACTAGGAGACTGCTTCAGACCATACAGAGCACGCCGAAGATGACAAACTTGGCCAGAGAAATGGGGAAGACCAGGAGGAGAACGCATGTAAACCTCCTCAGTGAGATGACCATTAAGAAAAGCATTCTTAACATCCATTTGATAGAGAGGCCAAGAACAAATAGCAGCGACAGAGATCAAAGTACGGACAATAGTCATCTTGGCAACATGAGCAAATGTTTCCTCATAATCAATACCATACTCCTGAGAGAAACCTTTGGCAATCAAAGTAGCTTTAGAAGGCCAAGAGACCCATCAGAATGAGTCTTGACTTTGTAGACCTACTTGCAACCAACCAAGTTCTTACCAGTAGGCAAAAGAACCAGCTCCCAAGTACTAGTTTTCTGTAGAGCAGACAACTCATCTTCCATAGCGTAAACCCAATAAGGGTCCTGACATGCCTCTGTATAAGACTGAGGTTCTGAAAAAGAGTGAATAACAGACAAAAAAGTACGATGGGAAGCAGAAAAACATGTATTAGACCAACCTAACCTGTTTGGAGGATGACGCGCTCGAGTAGGATATCAATGTGCAACAGGATCAGAGTTAGCAGCAGCAGAAGGATCAGCAGTAAGGGTAGAGACAACCGGTGGAATAGGAGCCTTGCGACGAGAATAAACTAACAACGGAGGAGGAGAACAAACTGAAGGAGGAGAAGCAGCCAGAGGTGAAGCAAGAGGCGAAGATGAAACAAGCTCAGGAGGAACTGTGGAGATGTACTCATCAGACGCTACCTCAGAAGGAAATGGATCAATGTGAACCAAATCTTCTTTGGAAATTGGAGCAGTGACAGGAGGAAGCTGAAAGTAAGGCAGATGTTCGAGAAAAGAAACATGGCGGGAGACATAAAGACGACAGGAAACAAGGTCGTAACACCGATAGCCTTTCTGAGTAGGACTATAACCCAAAAAGACATAGAGGACAGACCGCGCACTAAGTTTGGTCCTATCTTTGCGGGGAAGAATGACAAAACAGGCAGACCCAAACACACAAAGGAGGGAGTAGTTAGGAAGTTGGGAGAACAAAGCCTCATAAGGAGACCGACTAGAAAGAATGGGAGTAGGCATGCGATTAAGAAGAAAAGCAGCAGTAAGAACTGCCTCCCCTCAAAATGGAGCCGAAACTGATGCAGAGAGAAGAAAAGACCTAGCTATCTCAAGGAGATGACTGTGTTTACGCTCAGCGCGACCATTTTGGGCAGGTGTATCTGTACAGGAAGTTTAGTGAATGGTACCCAAATTGGCCAAATACTCATAAAACTCAGTTTTAAAATATTCCCCACCCAAGTCAGACCGTAACACTTTAATGGTAAACCCAAACTGTGTAGTAATCATAGACTGAAAGGTACGATATATCTGATAGAAATCGAAGTTATGAGTCATAAGATAAACCCAAGTGTAACGGGTGCAATCATCAATGAATGACACATAGTATGCAGAACCCCCTTTGGTGAGAACAGGAGAAGAGTCCCAAAATCAGTATGAACTAAAGAAAATGGTGTATCAAATATAGAAGTGCTTTTACGAAAAGGTAAAGCTGTCATCTTGGCGAGTTTACACCCCTGATATTTAGTAAGTTCACTAGGAAAAACTTTTCCCAAGATACCTGATTGAGCCAAAGACCGTAAGCGGTCAGTAGACAAATGCCCTAATCTAGAATGCCACAAGTAGAAAGGACTGGACAGAGAATCTAACTGAAAAGAGGAAAAGGCAATCAGAGAGGTTGTCAAAGGCAGATGCAAGCTCTCTACCACATAGAGGTCCCCAACTCTACGACCAGTCCCAATTTGCTGTTTAGACATCCGATCCTGCACAGAACAAATAGAAGAGGAAAAGCTAACATCAAAACCAGAGGCATTAAGCTGACTGATAGATAATAAACTGACAGATAATTGAGGAACACAAAGAATAGATGGAATAGAGACAACAGACATAACAGATGGTGGGATAGACCCAATAGATATAACAGACATATCAGACCCATTAGCAGCATTGACAGTAATAGAAAAATAAGGAGGAGTGCAATTTTGAAGTAAGGAGAGATGGGGAGTCATATGATGAGAGGCACCAGAGTCAAAAAGCCAAACAGACGAAGAAATACCTGAAGAAGACCTAAGCAAACCTAAATGAAAAGAGAAAACAACGGAGGCAGATGGAGATGGCTGGGAGGAAGACAATATATGATGAAGTTGATTATTCTGAGCAGTCAAGGAAGCCAAGTCAGGATCAGGAGCCGGAGCAGATGTAGTAGAACCGGCGGGAGGTCGAACAGTACTCAAAGGAGGAGCGCAGAACTTGATCGAAAATTGCTAAGAAGACAAGGTAGACACAGGCAAAACAGACAAACATCCTTTCTTGGGACAGTGGTACTTCCAATGGCCCTTCTGATGGCAGAAGACACACTCATCAAAAGCCAGAGACATCATAATAACCAGAAAACTGAGGGGTTTCCAATGCAATCAAACAAAGTAACCAAACCAGGGGTTCAAGTGTAATAATCAAAATGCAAGGGGTCAAAATAGATTCATTTTTTTTTTTTTTTTTTTTTAACGCCAAATAGCAGGGCTTAAAACACGATCTCGCACACACACACACACACACACACACAAAAATAGAGCAGCAAGACAAACCAGTCGATCGAATCAGCCCAATGAACTACGAGGTGTGGTCAATTAGCAGAACCAAGGAGAACCAGAGAGGGAGATAGATAGCGAATCAATCGCGATGCTGAAGCAGACTGAGAGAAGCAACGGCGTGAGAGGCGACGGCTGAGAGAGGTGACGATGACTGAGAGAGGCGACGGCTAAAGCGACAACGGCAGCGGCTAAGAGAGGTGACGGTGCTAGGGTTCGCGAAGACTGATCGCAACCTTAGGTTTTCGAACACGGCTCTGATACCATGTAAGATTTCTGAATAGCTTTCTATATCTCATATATTCAATGTGTATCAATTACAATTAGACCTTAGAATATATATAGCCCTAACTCCTAAACCAAAAAGGAAATACAAATACAATACTATCATGACTCTAATACAATCATACCTCTAATAGAACTCTAAGTTTAATTTGTAAGACTAAGACTCACAATATATTCTCACGCTTAGAAAATCTTCTTCATTTTTTTTTTTTTTTAACGAGTCATATTGAGACTTTTCATAGGCATCCAAGCAATTGATATCAACATAAACAGCATAGATTCACGTTGCCTACTTGCTGAAAGCACAAATGGAATGCCCAATCATTCATTGTATAGTTCACTAATCAGCCTTATACTTTTTAGTTCATAATGAAAGAAATGAACTCCCAAACAAAGAGAAAATCTACCCTATCTTACTAAACCATAGGAGCTGGTAACATCAAAAAAATCAAATAATTGCTTTAACTTTTGCTAGAGGAAAAAAAGAGAGTAAATAGTGTGCAACATCTGCTAGAGGGGTGGAATGCAAATAATAAAAAACTAAGAAAATTATATAAAATCCTAAGGGTTTAATTTTTTTAAAAAAATTAAACTTTGAATTTTGAAATTTTTTTAAAACTTAAATCTTGAACTTTTGAATCAAATTGAATACAATTGGGCAGCAAATAGATGCCCAAAATGACGTCACCCACTTGCAAACAATCATCAAAAAAAAGTGTTAAACAAACATGTCACTCACTTGCAAAAAATCATCAAATGAGTGTTAAGAAAACATGTCTTTTGATGTAACCACTCATCATATTGGGTTCTTGTTACAGGTGAGAACATCAACTTGGGTCACCCATTTGCCTTGTTTTCTCTACCTGCCCAGGTTTGCATCTCTAAGGAGTAGCCTATTATGTTCTTTCTTATCTTGTCAAAGGATCTCTAATGTGTGTTAAACTTGTTAGTTATGTCATAGGCTAACAAATAAAAATCAATTAGCAAAACTTGAAATACTTTTTTCCTCCAATGGGTGTATTAAGAGACTTATTAGTGTTAGATGCTCTTAATACACATTTTAACTAGATCATTAGAATATTCAACCATGCTTTAAATTAACAAACAATTGACACAAAATTAGGTTTCACTTTTATCATTTCTTGTCGATTAACACACTTTGGCACAATTTAGGCATCTCATCGAAGATGCTCTGACTGTGGAGAGTGTTTTGAAAAAGTACAAAAGAGAAAGAGATATAGAAGTTGACAATCGATCAACGAGAGAGAGACACTTGAGACACAAAATTAGATCTCAGTTTTGTTACATTTTATCAATTAACAAACACTAACACACGACTTTAACCATACCACTATGAATAAGAAACCTGACTCTTTCTGCAATAAATTTGCTAAAAAATAATCATAATGCCAAAATAAAGCACCTAAATCTTGTTGCCCATACATATTTCAACCTAGAAATTGGTTTCTCTCCAGTTTGGAGAGGTCAAGTCCAGAGCATCTGATGGTAATATAAGCATATTTTACAAATCAAAGACTCAGATTTGTCCAATCACTCGCAAAATCCATAGATTAGAGGTGTAAAATTGGCACGCGGGTCACCCGTAACCCGCCCACTTCCCAGGTGGGCCCAACCAAGCTCAGGTCCAAGCCCAGCCTAGGACCTTAGGCATGGGCCGTTTGTTTTACAGCGTGGCCCACCCAACAGCTCCCTGCACACCAACAGTAAAAAATTTTAAAAATAAAAAATAATAATAATTCAAACAGTCAAATGACCGTTATTCACCACGAAAGGCCACAATTTTTTTTTTTAATTTATGAATTAACCCCTCCCTTCTCCTAACTCCTATAAATACTGCCCATCCCCTATTTTATTTCTCACAGACAAATCTCTCTCTCAAACTTTCATTCTCTCTCAACTCTCAACTGTCTCAATTAATTTTGAAGTTTCATCCCTAAGTAGCAATTGTAATTGTGCAAAAAGAAATTTATCAGAATAAGCCAATTTTTGTATACATTCGTCAGTCTTTAACATTAATTATTTGAATTAATATCTATTTGTTACTCATTTTTTTACATTAATTATTTCTTAATGTATATTAGTTGTTTTATTTACTTGTTATTGTTTACTCATTATTGGTTACACATTATTTTAATTAATTGTTAGTTATGGATCTGAATATTCTTAATATTTATGTCAATATTGATGCATATACAGAATATGAATCTGTTGATTCTCCTTCTAATGTACCTAATATCCCTCTTTGAACAGCAGCAGCATCATCTAGGGGCAAGATTAGTGGTGTTTGAGAGCATTTTGAAATAATATCTGTAAATAATCATGATGGTACAATTCAATTAAAGCAAAATGTAAATATTGTAAATTTGTCAACGAGAAAGTTTACCATTTAAAAATTAAGTTTAGATATAGATAGTAGGTGTAGTTCAACGTATAATATGTTAAAGAGTGCTTGTAAACAAATAAAAGTAATAGATTCATTTTTTGCAACAATATCAATAAGAGGAGTACTGACTCTCACAGAATTTAATTGACGCCAAGTAGCCTTATATAAAGATTTTCTAAAAGTTTTTGATACTGCAACAAAATTATTTTCTTAATATATATATATATATATATATGTATTCCTACTTCACCATTTGTTTTACATATGTTAGCAGAAATATAAAAAAAAAAAAAAAAATCACAAAATATATGGATAATGAATATTGTGTAACCATTATTACTATAATGAAAGAAAAATTTGATAAATATTTTGATCAATTGCTTCATCTTTTAGGTTTAGCTATAATAATTGATCCTATGTATAAAAAAATTGGTTTACAAGAATTTTTAAAACATATTTTCACTGATTAAAAAGAACTTGCCCCTATTATGAAAATATGCAAAAATTTATTTGAAGAATAAAGAGTAGTCGTATCTGCAAATACACTTACACACACTATACCAGCCACATCTCGAGGCGGAAGATCAAGTTGTTTTTCAATAATAAAAAGTAAAAGAATATCTCAACGCACAAACGTAAGCAATTATGAATTACAATTTATTTGGATAACCCACCAATGGATGATAGCGAAGATTTTGATATTTTGGATTAGTGAAAACAAAATGAACCTATGTGACATGTGCTGTCACAGATGACCTGTGATATACTAACCGTTTATATTTCTACATTTGCTTCTGAAACAACTTTTAATGCAGGTAAACGGATACTGAGCAATTACCGTAATAGGCTTTTATCCCAAATGGTTGAGGTACTGATGATATCCAGAGATCATATGCATTCACAAACGAGAAAATAAAATTATAGTGAAAATGAGAAAATTCAAAACAATTTGGATGACATATCCTCTAACAACTCGAGTGAATTGTATACCTCCTTCGATGATTGATCAACAATTTTCTTTTTCCCACTATTTCATTTCGTAATGTTTTTATCAAATTATTGAAGTGGAGTATAATGCAAATGATTGGTAGACTAGTAGGTGTCAACTCGTTGGGCTATACTTAACCTATAATGATGCAATTGCTCTATCATCATCAATATTCTATATCTATTTTATTTAAATATATAAATTTCAATTTGAAATAAAAATTATTCATTAAACAAATATTATCTATTTAATTTAGTGATTGTAATATTTTATTTCATTTTGATAATATATATAAAATTGTTCATTTGGAAAGATGAAAATTACATAATTTTATACTTTTTTAATCATAAGTTCATAACTAAAAAAACATAAAGCATACATAATTAAATTTAAATACCACCACATGAAAACATAACCAAACATCTCATTTTTAACTAAAATACTTTAGTGCAATTTTTCTTTTGTTTTTTTATCCCTCATAAATAATCTATATATATAATATATCTATCGTTTATTTTTCACACAAAAAAAAAAAAACCATCGCCAAGCTTGGCCCGCCAGCCCTATTTTGAGTGGACCTAAGTATGGGCCCAACTTTTCACCCCGTGACTGGCCCAAGTATTGGCAAGAGTCTGCGAGACCCGACAACAAGCTGGACCGAGCCAAAATTACACCCCTATCATAGAACCATCCAACATTGACCCAGGCTTTATGGTCTGATTCAAATTTGAACAATTGATTTGTTAAAATTGATGGCACACCATCTGCTGCTTGGGACTGGACTCTCCAATTCGAGGTCGGAAGTGGAGAAGCCCATCTCTTCAACCTAATAATGTTCTCACCATTCACTTCATGAACAAAAGCTACAACTAAAACTAAAACTAAAACAAATGACTCCAGAGGTTTGTCTCCATTTTACGCACCATTTGATTAACATCCTCAGGGTGTGTTTGTTTGGATGGACTAGATAAGGGGAGATTGTAATCCATCAGATTATTAGTCTTGGGATACATTGTTCCCGAACTATTTGGTTGGATTGGATTTGTATCCTATGTTTGTTTAGTCATGGAATTAGATGTCTAGATTGGACTATTTTTAGTGAATTCAATGTTTGGTTGGATGAACTGGATAAAGAAAAATGTTCAAAAGACTATTTTACCCTTGTAATTTATAATTTTTATTTAGTATATAATTTTAAATTTGTAATCTATAATTTATAATTTATAATTTAACAACTCTTATAAATTTATAAGGCCATAATTTTTAATTTATTATTTTCAAATAAATTAAATTTACAATTTATATTTTTTATTTAACATATAATTTTAAATTAACAACACTAAAAAAATAATTTTATATTAAATAAAATTATTTTTTAACAACACTAAAAAAAAATTAATTTATAAGACCATAATTTTTAGGGAAAGTTACCAATAAATCCTAAATATTGAAATTGTGCTCCATTTGGTCCTAATATTTATTCTTATGATCTATTTGGTCCTTTGTATTGGTAAATGACAAAAATACCATTAGGTATTTAATGTGACACGCGTGAACATTTTATAAACGTGACACATTCCAATGTTGTTGAGAGATTGAAATTCAATTGTCACGTGACACGTTGATGGTGTTTGGTGGGTGCCACTAAATTGGAAAGTACACTAAGGCTTTTAGTACTTTCTTACGTTTGGTAGCATAATGCACGTGCCACACATATTACGATCCGACCCGTTAGGCAAACCGTTTCCATAATACATTGTAAACCTAAACCCATTTAGGCATATTTTGGGAACCCTAATTCCTGTCGTTTCTATTTGTTCTGTTCTTAGATTGTAGGAGATCTATCGTATATGTTGAGATGCGATCGACAATCGTGATCTCATTGTGTGTGTGTCGGCGGTTGGGTGATTTGTTACATTGCGATGTTCGAAGGTATTCCAAACAGGGTACGGGGAGAGGATTTGAAGGAGGCGTTGGTATTTCTCAGCCGGAGTGGAACGATGTCTGCGAAAGGTACGTGTCACCAATGTTGTTATTGTTCCCTTTTCGTTATGTTCATTATGTGGTTGATGGATTGTGTGGTTGTGGTTTGGTGATTTTTGTCTAATGTTCCAAATTAGTTATTTTGTGGCTGTGGAAATTGGGGGTTGTATATTGTGTGTGGGTGTGTATTGTGTGTGACGTTGTTGGGTGTGTAAGTGTGTTATCGTATGTTGTAGATGTCATATACATGTCGTGATAGGGATGGGTGTGTCTATTTATGGTGAATTTTAAAGTGTGGGGTTGCGATGTTGGCTGGAAGGTTGGTGTTGGCATGTAATGTGACACGATGTGGCACAATGTGTCACATTGTTGGCATGTAAGGTTAGTTGGTTTGATAGACACGTTTATTTTTACAAAACATTTAACACGTTGCCGTTACATTGATTTATGTTCTCTGTTTGTGGGTTGTCTGTTGGTTGTAGTTGTCATGGAGTTGTATGTGTGTTTATATTGTTTCAGCTCTTTCAGTTATGTTTGTAATTAAGGTTTTTCATTTTTATTAGGTTGTGTGTACATTGGGTAGGTGTTTGGGTGCATGCAATGTAATCAATTTGTTTTTTGTGAAAATGTAGATGATGACGGTAACAAAAGTCCGTGGACGCGTTCATGTGAACAAAAGCGTATTGAAGGTGTATGTGGGGGAAAATCGAACAAACTGGGTGTTAACATACAGGGCCGCATATTGTTCAAGCAATCAAAAACAAACCAGTAGCAACCTCATGAACAAGTTAATAAAGCAGTTGCAGGGCCATCACGCACTGCACCCACAAGGATTAACTTCCGCTCAAACATTGCTGGGATCGTGAAGCTTGTAACAACATCTTCTTTGAGGGCTGGTCACTTTGAATAGTTGAAGAGGACTCCATTTTGGATCATGGTTGAGGCTATCCGAATTAACAAGCTGAATCACAATGAATTCAAAAAGTATGACGAGGCGATTTTGAAAATAATACGGACGTACGATGCACAGTCTGAAGCATTCAACATTGGTGGAAATTTTGTGAAGCTATGCAGGAGTGATATTAGACTTCTGTTTGGGATTCAATGTGGTACTAAGCATATTGACTTGTCTCCTTGTCAAAGGCCGACATCAGATTTCATTCAGCGGAGGAGTCATAACACTGTAAGGATAACGTCGAAGCTCATGAAAACATTGTTCGAAGAGGCCGTGGCCAGGCGAAGAAGGGTTGACGAGGAGGACGCAGCAAAGTTGTTGACACTTTATATGTGTGGGAAGATGTTTTTTGCTAATTCTGGGGAGACAATAAGTTGGGCATTTGTGCGATACATTGATGACCTGAATACCGTGCGTTCATACAATTGGACTGGTGCAATACTGCAAATGTTGATGGGTTCAATCGAAGATTTCCATCGTACGCCGGAGAAGGTCACTGGGTGTGTTGTCGCGTTGCTTGTATGTATTTTTTAGTTTGTTTTGCAAATTTATTAATTGTTTTACAGTATTTATGTTGTTGTAATAATGGTTGGTTTTAAAGAATTTTGTACTTGGAACGCAGTATTGGATTTGTGAACATTCAACGCTGGTGAAACTTGAAACGGAGAGTATGTTCCCAAGATTTATGAGATGGGACATTGGTGCCTTAGTTACCCGGATACGGGGTTTGGATTTCTCAGCACCTGGCAAATTCCAAGTATATGACCTCTATAATGATGTGTAATATTTGTTCAGAACTGTTATTTGACGAGGGTGTATGAATGTTGTGATGTTTGAGTTATGTTTTGTTTATGTGATGGGCAGGTACGAACTGACAGATTAAGGTCTTGTGAGTACGAACATGACATTTTGGCAACAAACGAGCATGAAGTTAGCCGTCGTGACGATGGAGTGACGGATGTGGTTGTTGGTTGTGGCGATAGGTTGGGACATGTGGCACATGTGGTTGGGGATGACATGGAAGTGAAAGCGAAAGATGTGCATAAGACGGTGTGTGATGCAGTGAGTGACGTGGCTAGTTTAATCGAATTAGAAAAGGCTTTGAAGTTTATGGTAGACATGAAAGTGCGGAACAAAGCAAACGAGGGGACAATATCAAAGCTGGAGGATGAAGTAGTTAGTTTGAAGAGTAAAATGGAAACGCAAGCCGTGAACATTGTCGGTGGGTTCGGGTGTGTCATGAAGGTTAAGGATGACGAAATAAGAAAACTTGAAAATGAGAACAAGGAATTACGCCAAACAATTTCGATGTTGGAGGACCAACTGGGTGACCAAAGAAGTATACCTGTTATTAAGCTACCGGAAAAACGAATTTGGGGACATTGGTGCAAGCCATTGCCAAGGAGGTAGTGGGTTTGATGTGACGGTGGTGCATGATGTTACGCCTATTTGAGTTGGTGTAAATGTGGGTGTTAGTGGTGAAAATGTTACTGTGCACATAGTGTTTGATTCTAGTCTGGTGCCACAGCAGAGTGTAGGTGATGTCAATTTGTCAGACCTTGAAATGGGGGTGTCAAATAAAATAGAAGGTGTAAGAAATTTGTTCGTGCGTAACATTAAGAACAAAGTTAGGAAAGAGTTAAGGCTAAGAGATTATGCCTACTAGGTAGGCCGTGAGCACGAAAAGAAAATAGCGACACACAGGTGCAAGGGTGGGAAGTTGGAAAAAGGCACTGTAAATGACACAGTTGTAGATGTAGACACAGTTGGTGTGCCTGCCACTAAATGGTCTGGGTTTGAGTTGAACAACCAGTTTGGGGTGTGGAAACTGATGACGTTTGAGAAGAAGGAGAAAATAACAAAGGCTTATGAACGGAATGGCGAAGGGTATGTGTGGGTGTTTATGTAATTTTCCTCCATATGCGTAATGTGTTTTGGTGACATTATGTGATGCTGTGTTTGTTTTATGTGTAGGGCTGTGATGTGAGCTAGTGTTGAGAGTGGTGTGTCAGTGTATTTTACTGACGTGAAGAGTCTTGTACGTGGAGAAAGTATTTGCGGCAATGTGCATTGTGTTATTACGTTAGTGTCTCACGAGTTGTGTTATGTTACATGGAATTGTGAAATGTGTGTCACCGTATGTGAATGATATGATTGGTTTCCGTATTTAATGTTTTCATGTCTCAATGCAAGTGATTGATGTGTATGCTAAGACATTGGTGACAGAGCAGGCACATGTCTGTGCGGGTGATACTTTATCGGACAAATCGTACTTCTTCAGTAGTGTTTGCATGGTGAGAAAAATATTGTTTAATTGTTGTATGGTGACCAGTGCATTGTCTATTGATATAAAATGTTTGTTTTGTAGAACGTTATCAGAACCGGCAACGCGCAAACAATGAAAAGTTATGTGCTGAAGAATTTTGCATCGTCAAAAGATTGTCGGTACATTCATTTCCCAATACGCAACCATGCATACTAGACGCTGGTGGTGTACGACGGAGAGGATGGAAGTTAGAAACATTTTAATCTAATAAGACAACGTTCGTCTGGCAGGTCAGACGTGCACTACAGTGAAGCGCTTGTCCTGGTAAGGAACACATGTAATTGTTGTGTCAAATCAGTTCATGAATGTCTTATGAGTTTGAATTTGATTATAGTGGTTATTTTGTGTGTAATAGAAGGAACGTTTGTCGATTGTAATGAAGCGGTCGTTACGAGCAGATGGAATAGACGAGGTTAGCATCGCTGAGACTTTCAACCATCCCCTCGAGGCTGTTGAAGACTGCCTCCAACAGAAACCCGACTCGTAAGTGAACTGTTGTTGGAACTGTAACGTTTTTCCATTGTTTACGAAAGTGATTGTGCAATGTAATTGAACACTTATTTTTTGCGTTTTCTTAACGCAAGCTGGATTGTGCTGTTATTGTTTGCGCGGTGATGAGGCAGTACGTGCACCATGTTAATGTAGCGCGTCCATTGCAAGGTACCAATGGCATCGTGTTGAGAGCAAACATGTTTAAGGGATTTGTGAACGACGTTAGCAGGGGTCTTAAACATTCCACTTGAATGTTTATTTTTAAGCACATATGAAGACAATATTGTACAGTTATATATTTTTTATTAGCAAGTGGTACAGTTATATATTTTTTATTAGCAAGTGGTACAGTTATATATTTTTGATTAGCAAGTGGTATATGCATGGATTTTTTGTTTTTGTGAACATACGTTGACAAAATTAATTTGGTAATAAATATGATGTGGAGTTACGTTAATTGTGTTGTGTTTTTTTTTTTTTTTTGTGAAATGTGATATTTGCATGCGCACTGTGTTTATACAAGGTTGGTATTGGAAAAAATGTAGTTGTGAATGAAATGTACATGATATTGGCTGGTGAACATCTTTGACAGTGGGTTTGTATGGAGCATAGTAATGTGGTTTGCTATGTTGAACAACAGAAGTCTGTGTGGCAAACCAAAACTTTGTGGGTAGGTGTTGTTCCGCATATAGGGTGGTTAGGTAAAATGTTTATGCTGGGGTATGGGTGAACCATATTGTGTGTTTTGTATGGTATGTTACGGATTGTGACGATTATGCGTTGAGAAAGTGAGAAGGTGATTGTGATGTTGTAGCTTTTGAAGTGTGTATTACAGTTTGATGAATGCGTGTCATGATGCATGTGTAACGTTGTTAACATACCATGTTTTGGAAAAGAAAACGATACGTAACACTGTTTGGAAAATATTTAAAAAAATGTTAAACAACGCAGTAGTAGGAAAATAGTTAGGTACACTGTTACGTTTGGGATTGCGTCTGACCCAAATTATTTGGTCGAAATACATAATGAAGACGACATAATAACGAAAACGATAATAGTATGGTATGTCCGGTGTGTTCATACACACTTATTTAAAAAGAGAAAAAGAAGATCACAATGACAAACTTATGAACGAAAACAGTAAACATGATGTTGCATGCAATGACGGCTAAATTAGTTCTTTACATGTCTTCCTGTTATGGTGCCCCATGCGTTGACAACGTCCGCATTGAATTTGCTGTGTTTCCTCCCCCCGAGACAGAATTTGTTTTTTCTTTGGCCTCTCCGGTGGTCATTTCACAACTGGTGAGTATATGATGAAATCTTCGGTGTTGAACGGAGGTTTCTCAACAGTTGGTATTGGAGTTATACTTGAAGTGTATGTGGAACGATATTCGGACACATGGTAATATGGTTCAACCAAGTTATACAAATCTCGTCCGCTGTTACGGATTGCAACCATCGCGTGTGCACATGGAATTCATTTAATCTGCCACTGAAAGCACAAACACGTCCGCCTGCCAACATCCACAAGTACTGATGGGTATGAATGGACCTCGTACACATCGTCATTTGATTGGCTTACAAGCCACGCCCTGCCTTTGTTGTATACTTTTACCAACTGGGACTTGATTTTGGGGCAAAGAACTCCAGGCCACGCGGCTGCCTTATGTTGGTGTTTTGACATTTGGTCCATAATTTTAGTTCTAATGCTGTCAACCATCTTCGTGATTGGGAGGTGTCGTGCCTCACGGATCCATGAGTTGAATGACTTAGCGGCGTTGGAACACATCTCGCCATACCGGTCACCCCTACACACACCAAGATGAAAATGTGAAAAATAGTTTCATGTAATTATGAAGGAAAAAACGCATTAAGCCGAACAATGTAGGAAATTAATTTGGTGCAATATTTTCATGATCGGGTGTGTACCGAAAGTAGGCATTTGCCCAATACGCCGAAGGTAAATCTTTCAGAAAACCTGTTGCCACTTGTCGCCCCGATGTCTTAAACCTTTCTAAGTTGGAATTGAATGTTGATACGGTCGATGCGTAAGTGCATTCACGAAATTTGCTTAATAATCCGACACGGTGCATCTTGTTGGTGTATCGCATCTTGTTTTACAAGTTCTGTTGCAAGTGTTGCAAGTAGAACACGTGGTGGGCGAATGGAAATGTGATCGGAATAGATTCGAGTAGACCTGTGTGTTGGTATGAAATAAATGTGATCGTCCTATCCGTTTTGACCACGTTCGCAAGGTGTTCCAAAAACCAAGCCCAATTAGTTGTGTTCTCCAAGTCGACAATTGCAATTGCCAATGGGAATAAACCTGTGTGCAAAATTAATAGTGGGTTGAGTAAATGGGTATGACGCAAACATAAGTGCGTTTCAAAAAAATTAAACATTATGCCAATGACAGTGTGTGTGTTACGAATGAGCATAACCTTGATTGCCATCCTTTGCAGTTGCAGCTAGCAAGTTGCCTTTGAATTTCCCTTTTCAAAAAGGTACCGTCGAGGAATAGTAAAGGGCGACAATGATTGAACCCATCAATGCATGCTTTGAATGATAGAAAATATCGTACAAATCGGTGGTTTTGGTCATCATAGTCAATGTTAATGTAACTGCCCAAATTGTTTTCCATAACAGCATTACTATACCACCGTAACTGATCGAACGAAATGGAATGTGCACCGAACATGTCGCCCTTTGCTTTCTTAACTCCCAACCATGCTACTCGGTAGCTTATCTCTAATCCATAATCTTTCTTCAAGTCATATACAACATCGGAGGGTCGTGTGAGCGGTTTGTCACGTACTCGTTCAGAGATAACGTCAGACATTAAATCAGACCCTGCCCTCGGGTTTTTTGGTGTCCGAATGGCAACACCGCAAATGTGCTCTGCGTTCCACTTACGAATGTAAAAGAACTCATCAGCATGAAGGACTCTTGCATGTATAGACCACATACATCCTTTTGATTCCCTCATCGTGCACACAGCTGTAATCCGAACGGAGTCATTCTTCAGATACTTGAACCGAAATCCAGATTCAACTGCATACTTACGAAGAACATTACGGAATTTAGCAGCCTCGCCTTCAAAGCTTTGACCCACATGTGTGATACCATTAGCCCATGGACCGGACATGTAAACTTTGTCAACATGAGGACAAAATTTGGGGAGTAAATCATCTTGTTCATCGTCATCGTCCGACTCATATCCTTCCCTCGACGAACTGAA
The DNA here is from genome assembly GCA_025200525.1 of Camellia lanceoleosa. Lineage (NCBI taxonomy): Eukaryota > Viridiplantae > Streptophyta > Magnoliopsida > Ericales > Theaceae > Camellia > Camellia lanceoleosa. The sequence goes on from CM045767.1 coordinate 42,882,748, forward strand.
TGTAACATCATATGGTTTCCGATTTGCGTCACCAAAACCGTTTGAACTTAGCGTGCATCAAGTTTCAACGACGACGTCAATATGTCCTAAACAGAAAGACCATGCAAGGGATACCATATTTTCCATATCGATATCATTTTGTAATTTGAAATTGTTGTATCCCGGAATCTTGAAAAATAAACACACATTATCATGTGTGAGACCATTAAAATTTTGACGGACAGAATTAACCAAATCATCAAATCGAAATGGAAATTGCAACTTCATAGCGGCGTTCGTGTCACGGTAAGAACACACCAACATAACATGAGCGTCCATCCCTATAATATGCAACCAATGTAACAAAATAGTTTCAGATTACAATCAATGCAACGCATAGATCAGTAATATACTTAATATGTGGACAACCCCCCCCCCCGGTGCCCTACGCAAAACCCAGCCATGTGTCTCAAATACACATAAAATCAGCAATGTGTATCAACACATATTGAGTGTAAAAATCTTATAAATTACACAGTAAGAGAAACCTATAACACCCAAAACACCAATACCCGACACCAATGTGTCATCTGGAGAACGACGTATACGACCGGAAGCCGTTAACATATTGAAGACGAATGTGCCTAACCCCGTACGAATAGGGAACAACGATTACAATAGGAACATTATATGGCACACCATGCAATTAACCTAGACACACACCACACACGAAAACACCAGAAACAAAACCATACATCGAACACACCAGCACTACTGCCGGCAAAACTCGAATCATCGTCTATCCACAAACACACCAATGACCACAACACACCGTCACATCAGACATGTGTATCAAATACACATAAAATTAGCAATGTGTATGAACACATATTGAGTGTAAAAATCGTATAAATTACACAGTAAGAGAAACCTATAACACCCAAAACACCAATACTCAACACCAATATGTCATCTGGAGAACGACGTATACAGCCGAAAGCCGTTACCATATTGAATACGAATGTGCCCAACCCCATGCGAATGGGAAACAACGATTACAATATGAACATTATATGGCACACCATGCAATTAACCTATAGACACAATGCACACGAAAACACCTGAAACAAAACAATACCTCCAACACACGAGCACTACTGGCGGCGAAACTCGAATCAACGTTTGTCCACAAACACACCAATGACCACAATACACCGTCGCATCAGCCAAAAAAAACCCTAACACAATGAAGGGAACATATTGTACTTCCATATACACAACAAAACCCACAAAAAAAACAAAAAAAAAAACCTACGAGAACAAAAAGGATATAAATGACCAATACATATTACCAAATAAGGAAAAAGAGATCAATAGGACTATATTCACTCACTGATAGGACCAATCAGAGCAACAGACACAACGTTGGAACCAAATGGTGCAATTGTTTGTGGGATGGAATTTATTGGTAAATATCTCTAATTTTAATTTATTATTTTTAATTAAATTTAATTTATAATTTATAATTTATATTTTTTATTTAATATATAATTTTAAATTAACAACACTAAAAAAATAATTTTATTTAATATATAAATTTAATTTTAGGTGAATTACGCTAACGGTCCTTATAGTTTGAGACTTGTGTCATTTTGGTCCCTGACTTTTCAATTGTGATACATTTGACTCTGAATTTTGAATCTTATTTCAAATAAGGACAATTGAAGATACCATTTGATTTTTCAAGGGCAAAACCATCAATTTCATAAAATATAACTAATTTGACAAAAATAAATGTCAAAAAAATATTTTGAAAATTTTAAAAATTATTCCTACCTACTAAAAATAAAATTATGTAAAATTGATAAACCTTTTAGATATTTATTTATTTATTTATTTATTTATTTTATCGAATTAACTTTTATTATGTGTTTGGATGATAATCATGTAATGAGTGGTTGCTTTTGTTTTCATTAAATTAGTTTCTATTTTTTCAAAAGTCAAATATGACGACAACTTTGATATCATTATTAAACCAATCCATTAAATCAAAAAAAATCCAAAACTAAAAATATTTCATATATTAAATGTATCAATTACACATCAAAAGTTTAATAAGTACCCATTACATAATCATCATCTAAACATATAATAAAAATTAACTTGATAAAATAAATAAATAAATAAATGTCTAAAAGATTTATCAATTTTACATAATTTTATCTTTGGAGTGTAGATATAATTTTAAAAATTTTAAAAATATTTTTTTGGCATTTATTTTTGTCAAATTAGTTTATATTTTATCAAATTGAAGATTTTATCCTTGAAATTAAGCAATGGTATCTTCAATTGTCCTTATTTGGAACATGATTCAAAATTCAGGATCAAATGTGTCATAATTCAAAAATCAAGGACTAAAGTGATACGAGTCTCAAACTATAGGGACTATTAGTATAATTTACCTTTAAATTTTTTAACAACACTAAAAAATTTATAAGGCCATAATTTTTAATTTATATTTTTTATTTAATACATAATTTTAAATTAACAACACTAAAAAAATAATTTATAAATGATCAAAAGACTATTCCACCATTTTCCAATTGTTTATTAGGTAATAACATGAAGATAAAATAAACATTTCACACATTAGTTTCATGGGATACCAATCCCATAGAAATAATCACACCTCTCCCCCTACGATACAATAATTCCTCATATGAGGGACTAATAGTCCAAAAGGACTATTAATCCGAAGCAAAAAAATTGAACCAAACAATGAACTATTAGTCCAGATGGACTAATAGTCCAATCCCATAAAATAATCCCTCAAAACAAACACGATCTTAAAGTATGATTATCATAACTATCCCTCTATATACATATATGTTGTATTGGAAGACACAGAGAAATCTGTCTTTTAGGCTCAGTAAAAATGGGAAATAAAAAATTGTAATCAGCTCTATAAATCATCATATTTATGGTTTGCACAGATTCATACAATGAACACTCACCAAAAACAAAAACAAAAAAAAGGGCACAAAAACAAGTGACTCTGGGCTATGGGATTGTTTGAATCCAAATGTAAGTATATAAACCTGTACAATTCCACATTATATAATCAAAAAGCAAAGGTGAAAGGATAGAGATAGAGAAGAAGACCTCAAGCAGACTATATGTTAAAATGGTGATTGTTTAGGTTCCTATTCAGCACTCGAATTTCTCTGTTTGTGTGCGTTAAAATTGACGGCCATGTGAAATCTGTCCTTTTAACAACCTCAATTCCAGCTTCTCCTTGGCCTGAAAAACGTTAGCGGAAAGAAAAACAAATAAGAACATCGACTTCACTAGCAAACACAACCCCTCCCTCTTCTCTCTCTCTCTCATTTCCATTCTCTTTTAAATCTCACTTTTTATTTTCTTTTTCTTTTCTTTCACTCCTTTGAACAGCTCAATACTCTCCAGATAATTATATGTTCTTTAAATAGTGTGGTTGGTGGAAATACTTCCTATTCTTCTGCTGCGAGCGCCAGAAGCAAGCGAGTGCTCCAAATGCACAGCTGGCAACAGCGATTGCCAATGCAGCCCCCAAAGGCACCACAATTGCATTTGTTGAGGCTGCCAAGTCCTCCACAAGAGCCCCGTCTGTCCCACCATCACTGAGAAGCCCCTTCCTCTTGTACAGAGACACAAGCGTATTTCCATAGTAGCTAGCCAAGAACTTGAAAACCTCATTGTGATCCCAATCAATCTGAACACCACCATTGTTTTCCTGGCTTCGAGAGAGATAACAAGAAGGGCAAAGCTGTTTTGAAGGCCATATGCGCTTTGGGAATTGAGGATCGCCGGTTCCAAGAGACAATTCTTCTTTCATTAATCTCTCGTTGACTTTGTTATGTGCACTCCACAGCCAGAGAACAAAGTCACGGGTTTTGTTGAAAGGAGTAGAGACACTAAGAGGCAGAATTATTCATTGTCAGATCAAATGAGCCTTTCAAGAACTAAAAGAATCTTCAACAGGTTTTTACCTGGAACACATTTCATAAAAATGTTGGCGGCACTCCTCGCATATGAAGAAGTCGTGGATAAATTCACAAATAGTTGTGAATGCCAATTGGCTCTCCCCATCTTCAACTCTTACGGAAAGTGAATGCAATAGAACCCATAATCCACAACTGTAAAAGGAACAAAAACTACTTGATTAAAAAAAGAAATGCCAACGACCCAACTCTAAAAAGCGTTGCTTGTAAACGCAAGGCTTCTGCTTGTAAACGCAAGGCTTCTGCTTAGCAGAAAATTTTAGCAGGCAAGCAATATCAATAAATTACAATGAACCAGATGATTCTAGGTTTTAATAAGCATATAGTCATAATAATCATAGCATGTTGAAGAACTAGTCTGCAGAGCCGTAGTTGTAAAAAGACAATTGTGTCAATAGCATTACTACTACTACTACTACCAAAAAAGGCAACTGAATCGCCATAGCACTGGAATTTCAATAGGCAACAATTGGGTTAAAATAGTCAATTTTGGTGACTTGTCAAGTTCACTTGGTGTGGCCAATTAGTAAACATAAAATTGCATTAAAGGATGGGTTATGTTTGAAAAAATTTAGCTTGTTCTAAGTAATATTGTTGCTGATTTTACTACAAATACATACATACATGGTATATGTGTGTTTATGTATATATGCATATAGCCTAGTGATGGGTTTGATTGATTTTTTTTTGTTTTTGTTGATTTTTCTACAAATATATGTGTGTGTGTGTGTGTACAATCTGGTGATGGCATGAATTTTTCCAATTTTATATTTTGGTTATGCATTGGGGTTTCAATTCTTCAATTGCAGCATTATCCTGAGTGTGATGATAGTGGTAGGTTCGGGTTTAAACCCATCACCAGATTGTACACATATATGCATACATATATATATATATATATATTTGTAGAAAAATCAGACAAAGAGAGTTGGAAAAAAAATATTTTATATATATATATATTTTTATTCATGCAAACCCAACTCTCAATTTAGTTTATTGGACAACTCTCAATTTTTTTATTCATTCAGAAGTTGTCCAATACACAACTCAAACCCTCAATATTTATAAGACAAAGAGACCTAATCAAATAGGAAAATAAAGCTTGATAGATATGAAACCAAATATTAATAAAATCCTAAATAGTAACCTAATCCCATAAAAATTCCTAAAAATCAAAAGTTCCCAAATTAACTTAATTCCTTCCTCATCCGACAGCTTCCCTGTCCGCATCGCTGAACTACTGCTACTAAAAGGGTACAAGTGTCTGTTTGACGTATAACAATAATTTATCCACCATCATAATTTATGGTGCTTACCAAATTCTTTACTCCCTTCCACATTTAGTTTCGCTTGTGTTCCATTTTGTTGTCAAACCATCATTCTCTGTACTCATTTTTGCTTCAATTTCCACTAACAGTTTAAGGCCCGATCCTCAAATATGTCACAAGGGAGCCCAAGAAATTTACCAAATTACCCATTAATGCCTTAGTCCCTTCATCCAACCTGGAAGGCGCAAGCATACTGACTAAGCAACACTCCGTTATATTTGCCCCTACCTACTCTGTCTCCCTCTAGCAGTAGCAGGTGTCTTTCCCTTCCTGAACCATTGGTCTTTGCCTACAAAATTGGTTTCAACAGACATATTTAGTCCCTTGCACTCCATCTCTGAATTAGTGAAGGCCTTCCCTGCCACCTCCCTGATTTTCCCGGTCCCCAATTTAATACGGAGCAGGGCAGGGCACCCCAAACTCACCCTGTTGCTATCCCAATCAAAAACACCTGGTTGGTCACCACATACTACCTATCCACATCCACACCCACTCACATCTTCTTTCAACCCAAAAAAAAATACCCAGAAAGTATTGCTTACATCATTACACCTTCAATCTAACTCCTCAACTCTTTCAACTCCTTCGAAGCTTGTGTAGTCTCCAAGATGGAGAGGAAGTCCCAACAACCGCAGCCACACTTCCCTTTGGCCCAGCTTTGGGCTTGTAACAACAAAAAGATGCCGACTGCCACCAATCAAGGAAGAATGGTTGGTCGTTGCACTTCTAGTTCCTCCCAATGAGAATTATGGAAGTTTCTTCCTTAGAAGGGAGGGGGAAAAGAAAAAAAAAAAAGAATGCCCTGGTCTCTGATTTCAACCCCTGTTGCGACCTAGTAGAGTAGTGTTGTTCCACTTACTCCTAACCACTGTTCTTCTCCAACAATGGTGAATCCCATGGACCAAAGCAACCACTAAGCATCTTTGGAGGAAGTTCACCATCTCAGAAACTGTAGTAGGAATGACTTCCTCTTGAAAATCTAGAGCCCATCTGATGAACACAAACTGTGTTTTCTGACAACCTCTGCACATAGACGACTTCCAAAAAAATGTCTTCGATCTGTTCTTCCAGGCCTGCTCCTCCACCAAAATAATCTCCTTGAAAACCGTAGCAAATTCATTCCATCTAATTGGATCTTCTTCCTCTGAAATGCATCACCTCCTTCCTTGAAGCCTTATCAACTCCAACTGAAAATATCTACCCTTATTTTTTAGGCTACATAAACAAGTACCTTCCCCTTTTCCAGCTCCAAGTACCCTTCATTTGAGCAACATTATCAAGCAGGTCACACACCCCCACCTTAGCTCACTTCCATACAAACTCAATAGCATTTTGAAGGCATGACCCTTGCTCTAAGAGAATAATGAACAATGTCTCTTGGTCACAACCCCCCACCTCCAGAACAAAGGATTTCCAATTGACCCTGCTAGCAATGACCTCTCATTTCATGGGCCTGTGGTCTAGGGATGGTATTGGAGAAACTGAGGTATATTATTATTGACAGCCAATATGGTGCCCAACAACCCAAATTATTGTACATGTTTCATTAAATGTTTAAAGCTAGGGAAAATATGTATGTACAGAATATTATACTGGTAAATCAGGAAAATTAAAAACAGATGTTGGATACAAGACAACAACTAATAATTCCATCTTCCTTTTTTCTCCACTTCTTTATTAGTGAAACATTGGAACAGTTAAATGGTCTAGTGAAATAAATAAATAAATAAAAATCTACACTTTGTCAGCCAACAGAATAAGAATAAATGCCAAACATTTCTAATTTAGACACAAAAGAAGTCAATTCATGCATATAAATTAATAAGTATATATTTAAATATCTTACATTAATTGGTTGATGTTTTTGTTCTTTAACTTTGGGCATTTACAAATTGAACAGTTTTTGGATTTTGTAGTCTTTTTGGATGTCAGTAGTAGTATAAATGTATAGGCTGTTTTGGACTTGGGTGTTACGTCTTGATGCCTTTCCCAATAAATTTTATTTATCAAAAAAAAAAAAAAAGAGGAAAGGTTGGCAGAAGTAGAACTATCTTCATGCAAAGCTTATCATTCTTATTTCTTCTTTCCAATTTTCTTAACTTCTTTCCTGCAAACAAAATATATTAATTGAATAACCAATGCCTTCCATTACTGTATCAGTGGCAAATCAACAGTAGACATGGAAAGGAGGAAGAACGGTGTTAAGTAATTAAATACATTTATCATTTTCCTAATCTTGACCTGAAATTTCAAGCAGATATACAATGGATGAACTCGCTTTGCTGGTCATCAGTTGATATTAAGCGTGTCTCCTCCCTATGTGAATAATACCCAAAAGGGTTCGGAACAATAATATGATGACGACAACAATGATCTTACGAATTTCACTACCCAAAGATTTCTTATTTTCGTGAACTTTTATTTTGAAACATACCATGTAATGACCAGTAACACAGATAGCTGTTGAATTCAACACTGAACATAATGAAGAATAAATTATCAAAAGGAAATTATAGTGTATCAAAAATAAGGATACACCATTACCTCAAGCCCCTAGTATCATTCCTGCTTCCACGGCAAAACATCTGAAAACAACACCCATAACAGATAAAAACAATCAGAGACAGTTTCATTTATAATACCATCGTCAATAAAAAATAGTAGCATGGATGAAATTGAATCTATATTCCATTCAACATTACTAAGAAAGAGGCACAGTAAGGATGAACACACAGGTAAAACACAGAGCAGTTTCATGTTAACCGCTTGAATTAAGAAAAAAAATGAGAGAAAAACAAGCCATGAGAGCCCAACAGTAGCATCTGACTTGGTAATGAGTTTTGGAACAAAACTCAGCAATGCAGCAGCTATAGCTTGGTTGGATGAGGCATATCGAGTTTGGAAGCCTAAAAACAACAATATATGGCTTCTACACCCCACAAGAATACATTTTGGTCTAAAAGGAAGTGTCTTAGGTAATGTAGAATGCTAACTTTAGGTTTATTTTAGAGTTTGGTTTAGTGCTAGGCGAAGTTTTAAAAGTCTTTATTGAAGCCCGCATCAAGACTGGCCTCGAGGCGAGGCTATTGCAAAAGGCATAGACGATTTGAACACCTTTTTCACACTCCCAAAAGCCTTGTGCATCACAATCTAAGGCGCGCACCTCAAGTACAACTTGTACACCTTTTTCACATAAACATATGGGGAGCATGCATATGGCAAGCTTGGCTTGGGCTGTTGTTAAACTTAGTCTAATACATGGTTTAAACATGAAAAAGAAGATCCTCTTTTGTACTATATTTCATGGGGAAAAACTCAAGTAAATGACCAACCAAGAAAAAACACAAAGCTAAAGCTCAAATGAGAAGCTCAATAACTAAAGTTAAGAATGTTGCGTCACCATTGATGAGGGCAAGCTTTCTTCTCGGCAGTGAAATGTTCGACTCCTTGGGGAGAAAAATAGTTACCCTTATTTTTATTTATTTACTAAATATAAAAATTTGAATTTGAAATTTGAAATTTGAAATTCAAAATGCATATGCATCACTTTGAGGCTTACACCTCGTCGTGCAAGGGGGAAATGCACAGCGTTATGCATTTGGTGCTAGGTGATTTTATCTATATTTTCTTATGTTTTGAGAGTGACAGTATTTCGATTATTTTGTAATTTACTAAGGTTACCCATGGGTTGCGTAATGGGTCAATTAATGTTATTTAGGTCTTATAGGCAGTCCAAATCTATTTGTTTCCTAATATCAAGTTGAAATCCTATTAGAATTACTAGTAGCAGCCTACAAATACATGCATGAGTTGAGTTAAGAGAACTTGTGATTGTGTTTGTGTGATCTTGCCCCCTTTCCTTCTCTTTCTTTCATGCTTCTTCCCCTTCTCTGCACAAAAAAACCAACTACTATTGGGATACTGTTTTCACTACCATAGTACGATCCCTAATTCAGCCCCAAAACACTGCTAGGTCAGGCATACCTGACCCTTTCCCCAACATTTTGGCCTTCAACTCCACAATAAATTACAGCACAATACTTGGTATCCACACCTTCCAGCAGCCACTTTTTCTGAAAATCCTGCAAACTGCCATCTTGAGAATGAAGCCAAATCTCACACCTATTCTGTCACCAAACCCTAGAAAATTTACTTTACTAATTAGAACATTATCCTTACAAGCTTTCCATAACCAAAACCTAGCACAGCTACATTGTAGGCAACCTTAGGCTCTAATTTCCTAATATATACTACATCAGTCCAACTCTTAAGGCTAATCCACTCCAAGAGCTAACACTGGTCCATCCCTTACCAAAAGAGTCATTTAGGTAGTGTTTGGTTTTGCTAGAACGATTTTGAGCAAGAATGGATTGGCTATTCCTTGGCCTCCCAATGGAATGACTATTCTCCTAAAATGGTGAATGGTGATTCCATTTGAAATGTACATCCACTTCCTTTCTACCGAATCACACATGTGAATGTGTATTCCACCGGAATGATCATTCCATTTTTAGCTTCCATTCCAATGAACCAAACACTACCTTAGTTTTTGACTAGTAGTAGTGCATTGCCTTCTAACGACTTATTTAATACCACAAGAAACTAGACAAGTTAGACTAACGACTAATGCAGCGTTAGTTTTATACTGCAGTAAATTTCTTCCTTTGAAGAAACATTATCATGAGAATATCAGAAATCAACTATTAAGAAGATAGGATTTAAGGTCTTGGAGCATCCCACCAATTTAATTCAATCTCTCTATTAACAGTTTGAAGTAAAAGCACACACCATTATGCAAAGTAAAAAAGTACCCCCAGTTTTGTGCCCATTATGCAATCTTAAGCCCAACCATGAAATTTCTATCCATCAAAATACAGGGAAAAAAATATAGGTCAATAAATTTACTACCAGATCCAAACATAACTGACTCAATTTTAACTATTCTCAACTAAAAGGAAAATACTTTCTGCTTAATACAGTAATTGGTTATCCCATGAAATACTTTCCGCCTAATATAGTAATGAATCGTATTTCATGTTCTCCATCTCCTCTTGTAGTCGTTGCCGTGTGTATCACTACCAACGCTACTTAAGATTCATATAATTGAAATTTATTTTTATTCTTTTGTCAAAGGTAGGATGTTAGCTGGTTAGGAAGTTAGATTGCTCAAATAGGCATTCGATGCTTGTCCATAAGCTTGAACCCCAAACTCCACCTTGGGAAACCAAGCGGTACAACCACTTGAGCTAAGCTCAAGTTCCCATTGAAATTTATTACAAGAAACGCTGTTTTCAATCAATCAATCTGCAGGCTATGGTTTAGAGATGTTTACAGTAGTCATATTTGAGAAGGTGGTATTTAAGACCTCCCTATGTCCCATTATTTTTGTCCACTATTCCATTTTGGGATGTCACAAAATGGTTGTCCATTTTGAAAGTCAGGGCATTTAATCTAAATAATGATTTTACAACATTATCCTTTCTTATATCAGTGTGAATGCATTAATAAAGTAGCTAAGAGGGATAGTTATAAAACTTAAAACTATATTAGTTGGATGCATAAGGATTTAACGCATGCCCCTTACAAAGTTGGATTTTCATAATGGACAAAATGAATGGGATGGAGTGAGTATTATGGCTTATAGGATAAAGCTGGAGTAAATGGGTTTAGGTCTAAGGCCAGCCTATTTGCTGCCTTACTGGGTTCCGGATCATGTCTGTATAGCCATTCTATATCTTGTTCCAGAGGCGCAAGTTAATGTGAAGGTTAGGTGTGTAAGCAATCCATCTCTCACAGTGCCTCACTTAAAATAAGCTCATTGCACTTAAGCAGCATATATTTTCATGTTTAGGGTAATTTACGAATGGCCTAGATGTAGAAGTAGGGGTATAAAACAAGTACTTCAAATTATTTATCAATAAAAAACAAGGACTTTAAATTGATAAATAAAGGTGATTGTGCATTAAATAAATCATAGAGGGACAGAATGACACATAATTGGAAAGAAAAAATCAAGAAAAAGAGTTGGATCAGGAGATGTAATGGTATCAATCAGTGTCACAGTATCGGGAGTAACGAGCGACATACATCGAGAATCAATCTCTTTAACTCAATTGTCACATTTGACTTACTTTTGTGACGTGGAATACATTTTGCTTGTGTTATTCTAATATAAATTTATTAAATTACAAGCCCACATACATTTTTTTGTTAACCAAGTAAGGACAAGCCCACATACTTATCAGTACCACAAAAGGGGAAAAATGGGATTCTTTAAGCAAGTAATAGAAAAGCAGATGAACTTTACACTCCGTTTGTTTGGCATAAAACATTTTTCATAAAATATTTTAAGCATTTTCTGTCATTTGGTATAACAGAAAACACAAAGTCAACGGAAAACATTTTCTGTGGTCAATGGAAAACAAGCCTATTTGGGCGGAAAAAATTTTCCAAACCAAAGTTTTATCAGTGCCACCACATTACCGCTACTACCATCACCTCCACCACCCCCACAGCCACAACCACCATTGCCACCATCGCCGCCATCACCTCCACCGCCTCACAGCCACCACCACTACAATCTCTCATTACTACTGCCGCCGCCGCCGCCCCCAACACCTCCACTTCCACCTCCACCCTACCGACGCCACTACCACCACCACTAATGCAACCACCACCACTAATGCAACCATTAGTACATTAATTCAAGAACACAACCAAACATTTTCTATGGAAAATCCGAAAAACTTTTTTCTAGAAAATGTTTTCCGCCGAAACAAACGAAGCATTATTTTGTTAGAGCTCTGCTCTTTGTAATGGGGCGTATGCCCCCTTGAAGTACTTTGCCTACTTCTTTGTGATGTTTATCACGCACGAAGACCAACACAACATTCTGGCATTGTTATCTCATAATCTTATTTTTTATCTTTTAACAATACAAAGCCAACATATTGCCCAAAGATCAAAACCTAGAGCAGAGCATGGGGCTTAACGGGATGCTGCAAGTCTCTCTCTCTCTCTCTCTCTCTCTCTCTCTCTTGCCCATCAGATTCTCAAGATCAAAATTAAAAGCAGGGAGATGGCGCTTCTTCAGATTTGTGAACTTTGTTTTCATCGTACAAACCTAGCTGAAGAAATTGCAAAGAAAATCAAAGAAATTGAAGCAGCAAATGTTGGACCTGACCTGTTGATTTTAGAGTTATACACAGTGTGAATCAGGAAATTTTGTATGAACCAGACCAGTTCACAGTCAACTTGATTAATTATCTGGTTCCTACTTGTTCAAACTTCAAATTGACAGGTTTGCATGCGATTTTCTACTCACACTAATATACCGGCCTGTATCCTTCATTTCCGCTTCGAATAGATGGTACACAATGAACGGCTGAGATTTTGAACCACGCAAATAATCTATTTATGAAATGAAACTCTACAAATAAACAAACTTGTGCTGAGTTACTGTAGTTATGTAATAGAGGTGTAAGAATAGCAACTCTCCCACCAATTGTAATGTGCTCTCTCTCTCTCTCTCTCTCTCTGTCTCTGTCTCTACCACACATTGTCACATACTAACCAAGTGCAAAGACACGATGATGATATGAAGATGGTGATACTACAAAAAACTTGCAAATTAGTTTCTAAAGAACTAATTTCAAATAATTAAATCAATCAATAGATGGACAATGAGATGAAAACATATGCAAACATACTTTTTTAATGAATTTGGGGCAATTCCCCTTTACTGTGCAAATAGGGATTATAATATGCATTGACCATCGCGGTTCAAGAAATAAACATACAGAAATGAAAGGAAATAAAAATTTCACAAGAACATCTACTAATTCTGCAACAGAAGAACATCTAACGATAAACAACATAAAATATTAACACTAAGGAGTATGAGCAAATCAAGAGCTTTTATGACACAAAAGTATCAAACATAACTTCTTGCGTTCACGTGTGGTATAAGCAAAGCAAAGGATGAGATCATAATTATTTAGAACAGCAATTTATCGTGTACCCACCCAATATCCACGAGGAACTTCTTTTCCACAAATCTGGAAATTCTCAAGTGCACCCTTTCCGGTAACATTGATGGATTCCTGTTTGTTGGCTGACAAAATATCTAGTGGGTACAACTCATCAAAGTTGACAAGGAATTCTGCACTTCCCTTTCGGCACCTAATATAAATCATGAGTTGATAAACGAAAGAATCAGCACATTATGCTTGTGCAAATCAATTATGGACACACAAAGTCTTGGTACTAACCTCCTCGATGGATGATGAGCCACAAGAAGTTGAAGAAATTTTATAAGTGATGCCCGAGTCTCTGATTTGATCATCTGCATAAATGCAAAGTTCGAGTACATCAAAGCCTCAAATGTTAACATATGTAACATATGAAAAGAAACAAATTCTGCGCAAAGGAAACAAAGATCTACCTTGTGATCTAAGATTATATCAAAGGCAGAAGATGTTGCCTCCTCAACATCATACACAGCACGTGCAATCTATCACAAGCCAGTGTTATAAAGTTAAATTTCAAATTTTACAGAGCACTATAATTTGTAAAAACACAGAAAGCAAACATTCAGAGTAAATCTTTTGAAGGACCTGTCCAGGGTCTGACACATTTGATTGGAGATGCTCATTCTCATATTTCTGATCATCCAAGCCAAACGAGCTGTAAAGCAGATTATCAAATGAAGTAGAAGAAGGCATACCTATAGTCATACAAAGTTAATAACAAAGACTTAACATGAAGAAAGTTTTTTTTTCAATCTCCGAAATCCTTTCAATGACCTATGTTTCTTTGTTTATTTTCAATCAACAACAAAATTTCATTAATAATAAACGGATTAGAAGTACACAGGAAATAAAAGAGGACAACAAGAGAGAAAATAAAGAAAAATTACAATTGAAACAGCCTTCCAATCTCTAGCTATCAAAAACTAAGGAACCCTCTTAAAGGGAGACTACATTGAAGCCCAAAAAGAAAACAAATAATGAATCTTATTACATAAATCTCCTAAATCTTTCGATTAATTTTCAAATATTCTCGAATTTGTCTCCAAGTAAATAGCCCAAAGAACAACACAGCAAAACCTTTAAAATCAATTAAGAGCAACTGGACACATGAAACTAGGACTACCCAATCAATTTCCGCTTACTGAAATAATCAATACCATAACATCATAGCCATAGGACTGTTAGATAACCAATAGTCCCATAAGCTTAAGCAGATGGGAAAATGGCCCAACAACTATATATATTAAGCTCTCCAACAACAATATATATTAAGCTCTCTAACACCCCCTCTCACGTGCAACCCCGTCTTACATATAGAGATGCAATCATCCAAACATAAAGAGAAACATAATGCAAATGTGGGAACAAATGCAAAGTTTCCAAACGAAAATACTTGATCCCAAGACCTCTCCTTATCTAAGCTCTACTACCATATTACATCACCACTAGTCTGAAAAGCTTAACTATTAGGAAAGGGACCCCATAGTGCATATCCAGCTCTCCAACAATGACAACATACAACTAGATGATCAATACTCTCCTCATCCCCACACATTATACACCACATGAAAAAATTGCAACTAGGCCTCTTTTTTAAAACTTGTCATTGGCATAGAGTTTTCTCCAAGCCAAAGGCTATGCAAAAATTTTAAGTTTAAGAGGCACACATGCATCCCAAATCAACTTGTGAGGAAAAAAATGGGACAGTTGGATATTCAATAATCTCATCAAAAAAGAAATTGCAAGAAATTTACCATAATAGATGATTAGTCCACTCTCTCTTGTCAATGATTCCTTGATTCAATGATATACCCGTCAAGAATGGATAACAAAGAAACTAACTCATTGGCAGTCTCGGTGATTGAAACATTATCTATGTTTGTTGAAGGGATATCTATATAAACTAATCGATTGCGTAAATCCCATGGTAGCAATGACACTGACCACCTAAAAAGACATAAAGGATGATGGCAATTTGCCACATTTGACATAAGCCTATAACAGCTTTATCACTAATCAATTTATTCCTAAACCGCCTCCTTCTCCCTCCCTCCACACAAACCCAAAAATAAATAAATATTTCAAGGCAATTTGATACAACTGAAAATATATACACCTAGATTTAGTGTTGTAACATAGTAGAACTGTAACATAAAATTGAAATTTTTAAACAAGTTGGTTGGTTAAGATACCAATCAATGATAGTTCAAGTCTCCCTGATTTGAAATCAACTCATTTTCTAAGTGGATCTGCAAATATAAGCCATAGATGATTATGTGTTAACAAAGATTTATTTTTGTTTTCCTTTATTTATTTTTTTTTTTTTTTTTTTGTTATTCAAAAAAGAGGATTTGAGAACAAAGGAAAGGAGTTAAATTTGATTCAAAGTATAAGAAAGTAGAATGGAGAAGAGGGATAAAGAGAAAGGTGACATGGTTGAACCATTTATTAACTTTTACTGTTACTATACAAGTACCTGCTTCCCCAATTGCTCAGCATTTCTTCGTTTTTTCCCCCCTTCATGCACTTAGATTCACCATGCTCTTATCAACACTTGCAATATTGCCTGTTTGTGAGAGCACGGTGAAGCTAAGTGCAAGTTCTTGATTTGAACATTCTGATGAAATGCTTCTGTGGGTGAGAGGTGCGGTTAGAGGTAGTCCAAGAAGATAGCGGGCACTTCAATGGCCTGAGATCACCGGAGGTGGAGAGGAGGAGGTCAAGACAAGCATGGAGAGGGAGAGGTTAGCAGTGATAGACCTTGAACACTAATGTAGAGTGTGAGAGAGGTTGTCTAAACATGAGACTTAGTTGTATTGTTGTTGTGTCTCGCTGCATATACAATACATTATATAGGCCACAGGAGTATTGGAGCCCAAACAAACTATTGGGCAGGTGGCTCGTTCTCTTCAACTCTACTAGAAGTGATATAAGCCCTTCTACCGTCTGTGGCTTGACGGCAGGCAGAGAGCAACATTTCATGGCAAGCGAAAAGTAACGTTTCGTATATGTATCAGATGAAACGAACGTAAGGTCATTGTTACCTCTTCTCCAAGCCTGGTCGAGATGGAGTTGTCTTAGCAAGAAGACAACCATCTCGATGATCCCATGACCTCAGCCGTCAGTCCAGTATCTTCTGGTGATCCCAAGCAGTAGTGCCTGGGTCCTGCTCCCAACCCAAGCATCCAAGTAAATGAATGGGCCCTAGGGCTCGCCTCCAAGCGACCAAGTAAGAGAATTGGCCGCAGACCTATCTCAATATTTAGGAGAGCCAATGTTTATCAATCCAAGTCTAAGTGAACCGAGGGCTGATTGTATTGTTGTTTTGGTTTTAGAGCGAGGTATGAAGGACCATGGGCCCTGCGGGGCCATGGTGCTACCTGTTGCAAGGCTCTTCGTATTTGGATATATTTGGGCTTATATGTATGCTCCCGCTTAGGCTAAGCATATAATCTTGGTTTTACGTAGTGCCTTGGTAGATGGTGCCCGTAGGGCTCGCCATGTATCAAACATACGACAAGCCCGCGTGGTGCCTTATTGGTCTACCACGTGGGTGGGGTTTTGGTGATGTGGCACCTGTAGGGCTTGCCATGTATTAGGCTTGATACAAGTACCCACAGCTTCTAATGTAATAGGCAGAAAGGAACAAGGGAATAGGGGGACTATTTGATTAATACTAAGCCCCCTTGTCCCCTTCCCCCACTATGGCTCTGTTTGGTGTAACTATTAAAACAGATTATAGATTATAACTTAATAGATTACAGATTATAAATTATGACTTTAATCAAAAGCTGTTAATCTGTTTGGTGTAGCTATTGGATTATAGATTTAAGTTGCTGAATAGCGCTTGTTAAATAAGCTGTTAAATAGCTTTTTGAATTAACTTTTATTTTTTGTTATTCACTACTCGTCTACATTTCTCATAAAAAAATAATAATAATAATCCACAATCCATTTGGGTCTTTTTCTATTTTTTAAAAAATAAAAAATAAAAAAATTTAAGAGTAAAATATTAAATTAACATGTCCACAGCAGAAACTGATAATTAGAAGTAAGGGATGAACAGCTTCTCAGAATCAGTTTTTTTTAGTTAAAATAAGTTGCTAGAATCAGAAGTTGATTGAAATACGTTTAACCAAACAATCCAAAATAGCTTGTCCAAAGCTAGAATCTATAAGTTGGCCAAAATAAACCACACCAAACACCCCCTATCCGATGACATGTTGGTGATAAAACATGCTGAAGCCAAACTGGATTGGTTCAAATTCAAACCAGTTAAAACAGCATTTCTTTTTTCCTTTGAGATTTCCTCTTTCCAATCAAACCACTTTCAAAAAGTCAGCTTAAGCCCTTCCAATCAGTGCACTTTTAGATATGATCAATGCCTCCATCCAAGAAGTGACACACTGAATAGAAATTTGGCACCACTAGGCACTAATGGATACCTCAAACAGTATTTAGTGCTCGCCCATTTCGAAAATCTGCTGGGTAAAGTCCCAAATAAAATGGGTTTTTTTTTATTTTCTTTTCTGGTTTTGGGTGGGATAGCTTAGAAAGGGGAAAATGACAAAATACATAAGACAGGGATTCAGGATTCATAGCATCAGATGTTAAAACTCATAATTCTGTTGTCCAACTTGGAGGGTTACAGAAAATATGCCACTAACCTTGTCAAATAAAGTGTCTGTTATCTAGTTATGTCTCAGGAATTCATCAACATAATTTATTACAATATAAGTAGTATAACATATATTAAATGCCCACAGTTTTATTAGTTTGAAAGAAGAGAGTACACCTATAGCAGATAATATAAAACAACAGAACACTCTTTTGTAAAATCTCAATTATATGTATGATTCTCATGTACATGATATTCTTGTCTCTAAACTTTAAGAAGACATAGGTTTATATAAGATATATAGAATTAATTTTAATTAAATCTTAATTAATAATAATAAACAAATTAAAAACAATATTTAATAGATCAACATAAATTTTGTTATAATAAAGATCTTTAATTTTTTAAGCAAATAAAATAATATTTTATTTTATTAAAATTTCTAACATTCGCCCACTTTTAGTTAAAGTAGAGTTATTGTAATACTAATACAAAGTTTACAATATACCCCCACAACTTCAAAATTTTATATTTGAAAATCAACATATTATATGTATGGGTGACTGTATGTATGCTGTGCAATAGGTGTGAGAGTCTTCCAAACTTAAACCACAGCTGAAAAGTCACAATTTTGGTAGCACTAGTAAGCATATCACCACACTCTAGTATTTTAGGTTATCTCTTGCACCTCCACAATGAAGCTACAGTCTTTTAGGTTATCTCTTTCCTCTTTTTGGCAGTGCATACCTTTTGACCACAGTGCACAACTTGTCACGTTGCAATAAAAATTAAATCACCTTCCAGAAAATAATAAACAAGAATAAGGAATCTGTTTTATCAAAACACATCATGGCATAATTCTTTTATTCCCATTACCCCGAAAACATTTAATGCACAACTGCATGGTTCCCCAAAGTTATAATCTTCGTACTCACGATAATTTCATGTTCCTTTCAAACTTGTCTTTCGATAAAATATATGTGCTCCTTAAAGTTAAAGAAAGGCAGTGTTACAGAAATTTTTAAGTATTAAAGAGCAATTTCATCGAGAATAAGAACGCCTAAGAAAGGAAGAAGGAAAAAAACAAAAAGCAATTTTACTCGAAGATCAAAATGATTAAATCTTGGACATCATGCAGCAACAATATATGTTCGAAAGAAAAAGGTAAAGAAGTTACATGCCTGCCCATTTGCTTGTTAATCCAGTTAAGCAAGCGATCAGCTGTCCGTCCATCATCAATGGCACATATCTCACTTTTGTCTTGATTAGGTTTCCAACCACCAGCAACAAATTTATTAGGAGGTGCCCATAATAGCATAGGATAATGACCCACAGAGAACTTATCACAAAGTTCGTTATTTATCTGTGCTGCCAACAATTGAAGAGAGGAGAGAGTAATCACTAAGCCATACATGTTGAAAAAAGGGACTGGAGTAGTATACCAAAAAATTGGAGAAAAGAAATACTACAGAAGGAAATGGACTTTTTTCCCTGATGAGTAATAAAATTCCATTACAGAAGAGAAAAGGAAAAACCCCTATACAAAAAGGAGAAGAGGTTAAGCCTTAATAACATCCAGAAACCAACAAAGCCAGCCAAAACACAGGACAAGCATAAGTGTAAAGATTCTTCACAAGACTAAAGAATCTACAAAATCAATGAGGTTGTCCAAAGTAGACAAGCCTCTCCCAAAAAACCAACTATACAAAATAACCAAAAATGCACCCTTCAACTTTGTGCCCCGGTTCCTCCCCACTTTTGAAGGCCCTCTTGTTATGCACCCTCCAAATAAGCCACATCAAGCAAAGTGGCGCAAGGATCCAGCCTTTTCTTCTACACTTCCTCACCCCACCACCCAAACATGACACTTGTCACCTCCTCCTGAAAAACCCAACTAACCCCAAACAACACCATAACCAACCCCCACAAATCCCTAGCAACCTTACAATGAACAAGCAATGAGAGACAGATTTGCACATACAGCACCAATATAATAGACTGGTTGAGAAGATTAAGAGGTCGAATATAAACTTGTATTAAGCCTAGTCATGACTCATGCCCATGGATATTCAACTCGAGATCAACACATTTTTTCCATGCAATGGTATTTAAAATGCTCATGCTTAGTCCCTATTTTATTAAAGAATGATATTTGTTTCTTAGGTAAGGACAAGGAACAAGTAAAATCATCAAGGGTATTAAAAAAAAAAAGGATGGAATGTGAACAAAGCACATGCATCCGAATACTCCAAGGTTTGAATAGTCTACTATTTGAAAGAGAGTAAAAGGCCCAAAAGGATACAAATGCATAGAAGATAAGAAAACTTCAAAACCACGGAAGCGATATAGAACAACATCACTCCACCAACTACAACAATACCCGAAAACCCCTAGACTCCTAAGATGAAAACTCAGTTTCCTAATGAACAAAAGGGAAGCTCAAGGGCACTAGCTAAAGGTGATCCTAAATGACAATGTTTTAGAATAATGGCATGCTTCATTATCTATGATAATAGGAATAATCTCAAATTTCTTATCTTACCTTCGAAGACTCCATGTCAATAGCAAACCAGGCAACATTGGGATAGGCCACCCCAATTTCTCCCCACCATACGAACAATGGCTCCACAACTTCACTTGATCGCCAATACCAACCCTACACTAGATATGGCACAAGAAAATATCCCATCCCTTTTTGATGCCTTTCCACAAACCCATGCCATAAACCAAAGACACCTCCTTAGTGGTCCAATACCCCACACATCTCCAAATTTACAAGCCCCCACCCTCTTCCAATACCTCTCCCTTTCACAACATACCTTCACAACCACTTCACAAGCAGAGCTTGATTAAAGAGAGCAACCCTACGAATAGCCAAACCCCCTTCTCTAATTGAAGAAAACATTGCATCCCAATCTATAAGGTGGTATCTAAACTCTTCTCAAATCTCTCCCTAAAGGAAATCACATTGCAACTTCTCGAAAAGCTTCACCACCAGGGCTACAATAGTGAACAAAGACATGAAATAGATGGGAAGGCCAGACAAACTGCTTTTAATCAAAGTCAAGTTAGAAAAAACAACAGTCACCCTATGAATGTTATTAATAAAATTTCGTCTCCAATGGGTCTTGGCAATCCTATGGAAAAAGTAGGTACTCCTATCACTCTCTTTAAGCCACAGTTTCCTTAGCTTGTCTCCAACTAATTTCTTACATCTTCACAGCCTTTGCGAACTCTTCTTTCAAAATGGATCTAACCAAAGCTTCCTCCTCTAACAAGCCCCCATATTAATAAAATTTTGCCTTGTACGAGTGTTGGCCATCCTATGGAAAAAGTGGGTATTCCTGTCTAGCCAAATATTTTCGCCTTCCGAATTTTCAACCAGCCACAACATGAGACCCCAAACATTGCCAAGATCAAATTTCAAAGCTCCTTAGCCACTTGAAATTGAATAAGAAGATAACCTCACACATAAATCAGTGCCTAAGGGGACATCACATATGCATGCAACATGAATACCAATACAATACAAAACTAAATCCCCTCACCCCCCTACAACTCTCAACCCTATTATCCACAAAATATGAAGACATGTCCACAATGGGTGCACCATTCTTGAGCCCCAACAATGCAAAAAATTCAAAAATCTACTCTTCACAACAAATACTGGAGGCTCTCTATAAAAGATTGCCTATTTCTCTTACCCCATAAACACAACATCACATGTGAAGGAGCTACCAACTATGCCATCTTCCTTCTCTTGCTAATATTGCACCCTCTCCAATAACGAAATAAATTAGCCAGACTTAGGTATTACCTACAAATCACCAAACATATTCAACAAAAGTGACCATACCTCTCCTACCATCATACAATGAATGAAAAGGAGTCCACTGGTAGTCTATTTCATAACAAGTAATACCAATTGGTGATAATTTTCTTAGCTTAATCAAGTTATTAACTGTAAGGATCTTCCCATGAGTGGCCTCCCACCCAAAAGAATGCCTAATTGGAAATAACTTTAGCTCTCCAAGTCCCTTTCCATCCAAGGGTCCTAATAGCCTCTTATTCTTATGAAAAGATTTGACATCAAACTTCACAAACCTTGGGGGTTTTCTCTTAACCCATCCTAAAACATCCTCCCTATACAAACTGTCAAAAAACTACATCAGCTCAATTTCCCAATCATTAGCTTGTATGCAATGAACAACAAAGTAAATCTATCCATTGCCATCTCAAGCAAAGGACAAAAAAAAAAAAAAAAGAATGCATTCCATAAAAAAGCAACTCCGAACTGAATTTCATGCCAAGAGCTCATCCCATCTCCATCTCCCTCTGCAAAAAAAAAAGATGGTTTGCAAACTCGAGTCATCCCTTTCCAATACCTTTCAAGAGGCCAACTCCACACACCTTAAAGTTATCTATAGTGTTCCAATCACCCTCATCTCCTTGTTCTTTGATATGATATTTCTTCTCCAACACTTATCTCTCTCATGAGCAAATATACTGCTACTATTAGCTGTGGCAAAACATTGAAAGAAAGAAAAACATTGCCATGTGTATAGTTAGGGTTAATTTGAGTCGAATTTTATGTTTCTACATGTTAGTCAAATACTATTTTAATTTTAATACTATTTTAATTTTGTTGTATATTTCAGAGGTTCTATAACAAGGGGGGAACTGGTTTAGTGGTTAAAACTCAACCTAACGATCTTGAGGTTGTGGTTTCAAACATGAGAGCAACCACTTTGTGCAAATAATATCAAAGTTTGGGCTTACCCTTCCCCGACTCCCATCCAATAGGGACTATGTTGGGCATATTTTTTTCTTGGAAGGTTCTATATCTAGAAATATAAGTAATTTTACAATTTGCCAAACATTATATTTAAAGGGTCATCAATGGGTCTTCTTATGAGTTGGGTCTTCTCATTAGGTTGCTACATGTGGCTTTATTTAGGTCTAAAATATTCTAATTAGTCAAATTTTCTTAGTTTCCTAATTGTAAGTCATTGTCTAAGTAGAATTTAGGAGAAGACTGGCAGCCAATGATATGCACGTAATCTTTCCTCAATGGGATTAGATGAGATTCCTAAATTATATCTTCTTCGTCTCCATCTCCTTCCTTACAAAGCTGTGAAAACCTATGATTGGGTTACTGTTCCCATCCTTGGAACAACCCTGATTTCAGCCACAAAACCACACCCAATCATCAGCCTTTTCTCTTCCTTTGGGAGTTTATTCCACATCTAAATCCCTAACAAGTTGTGTTGTTGAGGGAATTCAAGCAACTATACACTTGTCTAAACTGAGTTGGTTTCAACCCTTTCTGCAGAAAAACCTCAAAACCTTTCCTTCTACCTAATAGAACCCCGATAGGCTGACTGACACTAAAATTTGCGATTGACTAACCTGCCAACCAATTCTATGCAAGCTTAATTCAAGTTTTATAATGCTATCCTACATCTTACCCCAAACAACTTGATTGAACAAACCAAACCTCCTAATTTTCTTAGATGCTTATTTTAAATTTAGAAAAGTTGTTGCGTATTTATAATTTTTAAGTCTAACATAAGTCAAGTCACAAATCTATATAGTTTGAAGACTGTTTTTTAAGTCTAACTGACATAGGTTGAGTCACAAATCTATAGAGTTTGAAGACCATAATGACATTTTTGGCCTCCTACTCACATGTATGTGCATATATATGATGACTGGCTATATTTCAAAAGAAGTAACAACAAATGCAGATGACAGAACACTGCTAACCACTAGAGTTAATGTAATTGAGATTCAGGCTTGGTTTGGGGTACACTAAGGGTTGGTTTGGGATGTCCTAAAAAAATACACTTTTTGTCTTTTTACGAAAAGATGTGCAGAAAAGTAGAGAGGTGATGTGATGAAAAAAAGATAAAAAGATGGATTATATAGTAGATCCCAAACTAGGCCTAAATAATACAAAAAAGTCAAAAAGTCACTCTCCTATTTAAGTCACATCATCTTATTTAAATCACATCACCTCTCTAACACATCACATCAAACCCAACCCAAACCCAACCCATATAAGCCAATAAGTCAAAAAGTGCACTTTTTTAGAACATCCCAAACCAACCCTCAATGTCCTTGCTCCACATAAACAGTATTACATTATTCTTAAAGTTCTTCCATTTTCCGAAAGTACGTATCAACATTATACAGTGGAGAACTAACAGTTGATTTCATTAATATGACTATAAGAGCATAATACCACCTAAGGAGAAGTATCATGTACGCATAGCAACAATACCTTCAATGCACAGTCTACCCTTGTCATCAATATGATCCCTGGATGAACTGCTTCAGGTCCATTGAAAAGCCTTGCCACCTTTTCATAATGCGGCTGCAAGTTGTGTCTCAAGCAATAGAAACATAAGAAAACGTTAATTTAAGATGCTAAACACAACATTCAGCATAGAACATACCTTATAGTTTCTGCAAGCTGGGCACCTGTAGGACAGATAGAAGCATGTAAGAACTAATATTGTAACAATATGAGAACAATAACAAAAAATTCAGCATTTTCATACCTACAAGCCATCAGTATCTAAATTATTTGGTAAAAACAATGAAAGCTAGCTAATTTTCATTTAATTAATGGAACGTGGCCTTTGTTCCCCCATGGGCCATGGGCAACTATAAGGTGCACAAAATGCATGTCTTTTTACAGTTACGAGGTATTAAATGTAGTAGTGCACATAAAGAGGCTGACATTCTAATTTTTGCTACGCCAGCTTGATGTGGTGGTGTAAAACTGAAATTTTAATGGTGGCTGTCATTGACCATCCATTCGTAGGCATAACACCCCCAGATCCACCACAGACCACAGTTGTTATCAGAAATCACTTCTCCAGCTCCCACTTTTTAAAAATAGTAATTCAAATCTATTAGGTTGTGTTTGGTTGGAGGATTTGATAAGAGAAAAGGAAATGCAATCCCACTTTTTATTTGATTATAATGGAAAACACATGGGGAAAAAAAGGAAAAGGGAAAGGGAAATGCAATCCCACTTTTTGTCTTTTGAGTTCACTTACGCCGTGTTTGTTTGGGAGATTTGGAAAGAAAAAGGAAAAAGGTAGGGATTTGAGTTCACACACTTTTTCCCTTTCCTTTTCCAAATCCCCTCCCAAATACCCCAACCAAACCCAGTGTTAGGCTCTTCTCTTTCTTCATTTCCCAACTTAACCAAACATAGTTTGTAACTGGAATCCTATCAATTATTTCTGCTTTTCTTTCTATTTCCCGTTCCCTTTCCATTTCCTTCATCAAATCCTCGAACCAAACACACCCTTATGCTGTGTTTGGTTGGAGGATTTGAGGAGGGATTTGGAAAGGGAAAAGGAAAAGTTAGGTGAAATGTGAATAAAATATACTTACATTTCACCTAGTTTCACACACCTTTTCCCTTTCCCTTTCCAAATCCCTCCCCAAATCCCCCAACCAAACACAGCATTAGAGAAAATTTTACCTTTTCTTCCTTAAATCTTTTCTATATGTACTTCTTACATATTCTCAAACTACATTGTTGAAAACAGGAGACACCAAAATTCTAATCAATTATCAAACAATGACATAACTAATAGTTTCAAAGTACAGTTGTTCTACAGCTTTTTTGAAATAGCATATCACTGTCGGAGTTGGATAGATCCTATAAAGTATTCACAACATAATAAAGCATTTTTTTTTCTAGATATAACAGTAGAGAACATTAGTAGCAAAGTCAAATTAACGACATCAAAGAAGCAAAGTGAGTGACCAGTTAGCGAAGAATTCAACAATGGCGTATGTAGCTGGTGTGTCCTTGAGAACAGCATCGAAATTCGTGGCGTTCAATTCGACGGCGAAGTCAGGTTGATCGCCGTTGTTAATGACGACAGCTCTGAGAATTGAACGAGATCCAATTGAAGCCGATGATGATGGAAAAGCTTCGAAGATCAACAGAAACAGAGCCAGAAGCAAAAGAATAGAAGACATGGAACAAGATCGATATGAGAGAGAGAGAGAGAGAGACAGATCGATATAGAGAGAGAGAAAGTGAATCGCTGATTCTGTGTATGAGTTGAGAGATTCTGGTAGGGATTGTGGATGGGTTGAAAAATGGTGGGCGATCTGGTTTGACGATCTCTCAGGGAAAGTGTCCGAAAACGTAAATCGAGGACTCCTTTTTCTTTTTTTTTTAACATAAAGTTTGAAAATTATTAGTAATCCAACCGACGATACCGAATTTATCTCGAATTTCTGAATTAAAAAGAATAGATTTGTGGTATTATTGTCTAAAATTTTGATTTTATCCTCGTTTTTCAACACCAGCTAAGGGTGGACAAAGGCTGAGGTGGGTTGGGACCGGGCTAGCACAATGGTATGTGCATCATTTTAAGTTCGGTTCAACTAGACATCAATCTTAACCTAACCTAATTATTCTAAGTTTGACCTTAAAAAATACCTAAATCTCAAATTAGATATGAACTGTTAATTTTTTTGTCCATCTTAAAAAACTATTAAATTACTTAAACTTTTTCATAATTTTATAAATTTAAAATATTAATAAAATTTAATAATAATACAAATATAATCTTTTAAAAAGCATTTTAATCTAAGCTGTAGAAAGAAGTATATATATGTGTATATTTTTATCTTTTATTATTTTTCTTATTTATTTTGTAACTAAGTTCTATAAAAATTAAAATTAATATTTTTAAATAAGCAAATTGGGCGAGCTAAAACTTTTATCTAACCCAAATTTAAAAATTAAACAGGCTAAAAAAATTTGTCCAGTCTAGCTTTATGAGTTAAATATTTTTTCTAAACCCTAAAAATATTAAGTTGAATGGCCACCCCTACATCAGCTTCGACTCCAATTGGCAATAGGGTTAAGCAAACCTCGGACCAAGCTAGGTCAAACTTGCACTATATAATAAGAGGATATGTGTTGTTTCAAGTCTGATTGGCCCCAACATCAAGCCTAATCTAGTCATTTCAAGCCCAACCTTAAAAAAATTTATCAAGCCTACCCATTTAATCCAATAAATATGAGCTATTAATTTTTTATTTTTTATTTTTATCTTTAATGAATATTAAATTGTTTAGATCCTTTTATTTATTCTGACAAATTTCACTTTACCCCCCTGTGGTTTGGGCCAATTGTGGTTTACTCCCCTGACATTTGAAAATCACTACATAATCCCATGTGGTTTGTGGATCAAAATGCACCATTAACTTTTCCATCTAAGTTAACTGGCAGTGACATTAACACGCTGATTTGGTGAGTAAGCCATTGTTTAAGACATAAATACCCTTTTCATATCTTCAAATTTACAAAAGAATGCCACTGTTCTTTCTCTTAATTTTTTTTTATTTTTTATATACAGATCTTTCTCTATGTTCTTTCTCTCTATTTTTTTTTATATACATCTTCCTCTCTACTGTATACTATCTATCTTTCCCTTTCCCCGTCTAGTTATCTCTTCAACATCTCTATAGCCACATTTTATCTTGTGAATGAAGAGAGGATCACTGTGTATGGAAACATCCCCGAAAAATGAGGAAAAAACCATTCACTAATATTCTAGTACAGAAAGAACCACAATTAAGTAGTCATCAACCAATAAAGAACTCGTCTTTAGAAGAAGAAGAAAAATTCAAAAACAATAATGGCATGACCAAAGATTTAACAAAATAAGTACAGAAAGTGAGAATATAAAATCTAAGGAAACTGTCATGACGATGACATGACACTACTAGTGACTTACCAAGTGGAGAGTTGAATGATTTGATAAATGGTGTTAACTAGTGTCATTGTTCTCAAGATCTTGCTCCAAACTATATACCAAAAGATAAGGACAGGTACAACCTCCAAATATATGTTAAGAGTTCACTATATATATACATATATATATATAGATATATCTTTGATTGGATTGTATATGATTAGAACTGGGTTTGGATTTGTCTACAACAAAATGAAACACTCTATTTTTCTTCAATGGTTTGTTCCATGATTTAGCTGACAAACAACCACTCTATTTTTCTTCCATGGTTTGGATTTGTATATGTGAATTGGGTTTGTATTTGATGAAGAAAATTGGGTTTGATATGTATATATGTATATATATGTATAAAATGTGGGTATGGAAGAAGAAGAAGAGAAGGAAGAGAGAGAGAGAGTGGTATAACTATCAATTTACAACTTCTGTTAATAGAAGTTAGTGTGCATTTCAATCCACAAACCACATGGGGCGTTATATGGTGATTTCCGAATGTCAGGAGAGTAAACCACAGCCGACCCAAGCCATAAGGAGTAAAGTGAAGTTTGCCCTATTTATTATTTGAACTTGAAATGTTAAAAAAATTAATGGTAAAATAAATATGATTTTTAATAAATATTTTAACTTAAGTCCTAGTATACATATATATTGTCTTTTATATTTTTTCTACTTCAGTTTATTATTAAATAAATATAAAGGTATAATTAATATTTTATAAACGGACGGATTGAGTAGGGCTGGATTAGAACTTTTTGTCCCAAATCCAACCCAAATATTAAATTGGCACCAAATCTTAACCCAATTTAGTCCTATGGGCAAAATAATTTTTTCAAATCCTAAAAATACCGGGCTAGACTAAACAGGGTGAGCGGGCCTCATCAATCACCATTTCTATCTACATTCACTCTATAAATGGAGAATCGATATCAGGATGGATATATATTTTAGGGAAAATTACAATAATCTTTCCTAATAATTGTTTAAATCCCATTCAGCTTGTTTGGTTTGAATTTTCAAGATTTATTTTTTAGAAAATTGAAAATTTTTATTTTTCGTATTTTTTTTTTATTTTTACTGAATTTTCTTAATATTCTAAGAAATTATTTCAATTTTTAGATACACCTAACATAAATACACTTAAAAAGTATAACATTTTGAAAAAAAATCTTTAGAAAATTTACTAAATACCAAAAATATAAATAAAAAAATGCGATAATTTAGTACATTTTTCGTATTCTTGTATATTTATTGATTTTTTACAAATATTTTATTTTTTAGATACATCTAAGTAGGTGTATTTAAAAAAGTAAAAAAATTGCTTAAAAATTTAAAAATATTCACTAAAAACAAAAAAAATAAGAAAAATAAAAAATTCAATTTTTAGAAAACTAAATTCAAAAAAATTGAAACCAAACGCTGATTAGTTTGGAAAAATGACACTAGCCTTTCTCAACATTTGAGTTGTATTTCACTGCACCCCTTGGTGTTAAGGATCGTAGATGTCATCAATTTGTACATTAAATTTATTGTTTTGACCTTTTAAGTTGCTAAATAAATTAATAATAATGGGTTAACCTAATAAAAAATGGACCAATAAAATGGCAAGAAATGAGTTATTCAATTCTTACTATCGTTCGTCACTGTCTATAGAGGTTTGCCCATTTCGCTTCTTTTTCATCCTTCTTCATCAACCCATGGTGTCAACACCTCTGTTTGCTACCGCCAACTTCTAGATCTACTACCGAGATAGAGAATCAATGGTGAATAATGATCTCCAATGGGGTTCCACCACAAACCCACAGGCATGCAACACCTCCAACATCTTGACCACGACCCCCCTCTAATGCTACGAGTCCCATCCCATTGCCTTTCATGGACTCAATTTTCTCCTATCTACTCCTTTTTTCATTGTTTGTGGTTTCTTTACGGAGGATTTATTAGAAAATCTTCTTTTAAATACATATCCTAATTAATTCATAATATATTTTTATATTTCAATAAATTTTATTATTTGAACATTTACCACTAAATCTTAATTCTCATATTTAAAGTGTTTTATAAATAATTTTACCTTTACAAATATTTTTTGAACCTTTTAGCAATATGGTGTGCACTATTTTGGACTGTTTTATACTTTTTATATATTAAAATTTAAAAACACATAATTTTTATTGTGCATTTTTTTATATAAAATTTATATTTTTGAAACTTAGTTACAAGATCTATCAAATAACATATCACTTTAATATATAATTTTATAAAATAAAAATAAATGAATAAATTTGATAGTGTGAATGTTTAACATTTACATTTATTTAATGAGAATGTTTACAACATAGAATATTCACACCGTCAATATGAACATTAATATGCATCACCCTATTATTATTAGGAGTATTTTAATAATTATGTCATTCATAGAATTACTAGAACATAAAAATAATAAAAGCAATGATACATTCCCCTAATTTTGAAACTCTAATTGAGCTGGTTGTTTTGGAAAGTTGGTAAAAAGTTGGCTTTTGGCTTTTTACCAAGCTTTTTAGCTTTTTGGAAAGTGATTTGGGAAGTTGGTAAAAAGCTGATTTTTGACTTTTTAGTTTAATATTTGTTTATGGTGTCAAATCAAATTAAAATGACCAAAATACCCTTACTCAACATAAGAATTTTATTTTTTTATTTTTTTGTCATAGGCCCCAATTTATAATTTCACACTTGCGCTTTTATAACTTCCCAAACTAATTTTGTTGTGTTTTTGCCACTTGCATTTTTGGACCTTTTGACAAAAACGTGGCTTTTAATTTTGGTTCCCAAAATGGCACATTATGATATGATAGGAAAAAAATTTTAAAATATCACATCAATAGATGAGACTCACCCCCTAAAACGCCTTTAGAGTTCTTATTTTAGAACTCTCAAACATTTTTGAAATAATAATTTGGCCAATGGAATATAAATAGGTGAAAATAGATGTATGAATAAATACATTTTTATTATTTTTGTTAGTTCTTTTTTGGGAGACTGACCCATAAATCCCATAATGTGGAATTAGAAACTGATCAGTCCCAAATTTTTATTTAAACACACAGAGGTCCTATTATGTTTTGTTTTACGTTTTTATCCTTATAAAATGGGTTGTTTGTTTTGGGAAATGATGATTCATTAATTCGGGTAGATGTAACGTTATAAAAAAACGCACTATAGTCTTTTTTGTGATTTGGGCTGACCCACATTTACAATATGGCCCACGTTTATCCATAACACGGAAATTTGTTTAGTCCTCCCTCCCCACATTTGCACCTTCTGGCGTTCGAAAAACTGAACAAGTGCGACTGCGTCTCGTAACTAGGGTTTCGCAAGGTAATTTGTGAGGGCCTGATCCAACATTGCAAGATTCCACGTTTGGGGAAATTCATCAACCACACGTAGTAGGTGCTGTGGATGCGATAGATATTGAAACGGTGTGCGATCGTTTGCATCACGGAATCTGTGGCGGAATAGAAGGAAGGGGGTTGTGAGTTGTTGTAAATCGCGCAATAACCGTGATTGGATCCCAGATTTTGCGATGTAGATATGCAATCAAAGCGTTAAAGTGTGCAACAACCAAATAACCCCAAATCTAATCCAGTCTGAATCAGCAAACGTTACGTCGTAGTTCAGTAGCTAGGGTTTGGTGTATTGGGCGACATTGATACGTGTGTGTGGTATTGCATTCCAGATTTGGCCTTTGAAATCCGATGACGCCTACGCGCCGCAGTAAGTGTCCACCTCTGTCATTTCGATTTTGTGTGTAGTGTTAGTTTTGAATGTGTTGTCATGCAATATGTGGAATGGTATAGTGTCTGATGTGTAAGTGTTGGTAGTGATTGGTTGTTAGAAATGATGATGTGTTGTCGTTTAATATTACAAGAATTTTGCTTGTGGTACTGATGTTTTGGGTATTGGGTTTTTTTGGTTGGTGGTTCTACTGTAGGTGTATGGGGTGTGGTAAAATGAAGGGCAGTGTGTGTATGGATTGTTGATGAGTGCTGGTCGATTTTGTTGAGAGGAGAAAGTTTATGTATTTTGGAAGGAGGGGTTTGAAGTGGTATATGTCGTGGTGGTGTGGGAGTGTGGTGATGTTGGTGTTGTTATGTTAATGCGTGTGGAAATTTGTTTGTTCGTATTTGTTTGTTATTGTGTGTTTGTTGTTGGTTTGATCTTAGCGTGAACTGCGGAATGTGGTAGTTTGGTGTGTGTGTGGGTACAGACACGCCATGGTGTCATGTGGGGTGTCATGGCGTGGCTGTGATTGAATGTTTGTTGTTGCCATTCGTGAATGAAGGTGGCAATGCATGTGTTGGGGCGTGTGATATTTGTTTATGTAATTGTGTTTGTCAATGAAGTTAGCTGTGTCTTCAGAATGTGTAATGTGGACTGAAAAATGACTACTTTTATTTTTTGGTTTTATAATGCAGGAGGTGTGGTCACATCAAGCCCTCGTACACGTTCAAGAGACAGACCCTGCCTCTATGTTGTTCCTGGGTCACCGTCAAAGAAGATTGGTCCAAGGATTCAAGGGCGCATATTGTTCAAGCAAGCGAAACCAATCAGAAGTGTGGCTGCAGCCGTGGAACCTAGGAAAATGCGATTAAATTATAGGTCCAACATCGCAGGGATCGTAAAAATTGTATCCACGTCGGGATTAACAGAGGCCCATCGTGTCCTGCTACGGAGGACCCCATTCTGGTTAATGTTTGAAGCAATTTTGGAGAATGATCTAAAAGCACATGACTTCAGAAAATGTGATGAGTTAGTATTTAAACCGACTGAACATACGTGCGAATCTTGGTTGTTTTCATGTTGAAATGGCAAGTCGACATCGAGGGACTGACATCGGTGATATTTGGCTTGCAATGTGGTGGCGGCGTTCTGGATGACTCCGGGCCTCGACCACCATCGACTTCATCCAAATAAGATTTGGGTCGAATTGACGTGTCGATTGAGCTTGTTAAGACCCTTTTCTGTGACGCAGTAAGAGGCACATCTGCTAGAGACGTTGAGGATGCCGTTAAATTGATAACGTTGTATGTTTGCGTGAAAGTGTTTTTCTCGACATCAGGTGAATCTGTGAGTTGGACATTAATTCGTATTATAGATAAATTGGAAACAATGAAATTGTATGATTGGACTGGAGCGATACGGAGCGCGCTGCTAGGATCAGTGAAAGAGTTCCATCGTACACCTGGAAAAGTTACTGGATGGGTCGTCGTACTAGTGGTAAGTGCAACATCCGGTCATTTTTGGGTTTGGTTTTTTATGTAGGTGTGATGTGTTATGAGATGCATGGTCATATTTTTTTTCTTGTTTTTGTGATGCGAGATTTCTATGTGAACATACGACGTTGGTGGTGGCTGACAGGCCAGGAGTGTTTCCCAGATTTCTGAAGTGGAATGTCGGCTCGTTATTGGCGAGGTTGCGGAGCGTGACACTAGATGATGTTGACAAGTTTGAGGTAATCCACCACTTGTTTCGTCTTCTGTATGGTGACAGTTTGCATGGTTTTGTGAAACGTATATGCGTTTGTGTGTAATGTTATGGTTGTGGAATGCATGAGCAGGTGCTACCGGGTAGACTTCAAGTGTCAAAGTACGAAAGGGATCAATTGCTGAGTGGGAATAACGTGGTGGACGGTAGTGATGATGATTTTGAGGAAAGGGTTGACATGATTGATGACGTACACAGAGATGATAATACAATAGACGCAAAGAAATCAATTATGAATGTGAGTGTCGGGGGAGACCAAACAGGAATGCAGGTAAAGGCAAAGTTGGCAGAAGAAATGACAATGGGTAGAATGAAAAGGGTAGCTGAAACGGGAGAGGGTGGAGTAAGTTTTATGACAAATACTGATGCGGCATCGATTCCAGCCACCCTTGAGGATGCACATCGAACAATTTTTGTTCTACAGTCGGAGAACAAAAGTAAGGACTTTGTTATTGCGAAGTTGGAGGATCAGGTTTCAAAACTAATGAGTTCACTTGAGCAGCAAGCCTCGAACATGTTTGTTGGGTTCAACAGTTGTCTGAAGGTGAAAGATGATGAAATAGCACGCATGGCAGGAGTTATTAGTGATCTGAGAAGCACCATAACTGGCCTTGAAGATAAACTCGCGTTCTCGGATGCAAATCCCACTGGAGAAGGTGCACGTAGGCGTGACACCGAGGATGATACAGACTCATTTGCCTTTGTGGATGAGAAAAAAGCGGAGGAGTTGATCCATGATGTTACACAGACGGCTGTGGGTCGGGACAGTGTTGGGACTGGAAGTGGGATGGACATAGCATTGGCAAGTGAGAAAGTGTTGCATGCAGAAATGTTTGCTCCTGATGGTGGGAACCAGAAGGATTTAAAAATGGTAAGGGGGAAAGCTGGTGAGGTTCCGGTAGGATCTGCTTTACAAAACTCTTTTGTCAAGAAAATCAAAGAGAAGGTGAGGCGAGAAAGGAAGTTGCCGGAATTTGAGTATCCTATGCTTCGGGGGCGCCTTCGTCGGGTGGATGGAAGTGAGGGGCAGCGTGCAGTTAGCGAGGGTGGTATTAACTTTAATATTGATTTATGTGAGGAAGTTGAAGTTGTTAACAAGGTTGATGAGCATGACAAGAAAAGGTCGGGGTATGGGCTGAACAACCGGTTTGCAGTGTGGAAGTTAGTGAAGGACGATGTGAAACGTAAAATTAGCACAGCGTACGAGCGGGATGGAGACGAGTAAGTTGTGATTTATTATTTTCTGTGTTTCTTATTATGTTGCTCTGTGTTTATCTGTGTCTGATATGTCTCTTGTTTTTTCAGTGCTGTCATATGGACCGGTGGCAAAAAGGATGTGTTTGTTTATTTTTCTGACATTAAAAATTTAGTCCGCCATTCTGTAACAAGGGGAAATGTAAGTGTCAAACAATTACATGAATTTGCTGTGCATATGTTATATATGTGCACTGTGGGATACTATTTAAGAAGCGTGTTGTGTTTTTTTCTCTTAATGCTGTAGTGTAAAGGTAGTGAATATAGTGTCGTGGTAGTGAATATTTGGGCTGAATGTGTATCTGGTTGGTAACAGGTGGTCGACGCATGCGCAGAGCTTTTGGTCAGCAAACAGAATGTGCTTGCAGCAGGAATGGTTTCCCCAGAGAAGTCCTATTTTTTCAGTGGAATATGTCTGGTAAGTGTTTTTTTTGACACTTTAGTTGGAATTCTGGTAGAGGGTATGTTGTTGTTGTTTGAAGTTGTGGGCATGTCATGAAACGCAGGATATGGTGGTGAACATGAGTGATACGTCAAGGGATCGATACTTGGAGGCCAACTTCCGCGCATGTGTTGGTTGTAGATACTTGCATTTCCCTATATGCCACAAAGGACACTGGACGTTAGTGGTGTACGATACGGAAGATGGGTCATGGAAACATTACAACCCGCTGATGTCACGCAGTAGTTCGGAAGACATACATTACAATGTAGCATTGATTTTGGTATGTTTATCGTAAACTGTTACAGTAATGGCCTAATTTTGTTATTTTACTTTAAAGTCGTGTCTGCATATGTGAACGGGGAAGCATTGTGTGAGACTGGATTCTTGGTTAATGTAACAGAAACGGAATGTGCTGGATTACATTCAGCGAACATGCCTGGCAGCTAGGGACAATGCGATTGTTTGTACCGAAGACGGGAACATGGTGCTAGAAGCAGTGAGTGATTGTCCACAGCAACGAGCAGATGCGTAAGTAATCTGTGTTTTCAATTTTTATTACACATTAAATTGGATGCTGTAGTTGATGACTTGTGTTTGACTGTGTGTTATGTCCATCCATGGCAGACCTGACTGTGCAATCATTGTTTGTTACATAATGCGGCAATATGTACACAATGTGGGGATCCATAAGGAAATGGAAGGTACTACTTGCATCAGTGCTCGTGCAACTATGGTGGAGGCTTTTGTGAATGACACACAGAAAGGGGTGGACGTCATGGCAGGCAATTAATGTGACTGTCCTAGAAGTGTTTTGTTTTTTTGGGGTACGATGTTTTTGTTTGAAATTTGAATTTGAAACTAAGTTTAGTAAGGTTATTTTTGGATGATACTTTAGCTTGTTCTTGAAAATGATATAATGGTAATTTTTGGATGGTATTTTTTGGATTAACGGAGCTGATATGGGAAAGTATTAGTGTGGTGTAATGTTTATATGTGGGATGTTTTTTGTTTGGGGAAAAAATATTCGGAAACTAAACAACGTTGCTTGTGTGGTTATGATGGACATGTAAATAAGCAGGCCAAATTGTGTTTGTGACGTGGGGTTTGAACACAGATGTTTATGCAGTCCCTGTAACTGTCATGGTGGTCCTTCAATTACGTAGAGTTGGTGTTTGTTTTATTTCTTGTTATGTGAGGTGACCGTAACAGGAACGTTATGTATGTATGTGAACAGATGTTGCATTCCAGTGATGCATCTGTTATTTGTTGGTAATTTTGTTGTAATGGCTGCGTAGTGTCGTAGTGGATTACATGGTTCGGAATGCGTTGGGAACATGGGCACGACTTTGTGTGTTGTGAAGCAATGCATTCGGAACATGGTGGTTACGACTTTGTTTGTTATGCACGTAGTGTTGAGGTGTGGTTTTTTAATTTTTTTAGCAGACCGTAATGTACGGTTTTTATGTATGTGAATGGATGTTGGAGTGCAGTGATGCGTCCAGTAATTGTTGGTAATTCGATTGCAAACAGAAAAGCGAACTGTGAAATGCGTAGTTGCGACTGAGGTAATTAAAAATAGACGGAACTATAGGTCAAATCTGAACCCATTCAAACCAACTCTCCATTTTTGTTCAAAAAATTGCTCATCATATAAGCATGTTCCACTTTAACAAATGCAAATAATACATGACAGTGTAACATGACTTCAGAAATAACAGTATTAGCAGTGCAATAAAACAGTGTTCTCATTAATAACAATCTACTTAACATGATTCAAAATTAAGTGTTGAAAATTATAAATTTCATGCCAATCCGGTGGCCCGCAGTTTGAAAACAGAAGTAAACAGAAGTAAATGATTCTTGTCTTATGTTTCCATGGTTCACCTTTGTCCTCAGTATTACTGCCTCTGGAAAAGACCAGGAATACTGAATATGTTAAATAGTATATGGGAAAGGAGTTGCAAGGCTTGCACATGCAAGCATACACACACCCACAGTTAGAAAAAGGGATGCAGACAGAAAAAATAGATAATCAGAAGTGAGAGATAAAGACATTTATGTAACATCAACACATTAACACTAATTGGGAAAAGTAATTCAACATCAACACCTTAACACAAATGGTTGATCGTACTAGGCAAACTGTGTTTGTAACGTAAAATTGAAACCGAAATAAACCATGATTAGAAATATTTTAAAATTGAAGAAAACATGAAAGACATGTCTAATGGGTGGAATTGAACATCTTCGTGCACGGCTTGTGACACTAAATTGGTTCGTTGCATGTTTTCCTATTGTGATTTCCCAAACGTCCGCAACGACCACACCGAATTTGTTGCACTTCTTCACCTTTAGATGGTATTCTCTTCTTCTTTGGTCTGCCAGGTGGACGCCGCACAACCGGTGGTAGAATACCATCATGTTTGGGAGTGTCTTGTGGTTTATCAACTGTTGGTATTGGATATATGGCTTGGGAGTATGCTGATTGGTAGTTGGATACGTGGAAATAAGGTTCAACCAAGACATTCAAATCCCTCCCACTATTCCGGATAGCAACCATTGCATGTTCGCATGGGATCCTGTTTATCTGCCACTGAAAGCATGAGCATGTACGCCGATGAATATCTACCAAAACAGATGGCTGTGAGTGGACCTCGTATACGTCATTGTCAGACTGACTGACAGTCCATGATCTGCCCTTCTTGTACGCCATTTCCAATTTGTATTCGATCTTTGGACATATTACAGCAGCCCAGGAACTTGACGCTCTCCTCCGATCGGACATCTGATTCATAATTTGTGTCCTAATTGCGTCAACCAGTCGGGTAATTGGTAAGTGACGTGCTTCCTTTATCCAATTGTTAAATGATTCGGCTGCGTTAGAACACATCTCACCGTAACGGTTTCCCCTGAAATAAGTGCGATTTTGATATGTAATGTGTGAGGTATAATCAGGGAAAATAAGTGATGGAAATGGTGTGTGAATAAGTTGAACGTAATTGTGAATGGGTTCTGTTACCTGAAATATGCATTGGCCCAAGGTGCCAGAGTAGATCTTGTAAGAAATTGATAGCAATATGCCTTCCGGACTGTATGAACGCCTGGATTTTTTCGTTGAAGTCAAGTACGGTAGGTGCGTATGCACATTCCCGCAATTTGCTTACCAGTCCAATACGGTATAATTTGTTGACATATTTCATCTTGTCCTTCAAGTTCCTCTGTAAATGTTGCATACAAAAAAGCATGGTGGCAAGACGGGAAAATGGTAGGCAACGATTCAACAATACCGACATGGCGATCCGAAACAAATGTCAGATTCTGGTCCCCAACAACTACGTTAGCCAAATTTTGTAAGAACCATGCCCAATTCGCTGCATTTTCGGAATCAACGATTGCAAAAGCCACTGGGAAAAGACCTGTAAAAATTATAAAATTTTTAAAAACAACAAAAAAAGTGATGAAACCCAAGTATATTTTGATATATACAATCAATCACATATTTTGGCAATCCCCAAGAATCATGACAAGCACAACTAACAATAAAAATAACACAGATCATTGTGGAAACATTATAAAATATTTTAAAACAACTTAAAAAGTGCTGAAAGCCAAGAATATTTTGATATATAAAATCAATCACATATTTTGGCAATCCCCAAGAATCATGACAAGCACTACGATTGTGGAAAACATTACCTTGGTTGCCATCTTTTGCGGTGGCTGCAAGCAGGGTCCCTTTAAACCTCCCTTTGAGAAACGTGCCATCGAGAAACAATAGCGGGCGACAATGGTTAAACCCATCTATGCATGCTTTGAATGATATGAATAGTCTGTTAAAACGACGCGTGTTGTGTTCATCGAAGTCAAGATTAATATAACTTCCAGGGTTATATTCCATAACTGCATTGCTATACCAACGCAATTGGTCGAATGACAATGAATGATCACCATAAAGTTCTCCTCTGGCCTTCTCAACACCCAACCAAGCTACTCGATAACTAATATGCGCATCAGTATGCTTTCTTGAAATCGTGATTGACATCGGTAGGCGAGTCAATGGTTTGTCATACACACGCTCGCAATAACATCTCGCAACAAGCTCGGACCCCATCCTTGGGTTTCACAAGACGCGACGGATACTCCACGTGTGGTCACGATTCCACTTCTTCAAATAAAAATACCCATTCGCATTCAACACCTCGCATGGATGGACCACAAACACCCCTTGACTCGCTAAACATGCATTCAGTAATGTCTGAATGGAGTCATTCTTTTGTACCTAAACTGAAACCCATATTCGATTGCATATTTGCTGAGAACCTTGCGAAATTCAGCTGCCCCTCCCTCGAAACATTGGCCGATGTTAGTTATGGCATCTGCCCAATCTGCCGACAACAACACCTTGCTAGTGTGTTGGCAAAAATTAGGCAACAAATCAACATCCTCGTACATATTTGTGACTATTTCCTGGTCGTCGTGTAATGTGACATCGTTCACATCAACCAACATCCCACCACGTTTCACACCCCGTCCTTGACCAGAGCTAACTACATCGACATCGATATGGTCCAGCCGAAATGACCTACCAAGACATAACATGTTCTCAAAGTCTGATTCGTTCTCCATTTTGAAATTATCGTATCCTGGAATCTTGAATGACATGGAAATAGAATCTGGCATCAATTCGATGAAGCGGTCACACAAATGATCGGTCAATCTACTAAACGAAAAATCAGAACGAACCATAACAGCAACGTTTTTTTTCTCGTAAGAACACAACAACATTATACTGTCAGCCATTCCTGCAGGGAAACCAGAAAACTTGTAAAATGCATATGAAACTCGTGTTAAACAAGTCTGCAATATGTGTATACTATTATTACCAATTAATGCGGAACGTAACAAACGAAACGGTGATGAGGACGATGTGGACGTCACACCATGACAATAAGAGCCCCCCACACCATCCTTCCACACCCACACACCGATGAAAAATAAAACAAAATACCCAACAAATCAATCACAGTGGACAAACCTGAAGAATGATGCACAACACCACCACGTCTTGAAACCCCTTAATCCCTTTCTCCCACGCAGAATACATATATTGATGAACCTTGCCATCCCAACAAATATGGTAATATTTGTTATATTTGTTATTCCATATCGTCCGCAACAAACCAACGTAATATACGGGATCATTAACGCATCATCCCAACAACGTTTCCAGTCAAACAAATACAAAGGGCACGCACGTCATTAACATTAACAACAACAGAGGAAAATGGGACCTTACGGTGCACAACTCTACAAAGGAAGGACTCCAACGTGTATTATTTTAAAAGTAGGACTAATTCGAGTAGAACTCTCCCAAATGGGATTTACCAATAATTCTCCCTTCTTTTTTTAGTGAATTTAAAAAAAAAAATCACAAAAACTTGAAGCTTTTGAATTCTACTTGAAAGACCAAAAAATTAAAAATTTGAAAAAAGTCCAAAAAATGATAAAATAAAAAATAGTGTCTCGTAGCTCGAATTGCATTTGGCTTGAATGGCTCTATTGAAGAAGAAAAAGAAAAGGAGAAGAGAAAAGAAGGAGAAGATGAGAAAACGAGGAGGAAGAACAGATCTAAGACAGATCTGTGTATACACACAGAGGAGACAATGATCCGCGCTGGTGAGTGGCTCTCTCTCTCTCTCTCTCTCATATATATATATATATATATATATCTGTGTATATACAGATTGATTATACTGTGTGAGGATTTGTGGGGTTTTGGGTATACTTTGTGAGGATTTGTGTATACACAGATTCATTGACCATATTTGCTTCATGGGTTGTGTTGAAACTCAACCAATGGTTCATGGGTTATTCATGGATTGCTTGAAAATTTTTGGATTTGTTCATTGATTGCTTGACATTGTAAGTGTTGAAATATTCTGTGGGTGTTTAAATGTGTTAAAACTCAACCAATGGTTTATGGGTTGTTCATTGATCACTTGAAATTTTCTAGGTTTGTTCATTGATTGTTTGAAATTGTGGGTGTTGAAATATACTTCCTCTCTCTTTCTTCTCTCTTGTTCCCTCATCTCTTTTACTCTTGTCTCTCTGTTTTAGACAGAAAATAAAGAAAGAAAAAAAAAAAAAAAAAAACTGCCCAAAACAACGCCATTTTGGATAGTCGAGCCATTTGGGCCAAATGAATTTCGAGCTATGCAACAACGTTGTAAAATAAAATAGCTGACTTATTTAGGTTTCTTTTTGCTATAACAACTAACCCAAACACTAGTTTTTGATTTGCTTGAAAGTAAAAACAAAATCACCATGTATTTATTGACTTATTTAAATCACATAAACTCTATTTTTTTCATGTATTTTTATAATAAACAAAAAA
This sequence comes from Camellia lanceoleosa, assembly GCA_025200525.1. NCBI lineage: Eukaryota > Viridiplantae > Streptophyta > Magnoliopsida > Ericales > Theaceae > Camellia > Camellia lanceoleosa. Next base: position 42,924,159 of record CM045767.1, read on the forward strand.
ATAAAAGAATAAATCATACCAAAACAAGTACTCCCTCCGTCTCAAAATATTAGTCATTTATTTTATTTTTTATTGTCTCAAAATATTAATCCCTTTTCAAAAATCAAGTACAAAAATAATATAAATTTTCTATTTTGTCCTTCTTTTAAATTCATTAACAACATAAAAAATACAATTATGACATTGAAATTTCCTAAAAAATATACTATCAAATGGTGATTTTGAAAAATTAATTCTGGGCGAATTATACTAACAGTCCCTATAGTTTGGGACTTGTGTCATTTTGATCCCTGACTTTTCAATTGTGACACATTTGACATTGAATTTTGAATCTTATTCCAAATAAGGACAATTGAAGGTACCGTTGCTCAATTTCAAGGATAAAATCGTCAATTTAATAAAATATAAACTAATTTGACAAAAATAAACATTAAAAAAATATTTTTGAATTTTTAAAAATAATTTTTACCCATCAAAGATAAAATTATGTAAAGTTGATAAATCTTTTAGACATTTATTTTATTTTTTTTACCAAATTAATTTTTATTATACGTTTGGATGATGATCATGTAATGGGTTGTTGTCAGGCGTTTAATGTGTAATCGATATATTTAATAAAAGAAATATTTTTAGTTTTGAATTTTTTGATTTAATGGATTAGTTTAATAATGATATCAAAGCTGTCGTCATCTTTGACTTTTGAAAAAAAAAAAAAAAAACTAATTTAATGAAAATAAAAACAATCACCCATTACATGATCATCATCCAAACACATAATAAAAATTAATTTGTTAAAATAAATAAATGTCTAAAAAAATTATCAATTTTATATAATTTTATCTTTAGTAGGTTGAAATAATTTTTAAAAATTCAAAAATATTTTTTTGACATTTATTTTTATCAAATTAGTTTATATTTTATCAAATTGACAACTTTGCCCTTGAAATTGAACAATGGTATCTTCAATTGTTTTTATTTGAAACAATATTCAAAATTTATAATCAAATGTGTCACAATTGAAAAATCAAGGACCAAAATGACACAAAATCCAAACTATAGAGACCGTTAGTATAATTTACCCATTAATTTTTTTAAAGTGCAATAATTATATTACAAAAAAAAAGTTAAATTTTCCAAAATAAACCATTATTTTGGGTCGAAGGAGTAAGCATTATCAACCAAAATGGGCTTTTCTTTGTTAAAAAATGGAAACAATACGTTTAATGCCAACATAAGTATAAGTTTTGTTGCATCAAGAACAAGCTCCAAGAAGGCGCACACAATGCAAAATTTGTTTACTAAAATGTCCCTCTTTTGATTTTTCATACTTTTAAAAATTTATCACTTTTGATGTAGATATGTATTTATTTATTTTTTAATAAAATTAATATTTTTAAAATTCCCTCAATGAAACAAATTATACAAAATCTATACCAGCTATGAAATTTAAAAAAAAAAGAAAAAAAGAATAAAGTGCGATTTCACAGCCGACGTTAATGCTAATAGAGAATAATTTTTCTATGTCAGCATTAATTTAGATAATAAAATTTTACTATTTTCAGCATTTAAACTGTGAAATTCTCACAACCACAACTAATCACCACGCACTATCACCGAATATTTAAGGAGAAATTTGTCAAAACAATGCAAGTACGTTTCATAGTAAAATTTCACAGTAACATTTAAACAATGAAATTCCACCAACACCATCAACACCCTCAGAAATATCAAAACAACAAAATGGTACACTTACAGAGTAAAATTTTATTGCCCGAATTAAACTAATGAAACAACTTCTATGTTTGAGATCCCAATGCATGTATGTATATGTACGAAAATGTACCCATGTTTACCCAGATGACACCGTACTACCATTTTCCAACTCCAATCCTTCATCAAAACCGTCGGCATCAGCCAAGCCAAATGAGCTGTAAAACATACGATTATCAAATGAAGTAAAAGAAGGAATACATATAATACTACAAGGAACACATATACCGATTGCTTAATAAATAAATAACATTGAGAATGATTCCTTTTCAATCTGGGAGATCCTTATATAAACAAAATTTTATTAAAAATAACTGAAATAGAAGTACACAAAAAATAAAAGGGTACAAGAAGAATGAAAATAAAGCAAAATTATGATTGACAAACAAGAGCTGTGATTGGGAGCTCGAATCCGAGCTCCCCCGAATACCCCGAATCCCCTTTTTTTTTTTTTTTTTTTTTTTTTTTACAGGGGAAGAAGACGAAGAAGGGGGAGGGGAGGGGAGGGGGAGGAGGAGGGAGGAGGGGACTGGAGGGGGCCATACCAGTGGGAGGAGGCGGAGGCGGGGCCGGAGGCAACGGCGGTGGTGCTGCGACGGCAGGGCTGGGCAGCGACGCGGGGCTGGGCTGCGTCGACCGGGCGACGGCGGCGACGGGCTGGGCGATCGGCGGCGACGGACTGGCGACTCCCCCTTCTTCTCTCTCTCTCTCTCTCCCTCTCTCTCCCTCACCGTTTCAGAGTTGCAGACGAGGAAGAAGAAGAAGAAAAAAAAAAAAAAAAAAAAAAAATGTGAAACGACGTCGTTTCACGTATTCGGGGGATTCGGGGGATAGATTTTCGAGCTACAAAACATTTTTCGACAAACAAACTTCAAATCTCTAGCTGTCAAAAACAAAGGAATCCCCTAAAATGAGACTGCACTGAAGACCTTAACAAACAAAAAAATTATAATAAACCCTTCTTAATTCCAAACTTACTTCCATTTATGACCTTATTGATCACCATTTCTATATGCACTACTCACTCTATAAATGTAGGATGGCAGTGACGGCAGATATAGATTTTAGGGAAAATTTCAACATCTCCTAATAATTGTTCAAATTACAATTAATTGGCCATTAGTTTGGAAAAATGACTCCAGCCTTCCTCAATATTTGACTTGTATTTCACTGCACCCCTCACTGTTAGGGATCCATTATACTTGGACAGAATATGATGTCATCAATTTATACATTAAATTTATTATTAATTAGCAATTTCTGATGAAATGCAAGTTATCGATTTGAACTTTCACATGAAATGCTTCTAATGTACTAGGTACAAAGGATCGAGGGAAGGGGGGACTATTTGATTAATATTGAACCCCCCCTTGTTCCCGGCCCCCTAATTTTCGTGACATTCAGCTTTCAATTTCATAGCATCCGATGTTAAAACTCATAATTCCATTGTCCAACTCAGAGGGTTACAGAAAATAATATGTCACTACCTCGTTAAATAAAGAGTCCATTGTCTAGTCATGTCACAAGAATTCATCATTATAATTTGATTACAATATAAGCAGTATGACATATATTAAAGTGCTCACAGTTTTATTATTTGACAGAAGATAATATAAAGTCCACCTATGGCAGAGACTAGTATTTTTGGTTATCTCTTTCCTCTTTTAGCATTTTGACCACAGCACACACAGTAAATCATTTTCAATACAACTTTGCACAAGTTGCCACATTTCTAGAAAATAATAAACAATGTTGAATCTATTTTATCAAAAACACATCATGGCATAATTATTTATTCCCATTACCCCCCAAAACATTTAATGCACAACTGCATGATGGTTCCCCAAAGTTACAATCTTTGTTACTCCCTATAATTACATATTCCTTTCATAATAATTTCTGTTTGGTAAATACCAATGCAGACTGCTTTTCCTGGATTCCCCACAAATGAAGAGGTCAAATTTATCTTTCAATAAAATATATGTGCTCCTTCAAGTTGAAGTATGGAAATGTTAAAAGAATTTTCTATTAATTAGCAATTTCATCGAGAATAAGAACACCTAAGAAAGGGAGGAAGAAAAAAAAAAAAAAATTTACTCAAAGATCGAGATGATTCAATTTTGGACATCAGGCAGCAACAATATACGTTTGAAAGAAAACTGTAAAGAAGTTACATGCCTGCCCATTTGCTTGTTAATCCAGTTAAGCAAGCGATCAGCTGTCCGTCTATCATCAATAGCGTTTATCTCACTTTTGTCTTGTCTAGGCTTCCAATCACCAGCAACAAATTTAGAAGAAGGGCCCCATAATAGCATAGGATAATGAACCACAGAGAACCTATCACAAAGTTCCTTATTTATCTGTGATGCCAATAATTGAAGAGGAGAAAGAGTAATTACTAAGCCATATATGTTGAAAAAGGGACTGGATTACAAAGTATAACAAAAAATTAGAGAATAGAAATACTACAGAAGGAAAGGTCAACTTAAGGTTTTAGAGACAAATTTAGGGACAAAATCACTTTTTAGGAACGAAATATTTTTGTTGCCAAAAGTGTCATCATTGTATTTTTAATGACGACATTGGACATTTAGTGATGAATTATCCTTTCGGAACCAAAATTTTTGTCCAAAAAAGTTAAACATTTTTGGATCAAATTATTTTATCCTGCATTTATTAGCAATATTTTAAAATTTTGTCACTAAAAGTCCTTTATTTTAACTTTTCAAGACAATTTTTAGCAAATATCCTCGCGACGAAAGGAATTGGTCCCCAAATGTTTTTTGAAACAAAATTTTCACCTTTGAGGATAAAAAAGTTTGGTCCCTAGTAAAACTCTTATATGTTGTAGTGACTATTATTATTATTTATATATAAGTATAAAATTCCATTAAAGAATACAAAAATGAGAATAGGTCAAACCCTAATTGTCTCCAAATACCAACAAACAAAGCCAAAACACAGGACAAGCATAAGTGTCTTTACAAAACTAAAGAATGTACAAAAATCAATGAGGTTGTCCAAAGCAGACATGCCTCCCCCAAAAACCCAACTATACAAAATAGCCAAAAAGGCTCTCCTCAACTTGTGCACAGTTTCCTCCACACCTTCGAAGGTCCTCTTGCTATGCTCCCTCCACATAAATAAGTGGCGCAAGGAGCCAAGCCGTGCTTCTACACTTCCCCACTCTACCGCCCCACCACCCAAACATGACACTCATCACCTCCTCCTGAAAACCCAACTAACCCCAAACAGAGCCAAGACCAACCCCAACAAATCCATAGCAACCACACAAGGAATGAGAAAATGAGAGAGCGACTCCACATTCCTTTTGCACATACAACACCAATATAATAGACTGGTTCAGAAGATTGAAAAGTCGAATATAAATTTGTACTAAGCCTAGTCATGACTCATGTCCAAGAATATTCAACTCGAGATCAGCACATTTTTTTCTATGCAATGGTATTTAAAATGCTTATGCTTAGTCCTTATTTTATTAAAGAATGCTCAAGATTTTTTTTTCTTAGGTAAGGATATGAAACAAGGAATATCACCAAGGAAATAAAAAGGGTACAAATGCATAGAAGACAAGAAACCTTCAAACCTCCACAACCACTTCCCAAGCAAAGCTTGTATAAAGAAAGTTGACCTATGGATACCCAAACCCCCTTCCCCAATTGAAGAAAATATTGCATCCCAATCTATGAGGTGGTATTTAAACTCTACCTAAATCTCTTCCCAAAGGAAATCACATTGCCTCTTCTCTAAACGCTTCACCACCAAGGCTGGAATAGTTAACAAAGACATGAAATAGGTGGGAAGTCTAGACAAAGTGCTTTTAATCAAAATCAACCTAGGGAAAATGACAGTCTCCATATGAATACTATTAAAAATTCTTGCCTCAAATGAGTGTTTTCCATCCTATGGAAAAAATGGGTAATCTTGTCACCCTCTTTAAGCCACAGCTGCCTCAACTTATATCCAACTGATTTCTTCCATCTTCACAACGTTCTCCAACTCTTCTTTCAAAATGGATCTAGCCAAAGCTTCCTCCTTTGGCAAGGCCCCATTGCTCTATTAATAAAATTTTGCCTCCTACAAGTGTTGGCCATCCTATGAAAAAAGTGGGTGTTCCTATCTTTGCAACCTTCCCAAACTCTTCATTCAAAATGGATGTAGCCAAAGCTTCCTCCTCTGACAACACCCCATTACCCTCTTTATCATCCAGCACCCGAATTTTCCACAATATTTCTGCCTTCCAAACTTCCAACCTGCCAGAACCTGAGACCCTAAACATCGCTAAGATCAAATTTCATAGCTCCTTAGCCACTTGGAATTGAGTGAGAAGAGAACCTGATACATAAAATTAGTGCCTTAGGGGGCCTCACCTATGTATACAACATGTATACCAGTACAAAACAAAACTAAATTCCTTCACCCCACTACAACTCTCAAACATCCATTTTGTCTACAAAATCTGAAAACCTGGTGCACCTTTCTTGTGACCCAACAGTACAAAAACTTCCAAAAATCTACTCCTCACAGCTAATGCTGGAGGTTGTCTGTCCATCAAAGACTGCCTATTTCTCTCACCCCATAGATGCATCATCACACGTGAAGAAGCTACCAACTGTGCCATCTTTCTTCTCTTGCTAATCCTATGTAAGGAAGAAGTATCATGTAAGCATAGCAACAATGTACCTTCAATGCACAGTCTACCCTTGTCATCAATATGATTCCCGGATGAACTGCTTCAGGTCCATTGAAAAGCCTCGCTACCTTTTCGTAATGCGGCTGCAAGTTGTGGCTCGAGAAATAGAAACATAAGGAAATATTTCCTCATTTAATTTAACATGCTAAACACGACATTCAGCATAGAGCCTACCTTGTAATTTCTGCAGGCTGGGGACCTGCAAGACCAATAAAGCATGTAAAGAACCAATACTCGTAACATGACAACAGTAACGAAAGTTCAGCATCTTTATACCTGTAAGCCATCAGTATCTAAATTATTTGGTAAAAAAAATGAAAGTGTAGTTATGTTTTCCCAAAATTGACACTTGCAACCCAAGTATGATATGATCATATGTCCTCCATGGATTTAGAGCAAAAACTTCACTCAAATTATCTTGTTTCTTTGTTTAAGGTTATAAAAGCTAGCTAATATATTTTTAGATCATTACTGGAATGCACCCTTTCTTCTCCCATGGGCCACAAGACGCTGTCAGGAGCACAAAATGCATGGCATTGTGCATATACAGGCAAACACTCATATACATATATATTGCTATGACAACTTGATGTGGTGGTGAAGAACTGAAATTTTACCAATGGTTGTCATTCACTAACCATATCTCCTATGGATTTACAAAAGAAGAGAAGACTACTAGCATATAGTGATCATTAGCTTTTTATTGAAAATGGGAAATCATAATGCTAATGTGAGACATTATAAGAGCATAAATAACTTCATTTGTTGCCTTGTAGTGATCCTAGTATGATTAAAGGAAATAAGAATCATGTATCATAGTGATCATTAACTTTGTTATGGATAAATAGGATGTCATAATGCTAGTCAGAAAATGTGGGGCATTATAAGAGCATAAAAAACTTTTCTATGTTATTAGAACATGGATCGTTTTAGTACACAGAACAAGACACATTCTTTAAAATCTGGTACGATAACGCTTTGTTTGGTTGGGAGATTTGGAAAGAGATTAGGAAAGGGAAAGGGAAAGGAAAAGGGAAAGGGAAAGGGAAAAAGTAGGTGAAATGTAAATAAAATATACTTACATTTCACCTAGTTTCATATACCTTTTCCCTTTCCTTTTCCAAATCCCTTCCCAAATCCTCCAACCAAACACAGCGTAAGGGTAGACTTATTTAGATTATACTATTAGAATTTAGCGTACTTCTAGAGTAATTTTCTTAAAACAATTAGACATCCCATAAATTTTCGCTTTTCTTTTTCAAATTAATCATGTTACAACACATTTTATTAAGCATTATGATTCATGTTTTATGTTTTGTCATACTAAAACTCCACTTTCCTTAGATTTAAGCTAAATTATGTTTTATTTTTTTCACTCCTAAAGTAACTTTTAAGGTTTATATTGAAAAATATTTTTTGAATCGCTAAATTCACTGTTTTAGAATGAAAGTGTACATACCATGATTTGGAACGTTCATGCCAAAACGTAAATCGTTAGGGTATTAGTGTTTTCTAGTAACACTGCTTCATTTATTGTCCTAATTTGATCTCGGCATCACTAAGGAGAATGAGAATAAGGTGGTTGGTATTTATCACCTTATTCCTCTAGTCAAAACCGAGGTCAACTTTCCTATCACAAGCCAAAATAAAAAATGTGCGAGGAAGTTATCAAAGAATTACATTAATTGCTTAGTTGTAAATACATGCAGCATATAATTGAGCCCCCCAAAATATTCATATCACCTAAAGAGAGTTCAACATCAAATATTTCAGATTCGGGATCAAGAACTCTATATCATCAAAAGTACACCTATTTTGATCCTTCAACCACACCATATATTACAAAAAGGCACATGTTTCCAATCATTCACCAAAATTTTCATCTAATTTGATTCCAAATTTGAGTAAAAAGCTTGATTTGATATGAGCTACTCCAATCCTTTGATCAAATTTTCATCAAAATCTTTTTAAAAAAATTACATTCTCATCCCAAATTTCACTTTTCATAAATTTTGGTGAAAAAATCCAGCTCCAATCCTTGATATTTTAACAATTTCATCAAAATTAAGTGGAAAAAGGCTTGTTGGAAATCTGGTTAAAGATTTGGTTCATCCTTGGCTTGATGAAAAATTTGCTTCTGCCTTGATTTGATACAAGTTTGATGAAAGGATTGGACCTCATTTTCATCAAATTTAAATTTGATGAAGGATTGGAGATGCTCTCTCTTGACAACACAGGCCTATGCTTATAAAATTTAGTAAATTTTGGAAAATGTTTACAACCTTTTTATTAATAATGAAAACAGAAACCAAAAAAACAAGGAGAAAACTGCAAATCAAAGTTACCAAACAGGCCAAATAGTTTCAAAGAATAGTTGTTGTTTCTATAGCTTTGTTAATCTCTAAAAATTTTGTATTCAGAATTGGATAGATCCTATAAAGAATTCTCAACACAGTAAAACTGGAACATTAAATATACATAAAGACTGAAAACTGGAACGAAGTAAAAATCTTAATTTGAGCAGACCAAACAAACAACTACTAAACACAAACAAACAAACAAACTAGAAGGAAACAAGAATGTTACAGACCAGTGAGCGGAGAATTGGACAATAGCGTGGGTAGATGGTGTGTCCCTCAGAACAGCATCGAAATTCGTGGCGTTCAAATCGACAGCGAAATCGGGTTGATCGCCGTTGCTGTTGTTGTTGTTGTTGACGATGACAGTGCTCAAAATTGAACCAGAATCAATTGAAGCCCATGATGATGATGGAAAAGCTCCGAAGATCAAGAGAAACAGAGCCAGGACCACCATAAGAATACACGACATCGAATAAGATCGATACGAGAGAAACAGAGAGAGAAAGGCACTGGTTGGGCGATGATCTACAAGTGTCCGAAAACGTAAATGACGGGTGCTACTATTTACAAGCGCGAGGGAAAAGATAGCGCGCGCACACCCAATCTCTCCCTAAAAAGAAAATTACAAATACATCCATTTCCACATGAAAAATGTTAGAAATCCACCTTTATGGATCAAAAAATTAAGAATTTATTCTGAATGTGTGCACTGAAAGTTGAATTGATAAATTATGAGATTCATATTTAAAATAAATTTAAATTATTGATTTTTTTGAATAAATTTTGAGTTGACAATGATAGATTTGTAGTGTCCTTGTTTGCCCATAACTTAAAGAGTGCATTAGCACTCAAATTATTATTTGGATTCTCTAATTTTTTTTATAATAATACCTCAAATAAAATTATTAAAAAGGATGCGGATGTAATTAGAAGACCTCATCTCACAATTAAATCTCTTGCCAAATCATAATGTAGGGTTTTTGAAAATATACACCTCCATTATCACTTACATACTTCAAAATCTACACACACTCACAATACCCAATTTGTGTAAGCTTTCCCGACAACAACGCTGGTGTAGACACCTCATTTTTTACGGCCCTTATGATTTGGACGTCATCACTTGTACACCCAATGATGAATGTGTATATGCTTGTCAAGTGCTCGAAGTACTTAGCGGAATGCCACAGCTTTTGGCCTTTCAAACCCTACATCCTTGTTGCCCTGTTTTGGACCAAAATCTTTATTCTTCAAACCTGCAACTTCTAGTGGCCTACCAGCCACTTATATGGGCTGCCGGCCATCACTTCCGATTGCCGACCACCAATGATAGCTTGCCAGCCACCAATGTCTTTTGCAAATATTTTGTGACAATTGTGCCAACTGTTTGCACAGATGCTTGTATCTGCTCCCACGTGTATAGCTGGATGTTTATGAGGGAGTGGCTTGGTTTTCTATATATAGATGACCTCCCTCTCATGTTTATAGGTTAGAAAAATTTTAAAGCAAAATTTTTCCTTTCTCTCTATAATTCTCTCTCTCTCTCTTGTAAATTTCTTAACCTTGGCCTACATATCCTTCACCTTTGCCTATACATTCTTAACCAAACTTCTCCATCTTTGAGTTGAGGTATCTTTGAGCCTTGTTTGAGCTCTTAAGGGTGTGTTTGTCTTGATTTGTTGCTTGGAAGTGATTTCCTCTTCAAGAGGTATAAAACTTTGTCTCTTTACTTGCTTTGTTTACTATTTTTCTTGCTGTTTTCCAACTATTTTTGGGCTGTAAGAACTCTGTATTTTTTGGCAAAAACTTGGGTTTTAAGGCCAATAAAGATTGAGGGGTGGTTCACCCTTCTTTACACCTTGCTTTCAAGGCCTTTACCTTTGTGTTTCCCACCTTTACACTATCTTTTTTTGAGCTTTCAAACACTGATTTTCAGAGTTACTTCGGTGGCTAAAATCATGGTTTGAAGTCCAAGATTGGAGGGGTTAGCCTCCCCTCCTTGTGTTTTGCTTACTAGTCTAGCATGATCCATGTTTTAGCTTATTAATCTAGCTATTTTTGTTTTAATTCCAGCAAATTTTAGGACTGTATTAAGCCTATTTTAGCACTATTTTTAAGTGTTTATTACATTTGAGCCTTGTTTTGCATGCTTATAGTGTAATTGTCCTCACGAGTTTGATGTTTTAAGCCTTAGACACCATCTTATTTGAGTTGATAGTGTTTATTATGGTTTTCCATACTTGTGATCACTCTTAATCACCTCTGCAACCTCCCTCTTTTCTTGGCTTTTGTTTTGCTTTGAAAGTGGTTTTAAACTACTTGTTTGTTTAAGCATGAGATCAAAATGTCATGCTCAATGATTTAATCCCTTTGGGAGTTCATTACCAACGATATGATGTCTCTTTCATGCCCAAAGCAACTCTTGGTTTGAGCCCTCTTTCCATTAGAGGACTTAAATTCACCTTTGGACTCAATTGACTAAAGAATGGATGGTAATCTAAAATGAAGTAATAAAATTGAGGCTAAAAAAGGCGCAAGATAATAACTTGTTTGGGTTCAATCAGACGTTAATTGAACCCTTGAGTCTTGAGTTGTTTCATACTCATTAGTGATGAAAACGATTCAAGATTCATAGTCAACTACTTCCCTTGATTTTTCATGATAGGGAGGTGGTTTTGAGAGTCTTGTTTTATTGCATTCATTGAATTTGCACACTTGGTTCATAAACCATCATGCAATGAAATTACATAGATTGATGGTTTGTAAATCAAGTTTTACTACTCCTTTGAGCTATTCAAATGATAAGGAGAGGTAAATTGTGAAAACAAACCCTTAAGAATACACTGTCTCTGCTCTATTTGCTCTTTGTTGCAGCAGAATAATTTAGTCAACAGTGGCCGACAGGCCTTCTGCCGACCACCAGTGCAAAATCCAGTGTACTTCCCTAGCAGAAAAAGAGTTGGTTTAAAGGTGGAAATTAGTGCAAATGTTTTATTGTGCAACAGAAGCATTCAGCAGCAAAAACAGTGGCTTTTTTGAGTGGAAATCCGCAAGCATGCATGAGCACTCCTCGCTTCCCGAGGCTATTTAATCTAATTACTTAGATTAGATATTTGTTGTAATTAATTAGTTGTAACTAGTTAATTTTTGTAAAGTGCTGTAAATAATTAATTAGCTAGAATAGTTTATTAATTTGTTGTTGTAATAATTAGTTAAGTAGTTTAGCTAAATTATTCATTTGGGTTTGTAATAATTACTTAATTAGCTTAGCTTTAATTAGTTTAGCTAGTTAGTTTATTTGGACCCTCCTGTGTAAGGGCACAATGTTGTAATAATGTGTATGTCTTCCAACCCAACGTCTTTCTCATTTTTATTTATTTGTTTATGATGGTTAGATTAGGACATCATGTTTCTTTTAGCATATCTCATGCCTTGCATTCACTTATATTGCATGCACCGAGGCTCGGTTCATCATTCGAACTTGCATTGTTAGTTAATACTTCTTTGAATATGTGCTTAGACTGCATGCTATCAAATTGATTCATATGCCATATTAATAACCGAGCCTAGTAATTGCATATTGCATGTGTTGCATTAGTCACATCGCATAGCTAGGAATCATGCATTTTTCTAACTCATTTCTCTTTTTGGCTTGGAGTACTAGGTGAGCCTTTACTCGCTTTAGCATATCGCATGCGTGTGATCGTTGCCATGTCTAGCATGCTTGCCATGAGACTAATTGCTTAAATGATAAAACTGTTTGAGTGCCTATGGATGAAGGCTAATTACTTGAATTGGAATAATTTGAGTAATATTTTTATGAAATCACTTTTTTAAGTGGTACATATCTAAAATAATTTTCAAAACAAACATGAATAATGCTTTAATTCTTGGGTTAGTCTATACTTGTGTATGTGTATCACATAGTAATGCTAGCCTAATAAATCAGAACAAGAGCATATAACGTACATAAGATTCATATCATGATTAGTAGAGACCGATCTTTGATCGGGCAAGCGGGGGTGATCAATTCATGACCTTCTCCACTCGTACCTAAGTTCTCGAGCCGAGACAATCTTGGTGATGACGGACACGTGGCCTTTGGCACAAGTCATGGATTTCCTAAATTTTTCAAAAATATTTAGGTGAAGACTCTGTATCTGGCAAAGCAGTCCATTTTTGGCAATTTTGATTCAAAATCGATTTTCCAAAAGATTTACTAGATTGGGACTCTTTGGTGTTTATCTATTTCACATTGCACTTGTGAGATTAGATTTAAAACTGCGAGAGTTCGATACTGTAGGACTTATTCATCTTCCGAAAGGGGGTACAAAAAAGTCGAGCTACAGCCGGTTAGTATTCTTTAGAAAGCCTTAAACAGTTTGCACTTCTCTGACAATAATAACGAATGAAAGTTTTTCGGGCAACCCCAATATTATGAGACGAATGGAGCATCACAATGGTTCACAGCTTGAAAGAAGTTGACCTTGTAATGGTGTGTTTTTTCAAACATACAAAAATAAATAAATAAATAATGTAAACGATTCGACGTTTTTTGATACTAAACTCCAGAACATATGCTAAAAAAATAGCAATACAAGGTGAATTATAGGCAATAATTCAGTAAGGTCTAACTGAATTAATTTCATTTGTTTGTTTGAAAGTTCAGTGTCGAACATAGTTTAGAACAAATCTAAATTTGGTTCCATGAGGTCGGCGGTAAAAGATCAAAGGTAAAAAGAGATCAACGGTGTAGTTAGTTTGACAATGAAAGAGATCGATTTTCAAATACTTTTGAGAGGAATAGGCTGTTAAGGTTTTAGAAAATTTAAGGGTTTTTAGGAAGGGGGAATGCATTTTGGTGGGTGTAGTGTTTTTAAAATCATAGTTTTGGTATTATGTGAAGGATTCTTAGAAATTTTTCAATTTTAAATTTTGCAGGTGGACGTTCAAAGAAATAGGGACTCCAAAGTATTAATTAGGGTGTTATTAGTAGCACTCTCATCATAATTCTCTTAATTACATTTTTACCTCTTGAGCAAATTACATTTTTATCTATTAATCCATTTCTCAATCCACCCCACTACTAGCCACACCACCAATCTCCGCCACATTCACTGCCAAAACCTGTTCCCTTCCTTTCTTAGTCCACTACTTGTCCAATCACCTCGTCATCGGTTGAGACACTTGTTGCAACCTTCTCAACCCCATCACTACCTCTCATCACATAATGATCATCCCCAAAGAACCCATTACTTGTAACCTCCACCATTGCACCTTCCATTATTACAATTGCAGGTGTGTGTGTACGCGTGTGTGTGTGTGTTTGTGAGGGAGAGAGAGAGAGAGAGAGATACATGTTTGATAGCAAAAACTTAGGGCTAGGATTTTAATGGGGAAAAAATGATAATGAGAGGGTTAGGTTTTGAGAATGAGGGAAATGAGAGATGATGAAGGTGGTTAGGGTTCCAGAGGAAAGCAAAAATGAAGATGGTAGGGGAAGGTTTGCATGGAGGTTGAGGGACTCACGACTGTGGAAGGTTTCCACGTTGTGATCGCGAGAGTGGATGAGGGGCTAGGAAGGGATGATTGGCTTGGTGGTAGAAGGTGGTAAAGAGAGACAATTGGAGGTTGGGCAAAAGTGTGGTTGATAGTGGTAGCATGAGAGAAAGAGACTATGGAAGAGGCGGCGACCAAAAAGGAGGAAGTGGCAGTTGTCAGTGGCTGCGCCAAAAGTTAGGGTTTGGTAGAAAATAGGATAATTTGGTATTATTTGAAAAAAAGGTAGTGTGGATTGAGATGTGATGTGAACTGAATAAATAGTGAGAAGATAGTGTGTATCGAGACAATTAGTGGTGTGCAAATAAAATTACTATTGAATTTTATTTAAAATATGGATTGTCCTCTGTAGTTTTGGAAATTACAAATACTCCCTTGACATAATTTTTTATTTAACAGAAAAAATAAAATTCCTATCTATTCTCATATACAATAATAAAATTATATGAATTATTAATTGAAATATATTTCTAATATCATTAAAACTAATTAATTAATTTGATATATTAATAAAAGGGAGAACTACATGCAAGTGGGAGTTGGGAAAAAAAAATTAACAACATATGGAGTGACACTTGCACCTTCACAGTTTTTCATTTGTATCCCACCATAGACACACTTGTATCCTCCATGTGTTTGTAAATTTTTTCCCTAACTCCCACCTGCATGTAGTTTTTCCTTAATAAAATGAGTTATTTTTTATGCAATTAGAAACTTAAAGAGATGAGATGTAATTTTCAGAACTACAAAGGGGCAATCCGAATTTAAAATAAACCTTAGGGAGTGTATTTTTATTTTATCCAAAAAATTATTAGGTGATTTAGGGCACTAATCAGTGTGTATATGTTTGGTTTGATTTTCATAATCTATTTTTTAAAAAAATAATTAAAATTTAGTAAAATAAGTAAAAAAAATTAAAAAATACTTTTATTTTTTTATAGTTTGATTTTTGGAATGCCGAAAATAATTTTTAAAATAATTTTTTGTTGTTTAATTTCGTCAAAATAATTTCTATTTATTTAAACAAATTTCTAAAAATAGTTTCAAGAAATCAAATAAAACATGAACTATGTGGTCTCTGTTCCCCACCAACAACATTCCAAGCTCATGTTGTTTCCATGTGTAAACAGAGTTGTAAATTCCAGGGGCGGAGGGAAGAGTGATCAGAGGGCCTGGCCTTGCAAAAGTTTCAGAAAACATTACTACATGTATGTAATACAATCTTTATTTTGTGGTTCTCTAGTGCACTGCCAAACAAGGCGTCTGGGAACTTGGTTGTGTTTAATTAGTTCACTAAAAAATAAAATATGTTAATTTAGTTAATAAGATAAAATATTATATTTAAATCATAATTATTTTATTTTTTCTTTCATACTCATTACATCTAAACAAAAAAAAATCAAAAATTTATTTCAAATGAAACTTTTTTAGTCAGGCTAAATTAGTTAAAGAGTTAAAAAGCCAAACTAAGCCCTCGTTTGGTTTTCTCTTTGGAGCTAAAAAAGCATAAAAAAACAAAATAAGCTATACAAGCCAATAAAACAAAATACTATTTTTTACCCATAATCATTACATTTTTTCTTTCACAAAAGTCAAAAAAGTCTCAAAACAAAAACCAAAACCAAACAAGGCTAAAAAAGTCCGACTAAAAAAGTCCTAACACAAAAAAATTGATTATATTAACTAATGTCAAACGACCCTTAAATTAATTCTTGCCAAATGAAAGCTAATAATGCCAGATTTTGTAGAGTTGTGCACACATGTCCTTTGCATTCAGCCCATCCTCATCCCCATCCCCATTCAACCCAACACCGCAAATGTGAGTGTCCAACAGAGGGTGAAGGGAAATGGAGTTGCAGAATAGACATAAATATATTTTTTAAACAGAAAAGAAAATATTTTTAAAATTTCTAAAAATTAATTTTGTTATAAAAAAGTCAAAAAGAAAAAAAGAAAAGAAAATTATATAAAAATGACTTCTTTTTTTTTTTTTTTTACCATTTATTCACCAAACTATTTTTGTTTACTTGTACCTAACTATGTTATTACTACGTTATTTTTAATCTCTACATTTTCACTTAGAAACTTAAATAACATTTTATATTCAAATAAATTTATCTAATTTCATTATTTATATCGTAAATTTTTATTTATATCAATTTTAACCATACATTTCAATTTTAATTATTTTTTGTCAACATTGTAATTTTATTTATTTTTAAATTATTAAAGAAGAAAGAGAGAGAAGTGATAAGAGAGAAACAGAGCAAGACAAGAAAATGTGTTGAAATGAGAGAATGAGAGAGGAAGAAAGGACGGATAGAGGTGCGTGAGAGTTGGGGTAAATTCTGGAGTGATAAACAAGTCGAACTAAGCCAAAGTTAACCGTTCAAATTTAATTTAAAAATTTTAACGAGTTTTAAAATTTGTTTAAACTTAATTTGTTAAATTTTTAAGCCGATCTCAAACAAGTTTTTGTTGAGCCGAATTCAAGTTTATCGAATCAAGTCAAACGAGTAATTGACTGTTTAAACTTGATTTGAAAATTTTAATAAGCTCCAAAATTTATTCAAAATCGACAAACTGAACTTGAACGATATTTCAATGAATCGAACACGAGTTAAGCTCTAATTATTTGGTTCGTTTATAATCCCTAAATAAATTCCTCCATTATGTAATTATTTTGGATCTTCTCACTTGTGTTGAAATCCTAAATTTGTTTCTACAGTCTAGTAATTAAAAGTCTTATTTACCATTAGGCTGTAGTTTTTCCCAATTCTTCCAATCTCATCTTCTAATAAGCCAAACAAACATATTCTAATAGAGACTCCATCCCTCATTTTCAACACAATTTTCTCATATATCACTTTGATGTGTATTTGAATTTGGATGCGTAACGTAATGGGAGTTGAATGTAGAGGATGGGATTGGATAGATGTGAACACAAAAAGAGAACTCATAATCTTCAAATACATCCATACAAATGTTGGTTTACAAGTATTGTTTTTATTTATTTATATTTTTTAATGAACATATAGGCAAGACAGGCCAAAAATAAAGATAAAAAAAATTGTCAATAATCACGTAAAAAACAAGACAAGAATTCTCTACATTGCCGGTCCGTTGTGAATCCTTCGAGCTCTAGGAGATGAGACAAGAATAATGTTTCAGTGCTCGAATTCTTTCCTCCCGAATCCCCCTAATGGCCAAAACGACGTGGTGTTGGCCTTTGTTTTTTTTTTTTTTTTTTCCTTCGTCTTCTTTATGCAGCAGCTCTGAATAGAGGGAGGGGGAGAGAGAGAGAGAGAGAAAGAGAGAGGAGCTAGGTCGTGCCGCAGGAAGAGCTCGTCATGCCGCAGTTCGCCGCCGAAATGCACTGCCTCCACCCTCGCAGCCTCTGCCTCGATTTATTTGGCCTCCTTCAGTCCTTCCTCCTCCTCCTTCTTCTCCCTCCTCCTCCTCCCCCTTCCTCTGCCTTCTTCCTTCTTTCTTCATTTTCGGGGGATTCGGGGGCTCCAAATTCGAGCCCCCTAGCACAGCCCGATGAGACAAAATGCTTCTTAAAGAGAATATCTTCTCATCTAGAGAAAATCAATATTAAAATTAGGAATAATCATTTTATCTCATCCCGTCATTCCCTCGCAGATCTCCCACTCCGATGAAGAGGTGAGGCGATGATAGATTTTGCTTCTCCCGTTGTATTCTAACCTGTCCCCGCTTAGATTACATTTATTAAATATATTTATATGTAAATAATATATCCTTTAATTTTTTTTTTACTCTAATATGATTAAATCACTAAAATAATACATTATCTTACATATTTTAAATTTCATTAATTATAAATTATTATTCATAATATACTATATTACCTCTTTTTATTATTAGTATTTTTATTTTTTAAGTTACAAAATCAATCCGTCCACGCCTCGCCTCCAATACCACTTCGGTTTGCTCTACCTTCCATATGATATAAGGTGGTAATGAAAGACTGCAAACTGATCTTGTGACCATCCCTAATTGGACCATCAATAATAGTTATGTCCCTTTATTGAGGTGTTTGACATGTAACACTTGTAATCTAAAAGTTAAAAAGTTATTAAAAAAATTAAAAGTCTATAATATATATCAAAAAATTAAAGATTTTTTTTTTATACATCTTTTCGTAAAAAGGCAAAAAGTCATTCCTAATATACTAATTTTTTACCTCATAATTTAACTAAAAATTAAAAAATTATTAAAATAGTATGTTTCTAAACGAGGGTCTAAGTTATTCAGTAATTCTTTTTGACTAATTAAATTGATTGACTCTTCCAATTTAGTACTTTTGTTTTATTTTTATTTTATTTTTTCAAATTGGGATATGACTAATTATAAATTGTCGACTCCTAGTTCAAAACCAGAATTGCACAACTCCTAGCATTAAGAATCTTTCCTATCTTAAGTTTCGCTTAACATCCCCAAAATATTTATACTGGGCCAAAAAAAAGTACGATATTAGGTTTATTAGATATTGTTTTATTAGTGAGAGATTCAATTTTTATGAAATAATTTGATTAGAAATCCTTCTGTTGTTCTCGAATGACATTTTGATTTTAATTTTATTCCTTAAGTTTTTTGTTTACTTTTTTTATCTGTTGACTATCTGTTCAAAAAATTTCCTATCTGTTCAATTTTTTTCCCTATATGTTTAATTTTTTTGACTATCAGTCAAATTTGTATCTATCTGTTGGAATATATATCTACTAAAATTTCTTATCTGTTCAATTTTTTCACTTATCTGTGTAAATCTATATGTTCAAATATTTTATCTATTTAAAATTTATGTTCAAATTTTTATTTTTTTTCACTATCTGTTAAAAATAACTATCACAATTTTTTGGAATTCTTTACTTCCAAATCTATCACCACTACCACCACCACCACCAAAAAAAAAAAAAAAGGAATCAAAGAGAGAGGGAAAGAGTGTGTGAGAGATTAATCAAAATGAAAACCCAAATCAAAATCATAATCAAAATGAAAACCAAAATCAAAATCATAAAATGTTTTCGGACACAAACAACAAATCAACAATAGATCCAAACAACAACAACAACAAAGAACAATCAAGAATTACAAAAATAAAAAATAAAAAATTTGTTTGTTAAACAAATCTATCTATTCAAACACAAACAACAAATCAACAACATTTCCAAACAGTTAGGGTCAGACATCGGTTTGGATCGGGTTAACCTATTAACCGATAGCCGACCGAACACATTCGGATTGGAAGAATTAATATCCGATTTTGATCGGGTGATGGTTCGAAACCGTCCGTTCATAGGAATCGGATTGACGGTTGGATTCGGTCGGTTTCACGGGTTGGGCTGTATCAATAAATTTTTTTGGGCCAAACCATAACTAGGCCTTCATCATTAGCAATTTTATCATGAAAAATTTTGAATTTTTTTCATGATTTTGAATTTATTACCAAGTTAAAATATTAATAATTTTAAAAATAGACAACTTTACAATTAAAAATATAATTAGCAAAAAAATATTAAATTTATAATTTTACAATTCTAAAATAAATTCCACCAATTCAATAAATAAATCTATTGATGAATAAAAAAATATGAATAAAAACAGTAGTTTCGACCTTAAAGAATTATTTGTTAACCAAACAAACATTAAATTCCACACAATAATATGAATAAAAAATAATTAACTAAGAAATATCATACACCATCTACAATTGCTTTTGAACCCAATTATATCAAGAAGAATAGTAGTTTCAAACCTTTCACAAACAAACAAATAAACAAACAAAAAAATTACAAACTTCCAATTAACAAACAAAATAAGTAATTCAAGATCAACTATCAACTTTTTTGATTGGCAACATCATCAAGAGAACCTATCAACTAATCATGTTCATAGCCAAAAAAAAATATATAACTATACTTAGCAACTGTCAAAATATTCCCTACTTCCATACTTGCCACTCCAGTTAGTAGCCAAAAAGCTTCAAAAAAATAACCAACCAGAAGTTTGTAATTTTGTTTAATGATTACATTCATCCAACTATAGAACTGAAGCAATATTAATACAAAACTTAGTAGAATATGAACAGCTTGGATAGGAAGGATGGACAGAAAATACACAAAAATAACCATCAGCAAACAGTCTGCCAAAGCAAAAACGTATTATCAACAGATATCAACCACCTGCAAAGAAAAACAATTTGATAAATAAGTAAACATAAATAAAAGGAAACAACATAGTATAAAATTTGAAAAATCTAGAAATCCCCTAAATGTTGATTTGTGATTATGTATCAATTTTAAGCAATAAATAACAATCCTAATCAAACAATCAAGACAAATCAACACAATGATTTTAACGTGGAAAAACCACAATTGGACACCTCCAACTGTGATTAAAAAACCACGGCAATGACCACAAAACAATCCACTAAGAAGATTTAAAGGAATTACACAGGTATACTCTCAATTACCTAGCGAATCCACGCCTAATTGAACCAACCTCTATGTGCCTCTTTCAACCCCGTCTTTACATCGGAATTGTCTTTACGATGAGCCACTCTAGAATCCACCGAAACTTCAGGCTCGAATTCTTCAGAATCTACCGAAGAACAACTCTCTCTCTCTCTCTCTCTCTCTCTCTCTCTCTCTTGTGTATAACAAACAAAACCTTTAATGTACTCTCTTTAAACCATGAGTTGAATACTCAATAAAATATCAAAGAAAACTAACAAAATATCCCCAGATATAAACCTTAAGAACCAAAAAGAAGATCTGGAGGAATTAAATAGTTTTGGGAGAAAACCAACTATTTATAGAAAATCCAAAAGTAATCCTAGTTTTGGAAGAAATCCAATTACTTAAAGAACTCCAAAGTAATCCTAGTTTTGGAAGAAAACCAATCTCTTATAGAAATCCTTGTCAAACGGGATTGCCAAGAATAAAACCTAACAATCTCCCCCTTTGGCAATGCCGTGACAAAACACACCTAACAAATAAAATCCTAATCACCCCAACCCATTACAGCCAACAAACGCAAACTTCTTTCTGACGGTCAAGATCTGCAAAACAACTATTAATGCCACAATCTCCAAAACAACTATTAGTGCCACAAGAGTATATGAAAAGCAATAAACATATGACAAGATTATCTTGAAGCATGAGATGGAAAACATGAATAGATGCGGCTTGAAGATTTTAAGAACATGTGGCATGGATAGATGAAAACTAAGACTTATGCACCCGACACATGACATGAATACATGAAATCCTAAGACACACCGGACAACATTAATCCCCCTTCTTCTTTTTTTTTTCACGAATTGACAAAGGAAGCTCAAATAATAAAGAAGCCAATGCAAAGCAACATGCAAACCAACTAATGCCAATCTCCCGTACCAAACAAAACAAAACAAAGTGTTCATGCTAACGAATTCTTGCAATGATAAACCAAACTCCCCCTCACTAAAAACAATGAACAAGAAAAAAAAAAAATGACAAAAATAATATGGTGGAGCAAGTAAGGAATTTCAGATTAGTACCTTAAAACATACAAGACTATCCAAGAAGCACAATTACTTGAAAACACAATGTGCACAGCCTCAAGAAGATTCCTTATAAAAGAAAGTGATGCATTATGTAAAAAGCATAGATCCCATGAAAAAGTGTGTGTGTGACTCTTGGAGTTCGACAAACACTAGATTCAATCCTAGCAGTGATCTGAAAGTTGGACCTCCGACAAGAGAATCTAAGCATAACTAAGGAAAGTCAAACCACTAGGAATCAAGGGTATTTGGTGAGTAAAGGCGAGGCTCCTCCTCAATCAATGAATCCTTTATTTTTTCCTTTTTTTTCACATCTTTTTCTTTTCTTTCTTTTGCACATTGTTTTTTTTCTTTCTTTTGCACATCTTTTCTTTTCTTTCTTTTGCACACTCATTAGCGGCTGACACGCTCAAGAGTATGGAAACCGAACCAGAGAAGCATGGATATAAAAAGGATAGCCTGGCTGGTGACTCTGAGGTAGCCTTTTCCTCATGGCTAGACTACAAAGAACTGAGGGGAGAGTCGTGAAGATGTAAAAAGGTAGAAAGTAGTTAAGAGACTCAACATCACCCATGATGTGCTAGTATAGGTCAATTCCTCTAGAAAAGCAAAAGATACAATGCCAGAAGTCCATAGAAAAAAAATAATCACTAAGATGGAATACTCCAAAATTTGTTAATCCAAGAGTGTGTACAGAATGAGACATACTAATCAAAAAACACACACTCCAAAATGAGTAATGACCACAGAAAGTACGCACATGGTAACATGTAATGGATATTCTCATCAATTCCAAAATGCACAAGGGACCACTCAAAAAATTCAAGCTTGCAAAACCATACTAAGAAAATCTTTTTGAATTTTATTTATTTATTTTTTATTTTTTATTTTTTTTCTTAACCAAAGCAAGACAAAAAAACGAACATGCACACATTTTTTTTATTTAAAATAAAACAAGTCAGAAAACGAACAAGAACACATAAACCCAAAAACTAAAACAAATTAACAAATTAACACAAGTTAAGTTTTCTCACCCAAATCACTTTAGTATAAACAAAGCTGTGAGCATTGCGGTTCTTGGGTGGTGTCATGACGTTGTGGTTCCCTTTGCTTTCAATGGGAACCCATCTTGACTTGGTTTCCAACTTCCTATTTTTAGGTCTAGGCAAATACACTCTCCCATGCAACTTATAACAATAACGGCGAATATGACCATGCATACCACAATGATGACAAATAAAAACAGGATGTATAGGATGTACCTTCTTTTCTTTTACCTTACCAACTCTAGGAAGTTTGAGAAGTCCATCCTTATGTTGAGTTTTTTGTTTTCCCTTTCCTTGAGTTCTTGTATCATGAGATGTAGATACACTCTGTTTTTGCTCTATCTTACCATCAAATCCAAAGCCAATCTCACTCTTGTCAGAACAAATTTGTTGAGACCCAATGATATTGTCTAAAGTCTTTGATCCTTTGTTCTAAAGACCAATGGTAGCCATAGCACACTTGAGTTCTTCCTCTTTCTTGATGATTAGCTCCTCCAAGGCAACTTGAGACATCTCGAGAGTTTCAATATTTTCTTCATATGTTGCATAGATTTACTGTAGCTCATTCCTCTCTATCTCACAAGTCAAGAGTTTTGCACAAAGAGCTTGTTGATCATTAGCTATCTTGATGGCATCAATCCTAGTCTCAGAAATCTCCTCCTTAAGTTTGACATTCTCACTTTCACATACTTTGAGTTTCGTTGTGAGTTTCTCATTTAATTTGGATAACGTAAGAGACTCCTTATACAACTTTTCATAAACTTGCTCAAGCTTTTCATCATCACTCTCTGAGGATTCATCATCAGTGGCATTCTCAACTGGCCTCTTCGGTCGAACCATTGAATTTCCCTCACGAATTGAATCCATTATCACAAATCAAACAAGATCTCGTTCTAAAAGATTTTTTTTTAAAAAAAATAGAATGACTCCCTCTGATACCAATTAAAAAATCTAGAAACCCCAGATGTTGATTTGTGATTATGTACCAATTTTAAGCAGAATATAACAATCCCAATCAAACAATCAAAGATAAATCGACACAACGATTTCATGTGGAAAAACCTCAAATTGGACACCTCCAACTGTGATTAAAAAACCACGGGCAACAGCCACAAAACAATCCACTAAGAAGATTTAAAGGAATTACACAGATATACTCTCAATTACCTAGCGAATCCACACCTAATTGAACCAACCTCTATGTGCCTCTTCCAACCCCGTCTTCACCTCGGAATTGTCTTTACGATGAGCCACTCTAGAATCCACCGAAGTTTTAGGCTCGAATTCTTCAGAATCCACCGAAGAACAACTCTCTCTTTCTTGTGTATAACAAACAAAACCTTTGATGTACTCTCTTTAAACCATGAGTTGAATACTCAATAAAACATCAAAGAAAACTAACAAAATATCCCCAGATATAAACCTTAAGAACCAAAAAGAAGATCTGGAGGAATTAAATAGTTTTGGGAGAAAACCAACTATTTATAGAAAATTCAAAAGTAATCCTAGTTTTGGAAGAAATCCAATTACTTAAAGAAATCCAAAGTAATCCTAGTTTTGGAAGAAAACCAATCTCTTATAGAAATCCTTGTCAAACGGGATTGCCAAGAATAAAACCTAACAATCTCCCCCTTTGGCAATGCCGTGACAAAATACACCTAACAAATAAAATCCTAATCACCCCAACCCATTACAGCCAACAAACGCAAACTTCTTTTTGACGGTCAAGATCTGCAAAACAACTAGTAATGCCACAATCTCCAAAACAACTATTAGTGCCACAAGAGTATATGAAAAAGCAATAAACATATGACAAGATTATCTTGAAGCATGAGATGGAAAACATGAATAGATGCGGCTTGAAGATTTTAAGAACATGTGACATGGATAGATGAAAACTAAGACTTATGCACCCGACACATGACATGAATATATGAAATCCTAAGACACACCGGACAACATTAATCCCCCTTCTTTTTTTTTTTTTTTTTTTTCACGAATTGACAAAGGAAGCTCAAATAATAAAGAAGCCAATGCAAAGCAACATGCAAACCAACTAATGCCAATCTCCCGTACCAAACAAAACAAAGTGTTCATGCTAAATTGAAAAATCTAGAAACCCCAGATGTTGATTTGTGATTATGTACCAATTTTAAGCAGAATATAACAATCGCAATCAAATAATCAAAGACAAATCGACACAACGATTTTACATGGAAACACCGAAATTAGACACCTCCAACTGTGATTAAAAAACCACGGGCAACAGCCACAAAACAATCCACTAAGAAGATTTAAAGGAATTACACAGGTATACTCTCAATTACCTAGCGAATCCATGCCTAATTGAACCAATCTCTATGTGCCTCTTCCAACCCCGTCTTCACCTCGGAATTGTCTTTACGATGAGCCACTCCAGAATCCACCGAAGAATAACTCTCTCTCTCTTGTGTATAACAAACAAAACCTTTGATGTACTCTCTTTAAATCATGAGCTGAATACTCAATAAAACATCAAAGAAAACTAACAAAATATCTCCAGATATAAACCTTAAGAACCAAAAAGAAAATCTGAAGGAATTAAATAGTTTTGGGAGAAAACCAACTATTTATAGAAAATCCAAAAGTAATCCTAGTTTTGGAAGAAATTCAATTACTTAAAGAACTCCAAAGTAATCCTAGTTTTGGAAGAAAACCAATCTCTTATAGAAATCCTTGTCAAATGGGATTGCCAAGAATAAAACCTAACAATCTCCCCCTTTGAAATTGCCGTGACAAAACACACCTAACAAATAAAATCCTAATCACCTCAACCCATTACAGCCAACAAACGCAAACTTCTTTCTGACGGTCAGGATCTGCAAAACAACTATTAATGCCACAATCTCCAAAACAACTATTAGTGCCACAAGAGTATATGAAAAAGCAATAAACATATGACAAGATTATCTTGAAGCATGAGATGGAAAACATGAATAGATGCGGCTTGAAGATTTTAAGAACATGTGGCATGGATAGATGAAAACTAAGACTTATGCACCCGACACATGACATGAATACATGAAATCCTAAGACACACCGAACAACATTAATCCCCCTTACTTTAAAAAAAATAATAGAACGACCCGCTCTGATACCAATTGAAAAATCTAGAAATTCCCTAGATGTTGATTTGTGATTATGTATCAATTTTAAGCAATAAATAACAATCCCAATCAAACAATCAAGACAAATCAACACAATGATTTTAACGTGAAAAACCACAATTGGACACCTCCAACTGTGATTAAAAACCACGTAACATCCACAAAACAATCCACTAAGAAGATTTAAAGGAATTACACGTATACTCTCAATTACCTAATCCACGCCTAATTGAACCAACCTCTATGCGCCTCTTCCAACCCGTCTTTACCTCGAATTGTCTTTATGATAAGTCACCAATCCAATCGAAACTTCAGCTCAATTCTTCAGAATCCACCGAAGAACAACTCTCTCTCTTATGTAACAAACAAAACCTTTGATGTATACTTTTCAAACCATGAGTTGAGTACTCAATCAAAAAATCAAAGAAACTAACAAAATATCCCCAGATATAAACCTTAAGAACCAAAAAAAAAATCTGGAGGAATTAAATAGTTTTGGGAGAAAACCAACTATTTATAGAAAATCCAAAAGTAACCTAGTTTTGGAAGAAATCCAATTACTTAAAGAACTCCAAAGTAATCCTAGTTTTGGAAGAAAACCAATCTCTTATAGAAATCTTTGTCAAACGGGATTGCCAAGAATAAAACCTAACAAAATTAAAAAAAGACTTTAGTTTATTTACCAAGCTATGCTCCATTGCCATGCTAAACAGTTATGGGACTTGAACTTAAGTTTGAGGATGAACTTGATTCTGGAAAAATCACAAAATAGAACAAGTCAATAATAAAAATAGATGATTAAATCAAAAGATAAACAAAATTAACAAATCAATTTTATACTCAAAATTACCTGAGGCATACTGCTCAAATTCTAAAACATCATCCATTGCCTTGCGAAGAGAGATTGGCACAGTGCTTTGAAGCCAATTCTCAGTACGGACAAGTACCTCAACCATCATAGGAGAAAGAGAACGTCGAAAAGGATCAAGAATGCGTCCACCAGTACTAAATGCCGACTCCGAAGCCACTGTTGAAATCGGCATTGCTAATACATCACGAGCTACTTGGGACAACACTCGATGTTTAGAAGAATTAGCTTTCCACCACCCCAAAATTTCAAAATTTGCATCTCTCACTCCTTCACAACAATCAGCCAAATACTTGTCCACTTCGGACTTGCACATAACAGAAAATTCAGCATCCAAATAGGTATTAAATTGAGATTCAATCAACAAATGAGGATCATCACGATCATCATCAATCACCATCCTAGATGGTTCATTTGTGTCAAGTACTTCCACAAAATTTGAATCATTTGCAAGGTAATGGTCATACAAACGAGTCAAACAATCTTTCACTTGACCAGTCATTGTATTGACCACACTTTCACCAAACAATTGGGAAAAGCAAAACTGGACATACCTCAATTTTTTCCGTGGATCAAGCACCACAGCAACATACATCAACAAATTTATTTTATCTCCATTACCCCAATATTTGTCAAATTTTGCTTTCATTCATTTTGCCATTAAACCCAGCAATTCATCTTTCTTCCCATCTTTTTTACTTAATTGCTCAATTTTTGTTAGAATAACAAACATCTCATCAAAAAAACAATTAGAAGTTACATAAAGGGAGCCCGAAAACCTTTTAGTAGCATTATAGAAACACCTTAAGAATTTTAAAAATAGTTTACAATTGTTCCAATCACCCTCTGTTGGAGCACTCCATGACTTCTTCTTTTTACCACTTCCATCCTCCCCATCACCCTCTAAAAAGTAAGATCGATAATTTGAGTCCTCTTCCTCTAAACACTCAAATGCTTTCTCAAATTTTTTAGCATTCTTCAACATCAAATAAGTTGAATTCCACCTAGTAGGTACATCAAGACATAACAAAGACTTGGACTCAATTTGACACATCTCCACACACTTCTTAAAAGATTCATGCCTATTTGGAGACGACCTCACATATCTCACAGCATCACGCGCACAACAAATTGAAGTATCCAATTCTTTCAAGTCCTCACCAGCAATGAGATTCAAAATATGCGCACAACAACGCATATGTAAGAACTCATGACCCAAAACAGTGCCCTTCCAATCTTTTGTTTTTCTTTTCAAGAATTTTATGGCTGTGTTGTTAGAACTTGCATTATCAACAGTCAAAGTAAAAACACTACCAAGGTTCCATTCAAGTAAACACAACTCAATCCTCTTACCAATAGTTTCACCTTTATGATCCTTAACTTGACAGAAATTTAAAATCCTTTTTTGCAATTTCCAATCATCATCAATAAAATGAGCAGAAGACACATGTAATTAAGATTTTGTATGGATGTCCATGTATCAGTTGTAAGACAAACTCTACGACCCTTCAAAAAATTTCTTAACTTAGTCCTCTGAGTGTTAAAAATTGCAGCTACATCTTTGGCAACAGTGGTACAAGATGGAATCATGGTAAACTTTGGTTGTAAAGCATTGCAAAACCTACGAAAACCAACCCCTTCAACAAATCTAAAAGGCAATTAATCAAGAATGATCATTTCAGCTAGAGCTTTCCTAGCACCTTCCACTGTAAAAGAAGTTGTCACTAGACCGACACCATCTCCATCTTTTTTGTTTTGAAAAGACAATGTATGTTGACTCTTTTCTTGTTCTCTATAAGGATACTTTAAACAACTAGCCACATGACTCAATAAATTACTAGTCCCATGAGACTTTGACTCAGCCATGTATTCTTTTTGACAATACTTACATACAGCTCGTGTTTTCCCATCTTCCTCATTTTTAATTTTATCAAAATGATCCCATGCTCTTGATGGTTTCCTACCACTACCTTTTTCCCGTGCCTTACCCTTCTCCTTAGGTGGTAATGGAGGCTTATCAGAAAGAAGAGGTCCAGTGGTATTACCTTCAATAGGTTGGGCACTACCAGCGGCAGTTTCAATAGGTTGGGAACCAATTGTGGCTGTTTCATTAGGTTGGGCACCAATAGTGGCTGTTTCAGTAGGAGAACGATCCATTATCTAGACATAAAATACAATAATAAATATATTGCATAATATACATAAACAAATCAAACATGCTAATAAATTCCAATTTTGTAAACAGTTAGTTAGCAAACTATTTTCTAAAAACTAATCCATAAAAAAACAAAGAGCATTATGCATTCTTTTTTTTTTAACAGAAGAGCATTATGCATTCTAATATGATACCATTATTATAGGATCCAAAAATATAAATAAAAGCATGCTTAATTAATGAAAAAAAAAACAAAATTATAAAGCTTGCAATT
The DNA here is from genome assembly GCA_025200525.1 of Camellia lanceoleosa. Lineage (NCBI taxonomy): Eukaryota > Viridiplantae > Streptophyta > Magnoliopsida > Ericales > Theaceae > Camellia > Camellia lanceoleosa. Next base: position 42,953,618 of record CM045767.1, read on the forward strand.
TTTAAAATAATAGCAAACAAACAGATGTTTAAAAAAAAAAAAAACATACACTTCATTCTTACTGAGTATATTTAAGCATTCATTATTATTATTTTTTTTTTTCGTTTTTCCATTTTAGCTTCTTTTAAGAAAAATAAGTTACTTAAAAATCTTTTTTACATGTAGGGATTTTGTTAACTTGAAACAAACTAAATAAAATGACAAAATAAATCTAAGGTTTTTGGTGATCAGAAAAAAAAATTAAATAAAAAAAAAAAAACATACTGGAACAAATATATTTAGAGCATTCAAAAACATGAATGATCCACTATCTAGAGCATAATATACATCAACTAATCAAACATGATAATAAATTTCCATTTTCAAAACAGTTAACACAATGATTTATTGAAAAACTAACAAACATTTTAAAGTACCAAAGAATAAAAAAACACACATGAGAGCATTTAGATTTTTTTTCATTTAGCTTCTTTGAAACAAAAACAATGACTTAAAACAAGGGTTTTTGTTAATAAATAAATAAATAAATAAAATCCATGTAGGGATTATGTTAGTTTGTCTACAAAAAATTAAATATATATATACATTAAATCTAGTGTTTTTGTTAAAACAAAATTTAAAAATCCGAAATCCATGTAGGATTTCAGTTATTCAAGAAACAATTAACTATAAACACAATATCGATCAAGGGTTGCAATTAATCAAAAACAGTTTAAACAAATAAACACATACCTAAGGTTTTGGTTAGTAAGGGAGCACCACCACCAGCATCTCTGATTTAAAGGATAGATAAAACACCTCACAAAGTATCGAGAGAGAGATTGGAAAGAGATGGAAGTTGAGAATATGTGATCAAAGCTGTAAAAAGATATATAATGAGGGAAGAGATTGGTTTACATTATAGAGAGAGAGAGAGAGTGAGAGAGAGAAATATGGGAAAGAGAGAAATATAGGGAAAAGGAGAGGAAATGAGATGATATGAAAGGTTTGCTGCTGGATAACCCTTTTGCTTTGAAAGTTGAAAATTGAACTACATCATCATCATCACAGAAAGCTTCCACAAGAAGCTTTGCACTTCTCCCAATAATAAAACAATTATACAAATATAAAAAAATGTAACAGCTGCATGAACATTCGGTCGGGTCGGTTTCGATCAAATAATTTACATAAAACCGCTTTTATCGTGGAAATCGCGAAATTCAACCAAACGAAACCGTAGCTGACCGGTTGAATATTCGAAACCGTCCGTTTTACTTCGGTTCGGTTTGGTTCGGGCCGTGCGGGTGGGTCGGATTCCGGTTTTTCATGAACACCGCTACAAACAGTAACACCAAATCTATCAGGTCAACAACATATCAAGTTTTTGAAAATCAACAATAGACATGAGAGACACCAGAAGCTCAATCTGCTACACGGCAATGGGTTTGATTGTCTTCTCCAATCCGATCGCTTTCTCGTCGCTTCTTCTATCGTTGCATGTCGTTGTCGCCGTCATCGTCATCATCGCTTTGATTCTTATTAGATATAACATTGAACAATTCGAATCTTACCAGAACTACTATAAAAAACTTCAAATATTGTTAGATCTACTATCGAATACTACAAATCTATTAGATGTATTAATAAAATAAGAAATAAAATCACAGATCAAAAAGCTTAAACACACTACAAATCAAGCTCTCTCATCTCTAATCCACCTCGAAATATATATGTGCTTTGGCATATCATAATCTACTTGGCATTAGTTGACAAATTCGTGTCTTCAAACAGCTTCACCAAGTATGCCTGGACAACCTTCTATAAAGCTGCGATGGGAGCTTTCAATCTGTTTGATGGACTCAAACCATTATAGAGAGAGATGTGGTTCTCAGATTTGTTCCATATGACCTAGGATTTCTGTAACAACCCTCGTACTGATTACCGGATAACCACTGAATTATATATTGATTAATGCTAAACCGAACTGATAATGACTGATAAGTGAACTGAATGAACTACTGAACAGACTGAATGGAACTGAAAACAAAATTGAATGAGTTAACCTATTGAATTGCATTTCTATCTGTTTAATTGATTTATTATCTGTTTGTGTTTATGTGTTTAAACTGGTAATTGAAGGCCTTATCGGCGGCCGATTTAGAAACCGTTTGATGTTTTGTAATCAGCATAATATTTGTGATTTAATGATATTTTTATCTGAAAATTGATTAGGAATGATTACATTAGATTAAAAGAGTTAATTATGAACTTACACGTAATTACCGAATTGCCATTGAGTGGCTTTTGTTTAACCTTTTGACTTGAGCCTATTTTACACACTTAGAAAACATTGATCAGCCCTTTATTCTTGTTTCTAGCCGAAATTAGAGAGAGACATAGAGGGAGAGTGAGAGAATTAAGCCTATTTGTTGAAATTGCTCAAGAACTTGGAGATTGGTAGGATAAATTGCTAAAGTGAACTTCTAGGCAAGAAATTGACACTCTAGGTAAGGAATTCATCTTCTTATTTTAGTGTTTGAGCTTAATCTTGCATGTTTCATACATCATTGTAGAACTAAGACATGATTTTGCTCATATATGTTGAATTGAAGATCAATTCATGCATGCATGTTGGATTTGTTGACTTTTGAAGTTGAATTCTTGGCTAATTAGTACATGCAAGCTCATATTCATATTAAGTCCATGATTTCATCTCATTTGCCAACTATTGAGCTCTTTGGAGCAAGATTTAAAGCTTGAAATTCGTTTAAAGACCATGCATGTCATGTTTTGAAAGTGTTCTTGAAAACGGTTTGAAATTGAGTTTGAGTTAAACACCCTTGGGCCTTGATTTCTTAAATTGAGTTTTAAAACTTGTTATTCTATGTGTTTGAAAGAGTTTTCCAGAAAATGGGCCCAAGAGGATCGAATTTGGAGCATCAAAACTTGGTTTGAAACTCAGAGGTTGAATCTGGATTTTCCAGATTTTGGACGTCCGCTCGAGCGGAGGAAGTGCCGCTCGAGCGGGGAATTCATGCTCCCAAGATTTTCTTGCCTTGTTTCTGATCCGCTCGGCGGATCTTAACGCCGAAGCGGAAAATCGCAAGATCCAAAGATTTTTGCACCTTTCATCACTCGGCGGCGGAATGTACGCCGGCGTGGGCCTTTGTGTGCTTGTCCGCTCGGCGAGGAAACTCGGCCGGCGGAGGCCCTGTTCATCAAAAAATTCGAATTGCTTCCTAAGTGCATTTTGCATCCTCATCGCATCCTAGGCATTCTTAGGCCTAGTTTAGAGCATCTTAATGAGGATGTAGACATAGAACCACACCGGGAATTTAGGGATTTAAGTATCATCATTTCCAAATCAGAACTTAGTGTGTGTTCTATTTGATTGACTGTTTAGGGTTGACTCTCGGGGACGCGCTCTAGCTACTGATAGCCCAATCACTGTGAGTAACAGATTGTGTAAAGATATGTTCAAAATGGCTATATTTTGATTACTGAACCGAACTGCTTATTGAACTGATATTGTTTATTGAATGAATGTATGTCCTGCATTTCGAACTGTATTGTGGCATCCTTAGCACCTACTGTTATTGACTGTTACAGAGCTCTGTCGGTTTTCTTGTGGAACCATACTGATCGATGGCCATCATTATTGTTAGATGCATAAGGCCGGTCCTTTTGGACCCATCGTTATAGGCTAATGGATGTACCACATATGGTGATTGATTGAAATATTGATTGGTGAAATCTTGAAGATCGAAATATCTTGTATAATGAATTGATTTCATTATCAGAAGGACATTCATTCATAACCTCTTTACACGTTATGTTATTCATCGCTCACCGCTTATATATATATGTAGGTGCTCACCACCGACCGAGCTAGGAGCGTGATTGGTCCCCGCTTTGTCACCAAATTGTGCCTCATCATGAGGTTCCGAGACGCCATGCCATGGCTTGGGGTGTTTTGTTTCCACCGCCTCCCTACTATATTGTATCTTTGTATAGACTGCTTGATCAGATCAGAAGCGAGGAATCAAGTCCTGCATCAATGTCTGTAATGATTGTGTATATCAGATCGGTAGTGAATGCATAAATGTATGAAAAATGTTTTTGGCATCTGATTAACACTCTATGGACACTAGTTTTACTGCTTTTGGCATCCGCCAGTGCCACGAACTCAGATTTATCAGATACGATTAGCGTGCCTTTGGTAATCTCGGACATCGCCACATTGCTAAACCCATAGGGCCGGGTTTGGGTCGTGACAATTTCAACTCAGACTATAGAAGGTGGTGGCTAGGCTTCCGAGAGAGAGAGAGAGAGAGAGAGAGAGAGAGAGAACGCATAGCGGTGATGAGGTCGAATGTATGTCTGTTCAAATCGATGGAGGGTTTGAAGAGAATATATGACGGTGGCTCCGATGGAGGCGTTGGAGTGGACTGGTTCTAGGAGAGAATGAATGAGTTTGGTGGATATAATAGTGAACAGATAGAGAAAAAGGAATGAGGGTTTCTAGTAGGTTAGATATATATATATATATATATATAGAGGTGATTGAGAAAGAAAGATAGGTTTGAGGTAGAATGAATACATGTAGTTTTAAATATATGAGGGTACTTTAGTCATTGTGTAGAGGTGTGTCCTTATGGACATAATAATTTCATGTCTAGACCTTTGGACAAAAAAAATTCAAATTTGGACTGTTGGACCGAGTGCCCTAAAGAATAATACTACAATAATCACATGGCTTAATTACTGGCCGATCCTACTTTTGAGGCTTATTACCCATTAGGTCTTGACTTAAAGTTTTATGCACACATAAGTCTTATCTCATGTGTGTGTGTGTGTGTGTGTGTTTTTTTTTTTTTAACCCTTGAGTGTTTTATGTTGCCCTAAATAATATTTTGTTATTTCTCTTTCTTTTTGTGCCGACTTTCTCTTTCTCTTTGAGCAAACTCTTCTCTCTCTACCATTTCTCTCTCACTCACTTACTCACTCACTCACTCACTCACTCTTTCTTCATCTCTATCATTTTTCCAAAAACATCACACAATCGTTGGCCACCGCCACCGCCACCATCTTAGATCCACCGCCACCATCGCATTTCTAGCTCCACCATAACAGGTCTATACTCCACTATTGCAGATCTACATTTTGTCGTTGCTCATCTATATTTTGCCATCACCGATCCACTTTAACCATCGTCTATCTATACCGATCTAGTTGTTTTAAGTAATGAAATCGACTCTAAACAATAATGATTTTTTAGATCTCGCACATTTCTCTCTCCATAACTAGATCTGTTGCAAATCCGATTCGAATTCAAAAAAAGAAATTAATGATAAAATCACTAGTCTCTCTCTCTCTCTCTCTCACACTTTTTTTTTCCTTCTGTGTATGTGAGGAACGAGGATGGATTCTTATAAGTGGTTGTGTTTGATTAGTTTATTAGATTAGTCTCTGTTACTTTTTTCTGTGTATATGTGTATGTGTGGTTGTGTTTCTATGAGTGAATAAGTGAATAAGTAAATGATAGTGAGTGAGTGTGTGTATGTATGTAAATGTGAGTAAGTGAGTGTGTGAGAATGAATGATTGAGTGTTGTTTGTGGATACAGTAATGATGTGATGTGATGATAGATGTTTACTTTTGTTGAAAAAATCCAAAAAATGTCGCGAAAACTATTATCGAAGGTGGTTGCGGAAACTATCATCGAGATGATCGCTAGCGGCCAGAGATGATGACGATGGGTAGCAGGCGATTTGCTGGGTAGCAAGTTTTGGGCTAGAGTAAAATTGGAAAAACAGGGTTACAATTTTGGGTTAGGACCTAGTGGGTATTAAGTTGTTGGACCAGGACTGGCCTGTAAACTCCCCCTAATCATATTTATATGTTATATTGGGTTTATCATTTTATTTAGAAAAATGATATAAAAGTCCACTTTCTAAATCCAATAATGTATGAAAGATATGATTCCTTGCTAATTAAGATATGAGAGGAGTTGTCTTAGATATCTTAATAGTATTACATCATTAAGTTTGAAAGATGGGTTTAATTTTTTGACTTAAATAATAGTGCTCTTTCATTTATCATAATTATATTAGTTGAATAGGTACCACCAGTTTATTTATTTTATTTATTTTTTTACCACTAAAATTATGTTGCTTGAGAGAAAAAGAGAAAACCTTAATCCACGATTACATTAATTGGATGAACTGAGGTTGCACGACAACAATCAAGGCCATTGACTTAGTGATTGTGTAGTGTAAGGTTGCAGTTTCAATTCTTATGGATACTTTGATTCTTTCTCCTTTATTATAAGGATTGTATTATGGAACTATAATAATATGTTGTATATCATATGTCAACTGATTCCATTAGATTGAGACAAGATTTAGAACATTATATCAAATTTTAGCATTCCCATTTGATAAGACTTAAGGCTTGATTTGGTTTGGTGTGTCAAATTTTAGCATAATGAATGTTTTACAATGACTTTTAAAATTTTACAGTATTGCCCCCAAAAAGTCATGTCATATATTTTCTTTATATACAAAATTCAATGAGATTAATAAATTAATATAAAAATAAACTAATATTTTAAAAAATATATATATATATATATATATTAACCATCATATTTAATGAGTGCTACTATTAGCACTCTATTTATTATTTTGGAACCTCACTTATAAATTATAAAATCCTTAAAATTTCTTTCCTCCCCACAAATAATACCAAAATTATTCTTATGAAAATCTTACCCTCACTTAACCGCACACCATCACACCTCTAAACCCCTAACAAAAAGCAAAAAAGAAACTTCTCAAAACTCAATTTCTCTCTCATGATGGTGGAAGAAAAATATTTCTGAAGTGAATTGATCGATGTAAAGAACATGTTCTATGCGATGTATATGTCTTCCTTCATTTCCATCCATTTCTTTGATCAACCCAAAACCCTAAAAACAACATATATAAATATATATCTATGTGTATGTATAGTTCGAAGAGAGCAAATTCGCATTTTGCTTAGTCTCAATCATGCTCCTTCTCAATCCCCCGTAGTCTGTCTCCCATTTCTTTTATTGAGAATGTTCAGACCTGTGTTCCTGAACAAATAAGCTATATTCGGGCTTGTGTTCCCAAACAAATAACCATGGGCATGTGTTCCCAAATTTGATAAAACGAAAACTCCTACAAATGTGAACAATTTTAACCTTTTAAAGTGTATCAACTTTCCATATTCAGACCTGTGTTCCCGAACAAATAACCAATGTTTAGATCTATGTTCCCAAATTTTAGTCATATGTTTAGGAGTTTAGTACTAAAAAAAAATATGAACATTTTCCACCATTTTTGTCATGTTTTCAAGAAATTTACCCTTACAAGGCCAACCTCCTTTGAGTTGAGAACACCATCAAAACTATACTCCTCTCGTCTTATGAAGTTATGATTGTCGGAAAAAACTCTCACTCATGGCCATAGTCGAAAATGCGTGTGTAATAGAATAGTTGCCACTGTTGTTGCCGGAATATCACTGCTGTTAAGGTTTTGAAGGTGAGACTTGGGAAAGATGGATGGGTAGTGATAGAGATGGGTACTTTCATAAATCTTATCTCATGATTTAATGGGTGTGTGTGCTTAATTGTGAGATAGAGTATCCCAAAATAATTGGTGTCCTCTTTAGTAATTTCATTTAAGGTTATTATTATAATAAAAAAAAGTCAAAAAATGAAGGGTCCAAAATAATAAATGGGGTGCCAATAACAACACTTTAAGTAATTTAGTTCACCCCTGATTACTTTTGTTTCTTTTTCTCTTATTAGCTTTAATTCAAATAATTTTACCCAAGCAATTGGCATGTTTAACAGAATTGAAATTTTTATAATTATTAATTATTAGTATAACTTTTTAATTGGAAGTTAAATTTAAAAACAAAAAAATAGTAAACATGTTTATGTTTATTTTGGATAAAAATGAAAACAAAAAACATATTTTGTAAGTATTATAAATTTTTGTTTTTTTGAAAACAAGTGAAAATGGGATTTGCGGGAGGTGATTGTCGAGGGTTGGAGATGGTGACTAGAGGTAGTTGTTGGTCATGAGAGGTAGTGACTCAAATTGTTGCCACCGGTAAAAGACAGTTGACAATAGCTAGAGGTGGTTATTGGCCATAAGAAGAGTTGGTCGAAAGTAATTAACAAAGGAGGTGGCTGAAGGTGGTTGACAAAGGAGGTCATTGGTGATGGTAGCCAATAATGATGAGTAGGTATGGCAACGGGGCGGGTTTGGAGTGGATTTGCCATCCTCCGTCCCCACCCCATATCATATTGGCGGCAGGATAGGGTTAGTTTTGTTGCTTAAAAAATAATAAAATAATAATATCAAAGGTAATATAGTATATTATAGATAATAGTATAATATTTTAATATTTTAGTTTATTAAATTAATTTTTAAATTTTCTACATATTATTTATATATAATAGGTGGTAGTGGGAAAGAGTAGGAGAAAAAGAAAAGAAATAAAAAAACAAAAAATCTAAACCTACTTTTTGTGTTTATAAAATTTGATAAATTTTGTAAACTATTTATAATTTTTGAAAGCGAAAACAAAAACCAAACGAGTTTTTGTTTATATTCTTAATTTTTTTTTTGTAAATATAAATAAAAAACAGTAAATATAGACATTAACAAACAGACCCTTCTAATCTTTATGCTGGAAATTTATTTTAGAAAATCACATTGTCCTGATTATTTGATGCCTAAAATGCCACTTTGAAGTTAGAAGTTTGTTTTTGTATCAAACCCCCTTAAAAGTGCATTATTCATGAGGGTAGATGAATAATGATATGCATATTGTTACACTTGCATGAGTTTGAGAAATTAGAGAATGTTAAATTATGGCTTTTGATCTTATAATATTTAAAAGTGTATTTCTTGTCATATCTAATGATTTTTAGTGTAAAGATCATGTTGATTAGCTAACTTTGAGAAAATGTCAAAATATTAAAAAGTGTGGAATTTAGGGAAAATGATGTGGTTAGCTTGATAATGATTTAATATGACATGGTTAAAAAGATGGCATGATTTAGAATTAGTTTGATATTTTTGGTGTATTTTACAAGTTGGGTTTACTTACTAGTTTACTAGTTTAAGTATTTTAATAATATTTTCATGCCTTGTATTCATTAAATAAGTTTCATGAATTGTTTAATGATTTTGTTATTGAAGGCAAAATGATAATTTTGAATCCTTGGGGGATAAAATAATAATTTTGTACTTGGATATTATTCCATATTATAGCTTTATTCGCATTTTGGTAAAATGAATAAAAGGTGAAATTTTTTGAAATTTGGCTAAGTGTTGAAATTGATCAAAGTAACAAGTTGGAACTGAATTAAGTGTTTGAATGGAACTCAGTAACAAAGTGTTGGACTATTCAGATATTGACGTGTAAATAATTGGGTTTACGCGCCATTAGTGACTGCTAAAAATAACTGTGAAGAACAAGTAAAAAAGAGGTAATCGGCATCAAATAGGTAAATTCGTCAATAAAAAATGATAACATGATAATTGTGTCCTTGTATGAAAAATATATTTCCATGGAGTCTATGCATTAAAAATTATTGCAGTGTCATTTTTCCATTAAAACATAATATTGAAGGAATTACACCAAATTTCCATTATATAATTTAATTCAAACTTTAAATTAGTATTAGTTACCAACCATTGTAGTATTTGATTATAAACTACTGTGATGGTGATACCAATAAATTAACAAATTAAAATTGGTTACAAAATATGAAGTTTGGTTGGCATTGTGAAAGTTGTCCTGGACCATCAGAACTTAAACCATTCATAAAGTTTCCGTGATTCCCACATCTTATAGCATGAACATGCACATAACGTTCATTACTCATATTTCAATAGTCATTGTACATAATTTAAAAAAAAAAGTCACAAATGAAATACTCAGCAATAGTTTGAATGAGAGTTAATTCCAATCCTTTGTTCGCACGAATCAATTTTATATATGTTGTATGTAGTCAACAATTTTAACTTGATCGATTAATTTAGTTGAACAAATTCCTCTAACAATTAGCACAATTTCATGTTATTCAGGATCTGCCTCATAAAATGTAAATACAAATCTCAATTTTCCGTAATAGTTATAATTCGTCATGCACCAAAGTTAGTCTTGTCCATGCCATCTAGAGTATCCATTTGGTCCTCAAGTCTATAGACAAGCGGGGCATCCATTTTTAAGGAAAGATGAGAGAAAATGGCAGAAATACTAATATGAAGAATCTTTATGGGTCAATTGAAAAAATAGGGAGATTTCAACACCTCTATTAGATCAAAGTCTCTTACATAGATTTGGCGGTCCATTTACAATTTCAATTTCAATTTTTTTGAAATTGTAAGAACCGATTCGATTCTCAATTTATTTTAAAATTAAACTAATTTGATCCTTGAATAGTACTGACATTGGTTGTTGATTAATGTAAATATAAAAAAAAAAATTAGGTAGGTCCTCGCAATCTCTAATACATTGGATTTCTTCACTCTATCATAAAATACACTATCATCCTAAAATTGCAGACTATTTGATATTAATGATAGAATAGTTAAATTTGAACAATATTAACAAAATTTTTAATGTGGTTTTAATTTATTTTTGAGTAGCAGTTGTAGAGGGGTGGTATATAAGACTTTAATTTGAAACATATTTTCTATAAGCTAGCAAAACCCAAAAATACATAAAGAAATAACAAATTTTAATATATCACTACAAACACTATTTGAGTTGGTCCACACCACTCTATTTTATTTTCGATGTCTCCCATGAAGTTTCTTCCTTTTATATAGTTTTCCACCACTTAACAGATTATTAGGATCAACTTGACGCAAAGGTTATCATTAGATTTGTAAAATACTCTAGGATCCTTTCATCTTTCTATTATATTCTAGAATTGTCTAAATTAATCTGGTACATAGTGAAGTTTTCTATATTTCTCTAGAGAAATCTAGAACTTTCAGATTTCTTGAGACTTCTACAATGTTCTACTAGGTTCCAAATTGTTAGGAAAGATCAAAAAGCTATCAACCTATCTGTCCATGTGTTCACTTACCTATTCATGTGTCAATTTGTTTGCCACCACTAGCCACTTTCAACATTGGCCAATTTCTATGTGACTTTTCAACCAGTTTTTCGTTGACTTCAAACAAGTCGCAAAAGATTGATGGTGACAGTGGGCGGGGGTTAATAATAGTGTGTGAGAAATTGTCACGCCTCAAAATTTTTCTCTATTAAATATTCACCAACTCCCATTATTAGACATAAGCAAGAGTAAGTGCTTAATGTTCACATCATCTACAAATCTCCATCATTTGTATTCATTAATCAATAAGAGATTTACAAAAGATATTTCACATGCAAATATACATTCAACATCCCTAGTATATGAATCTATAACATGTGGCATGGCAGTTCAAAAACAATTAAATGCCCTCAAGGGCTACAGTTTCCAAGGTTTATGCCCGGTTACACAAAAGTGGTTTTTTGAACTCATACACATATAGCCCTCGACTTGGAAAAACAATTACAACAAAACAAAGAGCCTTATTCTCTCAAAATATATTTCACGCCTTTAATTTGGCGGAATCAACACTTCATTTCCTACACAAAATCTCATAGGGGTGAGCATAAAACCCAGTAGAAAAATCTTAACAATGTATATACATTTTATACAATCTCATGTGATGAATGCGTATGCCGTGCCATGTTCAAAAACACATATCTTTATTCTTTGAAAACTTTTATGCACCATGAAATCTTGAAAATAACTCAATAGTTTCAAAGAGGTGATAAATACAACTTAGGTAATCCATAGGTTGGTGTCTGCAAGTAAGCATAACTAGCACTACCAAATCCCTACTTTACCGGTAGTTAACCGGAAGGTACATGGTATCTCCTCCGCGCGTATTTTCGGTCTTTCACCCTGGATACTCAGGCTAACTTAAACAATATCAATCTGCACCCCCTATCCGGACTTACCAAACGTATTTACCCCAACAACAATTCAATATGATCTTGTTTCATAAACAATTTCTTTCTTAATGCAATAGTTTTCAAATCTCAATTCGAAATTCATAATAATCAAATGAAAAGGAATGCCAATGCAATATGTATCTGCACGAGCATAGAAATAATCTTCTCGTATAATCCTGTTGATCAAGTTTACACTCCTCCAAACGTCATCGCTTTGCCACTTGAAAACACAAACGTGAGCTAGCCGGCGGGTGTATCCCGGAAACCATGCCTAAGTTAGCAAATAGACAATAGACAAAAGCTCTGTGTATTCGAGAGTAGAAATTGTGATACATGTACATAGGTCCTGCTATGAGCTTTTATAGATTCCACCTGGCACAATCCTAGTAGGACTCCAACTCTCCTTATAAGAGTCCTCCTAGGAATCACACTCCCAAGGATAAAGCATATCCTGATAACTCCTTACTCACTGCTTATCTAAGTGAGATAGTTGCAACTCTTACCTTGGCTAGAACAAGACATAACCGTGTTTACACCGCTCGGTGCTAATTAAGTCAATTCAGTCAATCTTGTCTTTGAAATGACACCTTGTTGAGTTATCCTTTAGTGCGGTCCGATTTCCACTGATACCTCGGTCTATGACCGCTAGACCAGGCCACTGGTAGCCCACCTCTGACCGGACTAAAGCGACCAAGGACCAAGGCTACAGAGATAATTACCTCGGCTTGTAGCTCGGCCTAATACCTAAGAGACTATAGCTATCTCGGTCTATTCCAACAGATGTATTTAGCTCGGCCCAATTTATGCATAAATTACCCTCTCAATTGCCCCTTAATTCTATCTGCACAGCATGATTGGGATTAGTCTTCTCAAGCCGTGCTAACATACTTAAACCAACCGAACAAAAAGTAACCTAATCGAGCTGAAATACTCCCCCCGTTCGAACTACAGATACGTCCGTTTCTAGGTATCCTGGTCTTTCTAGGACCGTGCCTATTATGCAGCTCGTCATTTCATGTACCTGACATCGTGTCTTTATTGGGACACGTGGCATGCATTCATTGCTCCTCTGTACTGTGACAGCCGTCTCTCATTTATCAAAAGGTTTCGAAAAGTCCCGTCGTTTTTGCGTCTATACAAAAACCCATTTTTTGAATCAAACATCCTCATCGTTCATCTTTTCTTCCTTACCTCTTGAGTTTCAACATCTGCACCTCCAGTCTCAATCCAAGTAACTATAGCACCTGCTCCGCTTGTTTTTTGGCTGGCACTCTTGTTGATTGGATTTCGACTTCTCGTTCTAAATCCTTAAGTTGCTTATGACTCTTTCTCATTTTTATTCTTTTTCTAAAATGCAGTACTTTAGCTCCATATATGCGTGTTATGACCACCAAAGTTTTGAGAAAATACCAAAAACCCAAAACCACACGCTTAAACCTAAAAATATACTAGCTGGATTTTAAATCAGTCTAGAACACAAGTTTTGATCCAAAATCGTGCTATGACTGAACTAGGAACTTGTTTGCTACCTTTAGCCTTGCACTTGACCGAACTAGGAACCTATTGATCAATAACCGAGCTAAAAACCTTGAGAAAGTCCTACTTTACGGCTGAACTAGGAATGGTCTGTAACCCAGTTGTAGCCGATCTAGGGTTATGTTATTTTGCCTTTTTGCTTAGCCCAGTCCAGTCATCTAGGCATAACACTTTTTATTTTCACTTTGCAGACTTGACTAGGTTGGCCAGGTGCACCTTTGCACTTTGCCCCTGGGCGTTTTTGCTCAACCGAGCCATCCAAAGCCACACAAGCGTCGAGCTAGACTGCCGTGCTCATTTTAACATAACAATTTATAAGTTAAATGGGTAAATACCGACTCCTAGTGGACTCGCCTAGAGCTACAACCTAATTTCAAAGAGACTACCACATTCCAGACGACGTCCACCTTTCCTTAGCTGAGCTAGACACCACCCCTTGGGGCAAACTGGGCTTCGTCCCTTTTACACTTATATCAATCGTAGAAGCCGAGTTTCGGTTCCTTGTTTAGCCCCTTATCCGCGAGTTTCTTAGGCAAACTAGATTATGTCATACCCAACTATCCACAAACACTTACAGAATAATAAATGGCATTGTCGAGCTAAACCGCCGGCTTGGCCTCAACCTCGGATTGGCCGAGCTATTTCATCAATACTCGCTTGGCCAAAATGACGACGGTTGGGTTTACTACCTCAGAGTAAGGAGAGACTGAGAAAAAATTATAAAAAACACACCAGACAAAGACTTAAACGATGATGATTTCCTTTGGGTTGTTGGCCACTTTGAAGATCAGGAAGCCCAGATACTGAGCTACAATATAAACTGGAATAAAAGAACAGCTGGTAAGAACATTCCAGTTTAATTATCTTTGCTATTTTAACAGCCACCGTGCTAACCCATTACGTTTCTTATCACTTTTGCAGATTCAAAACCAGCTTAAATCACATTATGCTTATGCCAATCTAGACGCCTTTCGCGCCGCACTTCGATACCGCTACCGAGATTGGACCGAGTTGCTAAATTTCGAGCCGACCTACTGGTACAATGGAAAAAGAAAAACCAGAGTCATCGACTTCCTCCTAGAACCTTCACCCGAGCCAGACCCCATTCTTCCCCAAATCAACTTAATCCCTCTTACCGAAGAACAAGAGGTGGCAAAGAGGCAAGTTGTCCGCGCCCTTATTACCAAGCAGACCGCTCCTTTTACAGTCGAGGCCCAGACTGAGCTGCCTCCAGCTGCTAACGCTCGTGAGGCCGTGGTCGCCCTACTAACTGCTAGAGCCTCATCATCTGGGCCTAACAAGAGACCGCGTACCATGATCGACCAAACATAGCGTTTGGTTGATGAAGAAGAAACCGAACAGCCTGAGGCCATGCTCCCTGAAACATCCATAGGTAGACACCGAGCTACCCCATCTCCCTCACCAGTTGTGTCTTTCAAGGGCCGCACCGTGACTACATCCGATTCTATTTGCACCGAAAAAGACCATCTTCTGGCGTTTAACTTAGCAAAAAGTGTCTGCCTTCCAGCCAACATGGAGCACCACGCCCATCTAACTAAGCTGAAGGCCATACGATCTGCTAACAAATCGCTCATTCTGGTAATGCTGAATTCCACTTATGTTCTAATTTTATTACAAACTTGTCGTTCGGTTCTTCTAACTGTAGATGTTCTGCAAGCCTTGCAAAAGAACCAGATCGCACACGAACGCGTGCTTGAATTAAGAAGAACGACCAAGGCGGCCATTGCTGACGACAAGGCCAACGAAGCTGAGCTCAAAGAACTACGAGCAAAGTTCGCCGAGCTGAAAGCCGATTGGGACCAATTGGCTGAGCAGGTTTTCACTACTGAGGCAGATAAGAACAAACCTTTGGCCAAAAAGAATGATCATTATCTTCGAGAGCTGGCCAAGCTCGAGAAGAAAAAAGATGCCGAAATAAAAAACATTGCAGAAGCAAATGGAGGACGCTAAAGAGCGCGGTTTCAAAGAAGGTGAGGAGCTCTACGTCCAACAATGCGAGTCGTCCAAAGACATCTTCTTTAAGTGTGGGTGGAAAGCTGCTGCTGCCAAGCTCGGTCAGGGGCCTGATTCTGAAGTCTTTCTCAACCCTCCCCCTCACTTTATACCAAGCTATATGATGGACTATGCCAATGCGGTTCAACAAAAGTTCCTTCAAGAGAAGAAGGATAAAGAGGCCCCAGATCCATCCAACGCCCCTCCTGCCAACACTGACTGCGGCCTCCAACTTTCTCCGCGAGCTCGGGTGGATTCGCTCACCTAACCAGTGCTAAGCATGGTTGAAGTGGAGTCGAGACCGAGCTAACCCAAGAGGTAGTTGCCCAAACCGGCCTCTCCAACGGCGAAGCACGGGTTGACCTGGATGCTGAGTTAGATGATCTCTTTGCTTGATTTCTTTGCCTTCTTTATTTTTTGTTTGTAATGTAATCGGGCTAATACGACCCACCTTTTGTAATTGCTTACCTATGAATGAAATCTTTTTTTTTTCCACATCTTTTTATTCGATTACAGCACTTTTTCCTTTTTATTGTATTACTTTTAATACAAGCCTAGCCGGCTTGGTTAGCTCGGTCGTTCCTTATCTTGCCCACCTTTTTCGACCGAGATACTTATCTCGGCTAAAAAAGAAATTGTAAAACCTTTGTAACCGAAGTGCTTGATCCTTATCTCGGCTAAAAGGAAACAGTTTTGTTTAAACCTGCAAACTTACTTGAGCCTAGACCCTTATCTTTGCTGAAGAACGGGCTAAGTAATTACACCTGCTAACTTCCCTCAGCCTAGATCCTTGTCTCGGTTTGAGGGGCGAGCTAAGTATTGGTCAAACCTGCCAACCTTCTTGAGCCTAGATCCCTATCTCGGCTGAAGAACAAAAGGTGTTGGTCAAACTTGCTAACCTTCTTGAGTCTAAATCCTTATCTGGGCTGAAGAACAAAGGGAGTTGGTCAAACCTACCAACCTTCTTGAGCTTAGATCCTTATCTCGGCTAAACAAGAGAACTAAGTGTTGGTCAAACCTACCAACCTTCTTAAGCTTAGATCCTTATCTTGGCTGAAGAACAAAAGGTGTTGGCCAAACCTGCCAACCTTCTTGAGCCTAGATCCATATCTCGGCTAAAGAACAAAAAGTGTTGGTCAAACCTGCCAACCTTCTTGAGCCTAGATCCTTATCTTGGCTGAATAAGAGAATTAAGTGTTGGTCAAACTTGCCAACAGTCTTGAGCGTAGATCCTTATCTTGGCTGAAGAACAAAGGGTGTTGGTCAAACCTGCCAACCTTCTTGAGCCTAGATCCTTATCTCGGCTGAATAAGAGAACTAAGTGTTAGTCAAACCTGCCAACCCTTCTTAAGTGTAGATCATTATCTTGGCTGAAGAACAAAAGGTGTTAGCCAAACCTGCCAACCTTTTTGAGCGTAGATCTTTATCTTGGCTGAAGAACAAAAGGTGCTGGTCAAACCTGCCAACTTTCTTGAGCTTAGATCCTTATCTTGGCTGAAGAACAAAAGAAATAAGTGTTAGTCAAACCTGCCAACCGTCTTGATTGCCCCCAGTCGGCAATAGCTATAAACAACTTCTAGAAAGGAAAGAATTTTACTGAAAAAAAACTACTTGTTTTATTGCAAAAAGAAAAATTACAAATGTTTTAAGAAAAAGCTAAAACTAAAATAGTTTGAGATTGGCCGTGTTCCATGGCCTGAGAACAGCTTTGCTTTCCATATCTTCTAAGTGGTATGCCCATTTTCCCATTAAACCAATCACTTTGTATGGTCCTTCCCAGTTAGGTCCTAACTTGCCATCTCCAAGTACCAAAGTGTTGCCCATTACTTTGCGCAATACCCATGAATTGCCTTAGGTGCACTGTTTTGTTGTATTTCCTGAACAACTCTTGTTGATATGAGGCAATGTGCACCAATGCCTTTTCTCTCTTTTTTTTTTTTTTTTTTTTTTTTTTTTTTTTTTTTTCTGCAAGGTCGAGTTCTAGGGCTATGGCTTCACCATTCAAGTTTGGATCAAAATTTTCGCTTCTAATAGTGGGGAGGCCTACTTCCAGAGGGATTACTACCTCCATGCCATAAGCCAAAGAAAAAGGCGTTTCACCAGTTGACCGCCAAGGTGTGATACGGTAAGCCCATAAGACATGGGGAAGCTCCTCAGCCCACTTGCCTTTTGCTCTTTCCAACCTCTTCTTTAGACCATCTAAAACTACTTTGTTGGAAGCCTCAGCCTGGCCATTAGCATGGGGGTATGCTAGTGTAGAGTTGTAGAATTCTATTTTGTATTCTTTGCAAAAGCCCCTAAAGATTTTGCCATCAAATTGAGTGCCATTGTCGAATATTAAAGCCTTGGATATGCCGAACTGAGTTATGATGTTCTGCCAGACGAATTTATTGACGTCTTCTTCTTTTATAGACGCGAGTGCTGCTGCTTCCACCCACTTTGTGAAATAGTCCGTTGCTGCGAGAAAGAATTTTCTGTTGCTGGGTGCAGTTGGGAGTGGTTCTACTATATGTAGGCCCCACATTGCAAAGGGCCATGGGCTGGTCAATGGTAGAAGCTCTCTGGTTGGTTGATGTATTTGGTGTGCGAACTTCTGACATTTCTCATATCTCTTGACATACTTCTCTGAATCTGCTTGCATGTATGGCCACCAATATCCCTGTGAAATTGCTCTGTAGGCCAGCGATCTTCCCCTTTGGTGGCTTCCGCAGACGTCTTCATGTATTTCGAACAAAAATGCCTCGACCTTACTGGGATGGACACACTTCAAGTAAGGTCCTGTGAAGGATTTTTTGTACAATGCTAATGATGGAGAGAGCTAGAATTGTTGTGATTTTGCTTTAATTTTGTTGGCTTCTTTCTTTTCTTCAGGTCAGATGCCATCTTTTAAAAATACTATGATGAGGTCCATCTAGGAAGGGCCTAGCTTGGCATAACATGCTTCGGCTACTTCGGGTTCTTCAATACTTGGTCTGGGTAGGAAGTCAATCAGTAATGGGTGTAGGATAGATGTATCTGCCATTGACGCAAAACCGGCTAGCTCATCTGCTTTACTATTTTCCTCCTGGCCGATTTGTTCTATCCGGACTACTTTAAACTTCATGATCTCCTTTCTGACCAAGTCTTGGTACTTAGCCATCCTATCATCCTTCGCCTCGTAGTTGCCTGAAATCTGGTTGACTACCAGTTGGGAGTCACTGTACACCATCAGCTCGGTGGCCTTTATGCGAAGTGCTGATTTTAAAACTGCTAACAATGCTTCATACTCTGCCTCATTGTTGGATGCTGGGAAACCAAGGTTGACTGTCTGTTCAATTGTTAGGCCATCCGGTGAGATGAGAACTATGCCAAGTCCTACACCGTACTGTAACAAGCCCGCGAGGGACCTCAATGGTGTTACAGTTCGGACTCGATTTGTCACGGTTCTTAATCTTGAACCAAAGAGTCCAAATCCGACAAATCGTTTTGAGAAAAACAGATTTTTAGAAAAGAAGTGCCAAACATGGACTGCTTTGCCAGATACAGAGTCGCCACCTAAATATTTTTTAATGGGGAAATTTAGGAAACCCCCACTCGGTGCCAAAGGCCACGTGTCCGTCATCACCAAAGTTGCCTCGGCTCGGGAACTTGGGTACGATTGGGGAAGGTCACTTCGTGAGCACCCTCGCTCGCCCGATCAAAGATCGGCCTCTACTAACCATGATATCTAGTTTTGAAAACATTATGTGTCCTTATTCCGATTAATTAGCTAGAATTACTATGTTATGCGCGCAGCAAACAAGTATAGACTAGATCGCCTAATTTGAAACAAAGCATTGCATATCCATTTGTTTGGAAACGTTTTGAAATTTGCTACTCGCAAGTAGGCTAAAATATGGATTTCAATGAATTATCCCAATTCAAGTAATCCAACCTTCACCCACAGGCATTCAGGCAGTTAATCAAATAAGCATATAGCCACATGGTAAGCATGCTGTCATGTTAACATTCACACTCATGCGAGATGCTAAAGCATAAATACTTACATCGTACTCCGAGCCAAAATAGAAATCACTTAGAAATCAATGCATGATCCTAACTATACAAAAATGCCTAATGCAACACATGCAAAATGCAATTATAGCAGGCTCGGCTATTCTAGACATGGCATGTGAAATGCTATAGCTAACACATATTCAATTTGAAATTGAAATTCAAATACAGTTAGTATGATGCGCCGAGCCCGGTGCATGCAAAACAGATGAATGAGTGCAAACATACTATCATACTGTATGCTAATTTAAATATACCATAATCTAACCATCATAAGCGGTTAAATAAAAGGGAGAAAGAAAGGGGATTGGAAGACATGCACACACGCACGCACCCTTATTACAACAATTGACCCTCACTCGGAGGGTCCGAAAGAATAATACAGTCCCAAATAAATACAAATTCAATAAATAATATAAAATCCTAATTAATTAACGAATTAATCTAGGAAAGCAATAAATTGGCATGCAAGCCAGGGACCGCCTCAGCTCTGATCCAGATGATGAATGATACATATTCAGGTTGCCTTGCGCGGAAATCCACTGCGATGCCCCAATTAGCCTTTGTTTGCAATTGTTCTTGGAATGCGTGCCAAGCTCCGGAAGGATGCTGATTCTTGATTTGTTGCAACAAAGAGCAACAAAGGGGCATGACAAAGTATTTTCACACATGTATGCATGACTACTCTTCAGGGAGCGTAGTCCTCGATCCTCGTGCCACCAATCACGCATATTGATGCATGATGGCCGAGGAGTCGAATTGCATGACTCGATGTGAAATGAATGTACATGTAAAGCAAGTAAAGCCTAGAACTCTATCATGAATCATCAAGAGTTTCGGCGACCGAGAATTGAGACGCATTCCATCACTTGAAGTATGAAATACCCCTTCCTTCTTTCGGATTAACGTTTAACCCGAACAATGCAACACATAAGCATGGCAAACATGCAATATGGACTAAGTACGCAAACATGCAACTAAACCAAACATGCGACAAGCATATGAACATAATGTGAGGCGACAACCTTGGATAATCATGGCAAAATGCAATGTGAACATGCGAGCATGCGAGGCATGTAAAGCTAAGCAAGTATGCAATGACATACTATGTGTAACAAACATGCGACAACATGGTAAAATGGGCTTACACCAACATGGACAGCTCTCAACTAGGTCCAAATTAGTAGCCATTAGATGAAAATGAGACACTCGAAATGCGTGCACACATGCACGCAAACCGAGGACCGAACCTAAGGCATGAATGCAACTCTACCAAAGCATGGTAAGGCATGGAACATGGTATGAAAACATGAAAATTTTAGCACTCAAACATGATGCTAAACAGCCCCGAAACATGGCAACATGGCACCCGATGCATGAGATGGATCCCGAAATGCAAAATTAGGCACATAGAATGACTTACAGCTATACAAAGCATGCATTATTGGACTATGAAGTCTAAATACGGAACCAAGACAGTCCCAAAACATGGACTTTTCCAGTTTAAAGAAAGGCCAAAAAGTGCTAACAAGATGGACTAAATTAGCATGCGAATTTGACTAGCAAACATGGTTTACATGGCAAATATATGATGCAAGTGAGAACTCATCAAACCAGAAAAAATCAGTGAATAAATCATGTGAAAATAGGCCCAAATAACCATGGAAATGCAGCCAATTCATACTAAAATGAGGGGCTCCTTGTAATGACCCGGAACTGTATGACGTAATTACCGATAAATAATTATGTGGTTATATGATTTAATTGAGGAATATCTGTTGAATTTAGGAAAATATCTGTTGGGATGACAACTCCGGGACTGAAAATAATAACCAGAATGAGTTCAGAAAATTAAATTGAAAATACCTATGCGACATCGGGAATGTTTAGAACCATCTGAAACAATAAATTGAAGATCGATTTACTGATTATAGGGCCCCGCTTTGGCTTGAGTTTATGGCACAATTTGGCCTATATGATATATAAAGATAAGGATGGTGACCTTTTGACTCAACAAAAGAGAAAAGAAAAAAATCTAGAGAGAGAGAGAGAAGAGAGAATCGTGAGGAAGAGAGAGAGAAGCAAAGGAAAGAAAGGAAAAAGGGGAAATCAAGCTAAAAAGGTAAGAATCTATCCCTCATTTCTTGAAATAGAGTGTTGATCCTTGGCATCTAGCATGTTGATCTCAAGATTATGACATAAATTGATGATTCATGGTTATGTTTGTTATATTTGAGGGAAAACCTCCATGGCTATAGAGATATGAAGTTGTATGTATATGTTCATGGTTTTTCATCCTAATTCATGAGTTGATCTTATATTTGATGTAAATGGGTTCGAATTGAAGATGTAAAAGTTAAATTATGATGCTTATCAAGTGTTTTGGGACTTTGATTTCATGAAATTGGAAGTGGTTTTGAGAAGGAGGAATGGAAGCTTGAGGAAGAACCAGAAATCTGGATTTCGCAGGTCGCTCGGCGGAGGGAATCCTTCGGCGGTAAAATCTACCTCTCAGCAGTTTTGGGGAAAGTGTACTGTCCGCTCGAGCGGACAAAGTAGTGCTCGAGCGGGAAGGCTTATTTTCAGGAAATTTTGGAAAGTTGTTTTATATGATTTTAGTATGTTATTGGCATCATTTCGCATCTTTTGATCATGATATGGACATAAATAAATGTAAAAGAAGAAAGAATGACATGAGTTATTGTATATGATGATATGTTAAGAACGTGTTCTAATGTGAATGATTGCAGGTCAGATTGAGAAGACCGTGCCAACGGTATCGGAAACCCATTGTAAGTAACGTTTCCGTAAAGATATGTTATTATGACTTATGTTTCAAATGCTATATGATATGATATGCTTGAAATGATAAATGTTTTCTGTGAACGAAGGTCCTAGTTTGCGAATCTAGTATGGCATCCATAGGTAGTCCTAACGGACCAGTTTACGAGATCTCGTCAGTCGATTAATCGATTATGCGGACCGGTTACTCTAGTCGGAAGACAACCTATGTTAAGTCCCTGTGGAGTATGCCATTACGTATGTTTATATGATGATTGATACATGATTATGATTGATTTACTTTAGAATTACGAAATGTTGGACTTCGTTCACTAACCTCTTTACTGTTATGTTACTTGCTGAGCTTTAGCTCATTGTTTGTATTTATGTATTATAGGTGAGCATTCAGGGAGTCAAGCCTAGGCGGAGTTCAAGCTGAGCCGCCGTTTTGTAAACCAACTAGAGTTTTGGATGCCTCAGAGCTGGGGCTAGGCCTGGAAGGCCGTTTTGCGGAGTTTTGTCTCTTGTTTTTGTACATATATTTAAGTGCTGCACATGATCTTTTGCCGCTTGTTTTGTAACTGAATGTGGGTAATTAACCTCATTTTGGCATGTATATAAATGTTCATATTATGCACAGCTCTCGGACTCTTAGTTATTTATTTCGCTTCCGCGAGCCCCTTTATTCATGTTTTGTACAGGAAGGCCTTTGGTAATCTAAGATTACTGGCCGGTCTCGTCACCGAACTTCTAGGGGCGGGTTCGGGGCGTAACACTCCTTTAGAGGGCCATGCAAGGAGTTATTAGGCACATACAAGATAGACAAGTGGCATGACATATACAACTCTGAAAATCAAATATGGTAGTCCTAAAACTCACAAAATTGGCCCCAAAATCAGTCAACAAGGCATGCAAGATGGGGGCCCTTTAGAAGACCAAAATGGCCATCAAGCAAGTCAAGGCGAGAGGGGGTTACCACCCTCTGATTTGGAGGCTCAAAACAGGGTCTTAGCCACTAAAAATCCACTGGATTTCAGTGGCTAGAAGGCCAAACAAGGCATGCAACAATAGCTTAGGCTTAAGGCTCAAAACAAGAGGCAACTAAGCATACTAGATAGCATATAACCTTAGATAAGAAAATGACCTTAATAAAACATGGAGAGGGCCTCAAAAATAAAACTTTTTACAGTTTACAACATACTTCAAAAATGAACACAAATAGGGCTAATCTATCATGCAAAAATGGCCCTAAAAGTGAGAATAGAGACAAGGGGCAGTATTCGACCCCAAACAGCAAGGATCCCTTCAACAAAGTTGAATATGGGCTCAAAATAAGGCACTTCACAGTTTACATCAAACCACAAAAATAAACACAAGTAGGCCTAAAATAGCATGCAAGAAAAGGGCCTAAAAGAGGGGTAAAGAGGCAAGTGGTAGTAAATGACCTCAAACATAGGAGAGCCCTTCAACAAAGTTTAAGAAGGACTCAAAAAAAGTCACTTTACAGTTTACATCAAAGCTCAAAACAGTTCACAAATAAGCCTAAAATACTATGCAAAAATAGGCCTAAAAGAAAGTTAAAGAGGCAAGTGATGGAAGGAGGTCTCAAACAGAGAAAGACCCTTGATCAAACATGAAAAGAGACTCAAAATATGATTATTTTCAGTTAAGGTCGGAGCCCAAAAATGCTTGCAAGCAAGGCTTATAAATGAAACAAAAAAAGGCTAGTTTAGGGGAAAAGTGTACTTACCCTTGAAGAACAAGTCTTTAGCAGCCTTTTGGTCCAAAAATCTGAGCTTCTAGCCTCTGAAGATCAGCCTCAAGGTGTTTGAATGGAGGATGGAGGTCTTGTGCTATGAGGTGTAGTGCAAAAATGCAAAGAAATCCAACTTCCAAGCTCTAACCACAAGCAATATAGAGAGAGAGATGGATTTTTGCCCTCCAAAATCTCAGAACCTGGTGTAAGGAAGAAGCCCCTTGCTTATATAGAGCAATGCAAGGCTAAAGCTTCTTGAACAAGCTTCCAAAGGCTTTGATCCCTCCATACACGTGTATGGAGGGCAGATATGAGGAATCCAGCTGGTACAAAATATCTTCCCGGAAACTAGCTGAGAAAGGAGGGGTGCCGACCATCAGTAATGGCCGGCAGTGCCACACTGATGGCCGACAGGTGCTCACCAGTGGCCGGCAGGGGCAAAGACATGGCCGGCAGTGCCATGCCTATGGCCGGCAGTGCACTAGGAGGGCCACTCTGACAGGACCTAGTCAGGGTCCAAAAATGAGGTAGAAAGGATACAGGGTCCGGAAACTCGAACCGATGACGTTCCGCCGCGACAGTCGAATGCTGGGCGAGCAATCGAACCAGTTGTTGGGTGTACCCTACAAGCACAACCAAGTCTTGAGGACGGTAAAAAATGGGGTGTCTACACGTACCTGTTGGATGCTCCATCCACGAAGAGTTTTCATATTTCTCCGACGAATAGCTTCCAGCAAGTGGAGTGATTGGATGATGTCTTGGGATCAGGGGCGTTATTGGGCTTTGATCCTCATTGTTTGACTGTCTCAAGACTTTACCTTTGGGTGAGTCCTTGCTGGTGGTGTTACGGTCCGTTCCCTCTTTCCTTTTTTCAGGCCAGAATGGCTTACTACACAGTTGGACGTCCTGTTTTGGGGGTTGCACTATTCCTGGGGCACTTCCTTTCCTTTTTTTAGTTGCCTCGGTCAAGTCGATCGGGTAAATATGATGACTTCCTGGTGCAAACTCGGCCACGAAGTCTGCCAAAGCTTGGGCCTTTATTACGGTTCTTGGTTGAAACTTAACGTCGAACTGCCCCAACTCCACTGCCCACTTCAAAATTCGTCCAAAAAATTCCGCCCTATTAAACAAGGCTTTTGAGACAATTACGGTGTGGGCATGGAAGTAGTGTGATAATTTTCTTAAGGCCATCATCAAAGCTAAGGCCAGCTTTTCCAACGGCAGGTATCTTGTTTCAGTGCCCAACATTGTCTTGCTCACATAAAAGATAAGCAAGTGTTGTATTCCCTCAACTCTCACCAATACTGCTCTAACTGCATATTAGGATACTGCTAAGTACAAAAAAAACTCCTATCCTGGTATTGGATTCACCAACAACGGAGGAGAGGTCATATAGTCTTTCAGGCTTTCCAGGGTGTGGTTGCATTCATCATCTCACTCAAACTTGGCCTTCAGTGCTTGGAAGAACGACCAACACTTGTCTGACGACCGACTTATAAATCGGTTTAGTGCGGCTGCTAGACCAGTGAGATGTTGTACCTCCTTGACCGTGCTGGGCCTCTTCAGATCTTGGATGGCTTTGATCTAAGAGGGATCAGCTTCTATACCCCGGTTGGTCACTAGAAAGCCCAGGAATTTGCTTAACCCTACACCGAATGTGCATTTAGATGCGTTCAGACGTAACTTGTGGGACTTCAAAATTTGGAACATTTCATCTAGGCCCCTGAGATGGTCCCTCTCATTTCTGCTTTTGACCACCATATCATCTATGTAAGCTTCCATTGTTTCTGCCTAACAATGGTTCAAACATTTTGGTGATCATTCATTGGAATGTAGCCCCTGCATTTTTTAGGCCAAAGGGCATGAACTTATAGCAATATAGTCCTCTGGGTGTTGTAAGCGATGTGACCTCCTGATCTGCTTCATACATAGTGATCTGATGGTAACCACGATACGCATCAAGAAAGCTAAATCAATTATACCCTGCTGTCAGGTCCACCAGTTGGTTTATTTGTGGTAGGAGAAAGTTGTCTTTTGAGCATGCTTTGTTAACTATTTTATAGTCCACACAAATACGCCATTTGCCGTTCTTTTTTGGCACCACTACAGTGTTAGAGATCCACCTGGGATAGTGTACTTCTCTGATTGCTCCTGCTTCCAGCAAGTTTCCCACTTCCTCTGCCACTATCTCTGCATGGTGGAGTGCCGATCAGCGAGTTCACTGTATAATTGGTCTGGTAGTTGGATGGACATTAAGTTGATGGCAGATGAAATTAGGGTTAATGCCAGGCATGTCATACGGCGTCCAGCGCGAACACTTCGATGTTAGAGGTCAAAAATTCCATGACCTCTATTCTCTCGGTGCTGGACAGAGACGAGCCGAGCAAAAAGAACTTTTCTGGGTTCTTTTCATCCATCCTTACCTCCACAAAGTCTTCCACTACCTTCTGTTTGGCTGTTTTGCCGACGTCTGCAAACAATTCGTTGCTTTCTAGCTCTTCTACCATCTGTACAAACCCTTTTGCGGCTCGGCTGCCATTTACTGTGACAAAGAACTGTTTTGACATGGTTTGGTCCCCTAAGACTTCTTCAATCACTTCAGTTTCGTTGGGGAACCGTAGCACCTGATGGTAGGTTGATGCAACTGATCGCATGGCGTGCAACCATACTCTTCCCAAGATTATGTTGTAAGTGGAAGGGACTTTCAATACCCAAAATTCCACCTGTTTCGTCATCGTTCCTGCTTTGATAGACAGAGTTATCTTGCCCACCGGCCATTCAGGCATCGAGTTGAAGCTGACTAAGGGAGATGCTGGGGGTGCCAAGTCTCTGTCCTCCAATTATAGTTATTTGAAGGTCTCGTAGTACATTATCTCGCAGGAGCTCCTTTGGTCAATTAGGATTAGCTTGATGTTGAAGTTCTTGACGCGCAAAGTGACCACCAATATGTCGTTGTGAGGGCATTGTAACCTTGCCAAGTCTTTGTCAGAAAAGGAGATGACGTTCGTTGCCTCTGTTTTTTCCCTTTTGACGGTAGATTGTGCACTTAGTACCTCTCTCAAGTGCTCAGTCTTTTTGATCATTCCTTTGAGCTCACATACCCGCTCAGGTTCGACGAACCCATGTATCACGTTGATTATCCCTTGGAGTAGACTGTCGACCGACATCCTATTTGTCCTGTTGCGATCTTGGGGGGCCGACTGTGTTCCTCCTTCTATATACTGGTTTAAATGACCAGTGGCCAGTAACTCCTCCAGATATTGCCTTAACGGTGTACAATTTTCAGTTCGGTGCCCCTTTTCATCATGGAAGGTGTAACGGTATCTATTATCATAGCCCCTTTGGGCTTCTCCCTACTTGGCTGGCCGGCGAACGAAGGGTTTGTCGCATATCTCGCTAAGAATCCGGTAGATAGGTTTGTTGAATATTGTGGTAATGGCAGTGCGGACTCTCAACTTCCTTGCTTGGGGGTCCTCTTTATTGGCTCGTCTACCTCACTCATTCTTGCTCGATTGTTCTATCGTGTTGACTTTTGTTGCAATCTTTCTATCCGGCATCGCTGTTGTGCCAGATTTGCTTTAGTGCGGGCGCTATCTTCTTCTACCCGGATGTGCTGATATACTCTCTCCATTAGGGCCTCCATTGTGAGGGGTGGTATCATTGTCATTGAATCCCTCAACTTGTTACCTGTCGGTAAACCTCGTTTGTATTGTGTTGTGGGGCAATCCCAATTTGATTGAAAATCTCTCAATATTGACTGTTGTAAGACTTCAACGTAACCTGCTCGCCTATGTCAATGGAGAGTAGTTAGTCAACCTCCACTGGCGTCTTGGTGTTTGTTCTAAATCAGGTCACAAATGCCTCTGCCAACTGCGTCTATGAAGCTATGCTACCTTCTGGCAACCTTTCAAACCATGTTAGACCCAGGTCACCAAGGATGGAAGGAAACAAGATACACATTAGGACCTCGTTTCGTCAATATATGGCCATAACTTGGCGAAAGTGGTTTAAGTGCATGTAGGGGTCTGACTTCTCCTCATAAGTAGTGAATTCGGACTGATAGAAGCTTGAGGGTAACGGTGCGTTCTCAATTACCGGAACGAACGGTGAGCTCTGCAACCTTACTAACACTTTATCTGTTGGTTCGTAAGCAAGGCGTGGTATTGGTATCCCTACCTTGACACTCCCATGTGTCCTAGGAGTCAATCACTGTAGAGTTGAAACTCTACGAGGGTCGCGAGCCTGGGTGACCTCCTTCCATCGGGCCCTCTCCTCTAGCATTGTACGCAGGTCTGTCGACCCAGGCAACTCTGTGTGCCTGGATGTTGTTTGGTGCGTGTGCGAGGGCCGATAACTGCTTCCTTTCGTGTAAGACCTTCCAGTCCTCGTTCTCTCAGACCTGGAGTAACAAGTCCTGGAAGTCCTTGATTGTGTATCACCTGTCCTGAGGCTTCTACTTTTAGCTTGTGATAGTATGACCTGTCTGTTACGATCTTTTAAGTGTTAAGAACGTGTGTTGCCTCTGCGCCCCTCTTCTATTGCCACCCTTTTGCCCTTTATCTGGCGCTTCATTGTCTCTATGTCTACTGTCATCCTCCGTATCAATTCGTCCTACTCCCTTACTCAATCTTGTAGAACCTGAGGATCCAACCTTCGTCTTTGCCTTTTAGGGCTTTGGAAGCGACGAGGACTGGAGCCCCGTCTTTCACGAGTATTCCTCTGCGGGTTTCGCCACTGGGGATCTAACTCTGCCATGGGCGGAATAAAAAGTAAGCCTTTGCACTTTCTGCCCCCCTCCTGGGTTTGTCTATCAATGGCAGAGTGTGGCAAGTCTTCATTGTGTGCTATTGAATTAAGTTGAAAGGAAACTTAATCAAGAGGTTCGTTCTTTCTGATTGCGAGTTTCCTACAAACGGCGCCAATTGTACGAGCACATAAATAATCTTATCGTATAATTCTGATGATCAAGTTTGCACTCCTCCAAACGTCGTTACTTTGCCACCTGAAAACACAAATGTGAGCTAGCCGGCGGGTGTGTGCCGGAAACCTCTCCGATGCCTAAGTCATCAAATAGACAGTAAACAAAAGCTCTGTGTATTCAAGAGTAGAAATTGTGATACTTGTACATAGGTCTTGCTATGAGCTTTTATAGATTCCACCTGGCACAATCCTAGTAGGACTCCAACGCTCCTTATAAGAGTCCTCCTAGAAATCACACTCCCAAGGATAAAGCCTATCCTGATAACTCCTTACTCATTGCTTATCTAAGTGAGATAGTTGCAACTCTTACCTCGGCTAGAACAAGACATAACCGTGCTTACACAACTCGGTGCTAACTGAGTCAATTCAGCCAACCTTGTCTTTGAAATGACACCCTGTCGAGTTATCCTTTAGCTCGGTCCGATTTCCACTAATACCTCGCTCTATGACCGCTAGACCAGGCCACTAGTAGCCCACCTCTGACTAGACTAACGCGACCAAAGACCAAGGCTACAGAGATAATTACCTCGGCCCATAGCTCGGCCTAATACCTAAGAGACTATATCTATCTCGGTCCATTCCAATAGATGTATTTAGCTCGACCCAATTTATGCATAAATTGCCCTCTTAGTATCAATGCATTACAAAATGTTTCCATATTTAATTCCACCACATAATCTTCTATTGTGATCAAGTTTCCACATTTTTTCTCAATGAAATTTCACAATAGTTATATGTCTATCGAGGAATAAATCACATTTCCACATTACATGCATTCTCCACATGTTAATCAAAATTTTCAACTTGGTCATTTCAAGACCAATCAATAGTATGCTATACAACAAGCTTCAAAACCAACCATTTCTCATATTCCATGGGATTTCTCATTATATGCAAAAATAATAACAATCCACAATCATTCATCACTATAATACCTTATCAAAACAAAATTTCAAGAGACTCAACCTTTTTCCCAAAATCCCCAATTTTTAGGTTTTTACCAAAATTAGATATTTCCCTCATTTTTGAAAGGGTTTTTCCAAGACAACAACTCTCCTTAACAATATAATTCAATCCCTTAAGAGTTTTTAGAAAACAAAGAGTAAACCCATTTTTAAAATCATCAAACACTCATGGACCAAAACCAAATTAAATACTACAAGAGGGAGTTCCAAAATCAACATATTATTGCAAAAATTTATATATAACTCCAAGAAAATCTCTACCTCAAGGCCTTGTTTGTTTTCAGAGGTAGAATGGAGGTGATTCATAGTGAGGGGATTGTTAGTGAGGGGATTAAGTAAAATTGTGTTTGTTTTTATGATAGTTGTTAGTTTAGGAATTGTTAAATTATTTTTATATAAAATAATAAAAAAAATAAAAAAAATATAAAAAATTAAACATTAATATTTTTAAAAAAAATTCCCAATATATGAAACATAAAAAAAAATAAAAAAATTTCTAATCCCCTCACTATTTTTCTAATACCATCTCCACCTTCTCCATCTCAATCCTCCTTTCAACCTCCATCTATATCACCTCCTTCATCCTAATCCCCTCCCCAACTCTACAAACAAACACAACACTAAATAACCCCACCTCCATCATAATCCCCTCTCATCTATTTAACCCCAAAACAAACGGGGCCCAAGTTCTTGAAGGAAAGAGAGAAGAAACCCCCAAAATCAATGGTGTTGAAACCCGATCTCCACCGCACACAATGTAGCCCTTGAATAGTTCTCCAACTTTGATGAAGGAACTAGGGCCAAAATTTTAATGGATTTAGAGAAATCAAGGATTTAATGAAGTTTGGTGGGGGAAAAGTAGAGAAAAGGGGGAGAAATGTGTTTTAGAGAGAGAGAGAGATGAGAGAAAAGTGAGGTGGGTGTTCAGCCCAAGAAAACAAAAAGCAGAGTTTTTTGGACTCAGCGCACTTCTGCACTTGCGGCACCCATTTCCGCACGTGTGACACTCACCCCCGCACATACGGCTCACTCCTCTGCATCTGCCTTCCTCTCGTGCAATTAAAGCAATACTGCATCATCAACAACCCCACATCTTCGCACGTGCGACCTCACCTCCCGCATGTGTGGTCCTGCCTTCCCTCCTAAAAATTTCACTAGTTGAACCCGAGACACCCATTATCCAACCTCACGCCTTTCGAAACAAGCGAAACTCAACTCCGGAATAAAAATAAAGACGGGAATCTGAAGAAGGTTTCAAGAATGGTGAACCCAAATGGTCAACAAGACCTCAAATTAACCCTTGACACTTCTAACACGAGTAAATTAATCACAAGTAAAAGAAAAACAAGACATGTTACGTACCCGGTCATCATAGAAATAGAGAAGTAGAGATAAGAACATAACAAGGGTTAAAAAAACACAAAAGAAGGTCATTTAAAACAATAATTTGTACTTTTCACTAATATATTTCATTGACTTCATACCCTTATAACCAAATCAAATCGATCATTAGATATTATGCCATATACACCTGTAAAAATGAATTGTTCACCAATTAACTATAAAAGGAATGAGTTTCTCTCCATTTATTTTATGGGCCTTCGAGAAAAATATCCAATTTTGGATTTTTCTTGCCCAAAGGTCTAGGCTCTAATTTATTCTGTCCATAAGGACAAGTTATAAAATGACCAAAATACCCACCTATGTATAAAAACAATACAAACACTTATTTGTTCATACCCTAACCTCACTATCGCTCATCTCTCTCTCTCTCTTTAATAAAACCCTAACTAGTCGGCTTTCTCTCATTCTCTTGTCTGTTTTTTTCTCTCTCATACTCTCTCTATTTCTCTTCTTTCCATATCGACGTAATAACGCCGTAAGGTGGTGGCACGCGGTGGCTGTCATTGCCCGTGGGAGGATGCTTCACCGCGAAGACACAACTGGCGGTTTTGGTTTTCGAAGATGGCTTCAGCGCTGCTGCTAATAATACATGTAACCATAATAATAATGCGGAATTAAACTTAACAGGATCTTGAATTCAATACAACTCAAGAATAAAACGAACATACCTTTGTCAGCCATTGAATTAGAGAAGTTGAGAAAATACCTCTAATAATTGAACCTTGAATTCTTGGCTCACCTTCTTCTCTCTGTCTCTCTTAATTAGGATGACTATAAAACTTAAAGTGATGGAAAAATACTCATGATATGAAAGGGGAGTCACCCATTCTTATATAGAGGAGAGAAGTGGGCTAAATAAACTCTATCAGAAGAATTCCTAATCCATCAAGGTTTCCTTCTTATCTTAGAAGAGTGATTATATTAAAATTCTAATTACTGAACTTTATATATAAAATTGGCTTTATCTAATTGTGGAGTCAAAATAAAATAAAACATGTAAAAATATGTAGGCTATTGGGCCACACTAGAAAATAAATCCAACATTCTCCCACTTGGCCCATTAAGCCGATTATGATGCAATTATGAGTTTTTCCAAAAATTATGCAACTTATAAAAAATTTTGACTCATTGGATTCCACATTAAAAACTTTGACACGTGATCACGAATTTTAAAAATAGCCAATAAGTTTAGATATATTAGAAACTATAATACTGTGATTACTTCAAATCACCAATGTGAGTCATAGCGGTTATATAACATTTATGTCATATTTCCTTCTATGCACTATACCATTGATAACCTTCACCAACCCAGTCCTTTATCGGGATATATAATTATTTTCCTGAAAGGCTCTTGTAATTTGTCTTGTTAAGACATTCCCTGTTTATCAATATTCAAATTAATGTGTACACACACTTTTAGAAACAGGAAAAATAGAAACAAAATTATTATTGCGCAAATAGTGTCAAATAAAAATAAGCACTCATGATTAACCATACACATCAAGGGTTGCTTAAAAGACCCATCCTGATAACATGCTCTTTGTATGTCTTTGGTGACAATCCCTTTGTGAATGGATCAGCAATCATAAGAGAGGTGCTTAAGTTTTCAATTAACACTTGTTGTTTCAGGACTCTTTCTCTAACGACTAAGTACTTTACTTCCATGTGTTTGGAACCACTAGAGTACTTTCCATTCTTAGAGAAGAAAACTGCTACAGTATTGTCACAATATATTTTCAGCGGCTTGGCAATTGAGTCAACAACACCAAGTCCTGAGATGAAATTTCGCAACCATAAAGCATGATTTGTAGCCTCAAAGCATATGTAATGTCCTTCATTCGTTTTCTTTCCAAGTCATTCCTTGGACACTGTTTTTCACTTAATTTATCACCCTTCGTAATGGGTGCATCACCGGCTGAACAAAACTGCATATTGAATCTCTCCAAAACACGATCAGTATATCCTTTTTGAGATAGTCCTAGCAATCCTTGAGATCGATCCCTAAAGATCTCTATGCCAATAACATAGTTTGCCTCACCCATATCGACCATTTTAAAGTTCTTGGAGAGATATTCCTTGGTTTCATGCAATAAGCCAAGGTCATTACTAGTTAACAAAATGTCATCCACATATAGCACCAAAATAATGAACTTGCTCCCACTAACCTTCAGATATATGCATTGATCAACTGCATTTTCCTTAAATCCAAAAGAGATAATGGTATCATTAAACCTTAAATACCATTGCTTGGAAGCTTGTTTAAGGCCATATATGGATTTCTTTAATTTGCAAGCTAAATGTTCTTTACCTTTCTTTGCAAATCCTTCTGGCTACTCCATATAAATTTTTTCATCCAAATTCCCATTTAAAAAAGCAGTTTTCACATCCATTTGATGCAACTCTAAGTCATAATGAGCTACCAATGCTAGGATGATTCTAAGCGAGTCCTTCTTAGATACTTGAGAGAAGGTCTCAGATAGTCTATGCCTTCTTTTTGAGTAAAACCCTTGGCAACAAGTCCGCTTTTAAATCGTTCGATATTGTCTTTTGTGTCACGCTTGGTCTTGAAGACCCATTTACACCCGACCTTTTGGTAGTTATTAGGCAATTCGACGAGATCCCAAACACTATTCTATCCCATGGATTTTAACTCTTCATTTATAGCATTGACCTATTTAGAAGAATCATCACTATTCATGGCTTGTGAAAATGAGACTAGATCTTTGTTAATCCCAATATCAAAATCAGATTCTTGTAGATACACCATGTAATCATCTGGAATGGCAGGCTTTCTATCTCTCTGAGATTTTCTCAGAACTGCCGGTTGTGGTGGTTCTACAATATTTTCAATGGTGGTATCTTCATGAAGTGGTGAAACATGAGGTGGTGAAGGATTTTCATTATGTTGTTCGTTTCTCTCAGCCTATGGAAAAGTCTGAGGTACAACAATTTTTTGATAAGAGTCAAATGTTGGGACATCCACCCTAATTTCCTCGAAATTCACCACTCATGTTTTCTCACTCCCACTAATTTCACCATTCTCTAGGAATTTAGCATTATCAGTCTCTACTATCCTCGTATTGTGATTAGGACAATAGAATTTGTACCCTTTAGACTTGCCTGGATAACCAATGAAATATCCAGATATTGTTCTTGAGTCCAACTTTTTCTCTGGTGGGTTGAAGATTCTTGCCTCTGCTGGATAACCCCAAATATGTAAGTGTCTCAAACTAGGTTTCCTGCCAGTCCATAACTCAAAAGGATTTGTTGGGACCGCCTTACTAGGAATCCTATTTAAGATATACATTGCAGTCTTTAAAGCTTCACCCCACATTGAAATAGGTACAATTGAGTAACTTAACATACTCCTAACCATATCTTTAAGTGTACGATTATGTCTTTCAGCAACTCCATTTTGCTGTGGTGTACTAGGCATTGTATATTGAGCACAAATGCCTTTCTTTTCTAAGAATTTGGCAAATGGGCCAGGATTTTGGCTTGACTCATCATATTTACCATAATACTCACCACCCCTGTCTGATCTCACTATTTTAACCTTTTTATCTAATTGTCTCTCGACTTCAGTTATGTACACCTCAAGGATGTCAACAGCCTGAGACTTTTCATGAATTAGATACACATATCCATAACGTGAGAAGTCATCTATAAATGTGATAAAATATTTTTCACCACTAAGACATGGGATATTGAGTGGCTCGCAAATATCTGTATGAATTATCTCAAAAAGCTCATTACTTCTTGTAGCACCTTTCTTGGTGTGTTTGGTTTGCTTTCCTTTAATGCAATCCACACATATCTCAAAATCAGTGAAGTCTAGGTTTTCCAAAATCCCATTCTTCACCAATTTTTCAATTATATTTCTGGAGATATGCCCCAACCGTTTATGCCATAAGATTGAGGATTTTTCATTAATTAGACCACGTTTTAAACCAATATTTGAATGCAGAGTTACTAATGATTATGCAAACTGATGATTTAAGGTAATTTTATATAAACCATCACATAAATTACCGGAACCAATTATTATTGAATTAAACATTAAATTGAGTTTTCCACAACTAAATAAAACTAAATATCCAACACGATCTAATTTGGATAATGAAACTAAATTCCTAGAATTTGAAGGAACAAAAAAATTGTCTTCTAGATCCATCTAATAAACCCGTCTCTAAGATCAGTCGGTAGGTTTCTACAGCTACGACTTTAGCTTTGAGACGGTTCCCCATATAGACAAATCTTTCACTTTCCTTCGGTTTCCTGGTTAAGAGGTATCCCTGCATGTCATTTGTAATGTGGATCGTGGCCCCAGAGTCAATCCACCAAGTATTAGAAGATACTTCAGCAAGATTTGATTCATAACAAACAAAAGAAAATTTCTTATATTTCTTTTCGAACCAAGCCTTTCGCTTGCTGCAGTCTTTCTTCACATGTCCCTTCTTGCCACAAAAGTAGCACTTGACAGTGAAACCATTCTGAGCCTGATTTTCTTCTCCAAGTTCATTCTTTTTCTTTGGTAGATTTTTCTTTGATTTTACAAACTTACCCATCTTTTTCTTTATAGCTCCATGAGTTACAGCCAATGCAGTTTGACGTCCTTCCTCTCTCAACCGCACTTCCTCTTGAACACACATATTAGTCAGCTCATTCAAACTTCACTTATCTTTATTGGTGTTATAGTGAATTTTGAATGCACCGAACTGTGATGGAAGTGAGTTGAGAATAAACTGCACGAGGAAAGTTTCATCAACCTGTATCTCTAAAGTTTTAAGTTTTGCAACTTTGTAGCCATATTGAGGATGTGATCCTAAACTCCTCGGTGGCCATTATATTTCATTGTTGTTAATTCAACCATAATAGTGCCAGCAAGTGATTTGTCGATCTTCAACAGCCTTTAACCAAATTTTACTTTAAGCGTTAGGGTAACGTCACTAAAGAGTCCTTTGGTCAATAACCAAGTAAGATCCCAAAAAGGTCGGAGGAGTCAATATAGCCTCATTTCTAAGTCCAACCACCTTAGATAGCAAGCTATCTTTTTGACAAATCTTAAGAGGTATTAACACAAGATCTCATAAGTAAAACGAAAAAAGGCATAAACAATATACATATTAAAGCTTTGAGAATTATGATGAACTATTGATATCTCATAAGTCTTTCCTTTGGGCAAAACTTAGGTATATTTATTGTCCACTCGTCAAGAATCACTTATGTAGGTCTAAAGTAATTTATGTAATTTTTCAGCTAGTCATGTTACCTTTGGGTAGGGGTGGGCGCGGGTCGGTTGCGGCCACGGAACTTCCAATCCGCCATCCGTCCGCCAGATTGGCGGATTGAAGAAAATCAATCCGCATCCGTCCGCCAATCCGGCGGATGTGGATTGAGCGGATTGGTGGTTTGGCGGATGGATGCGAATCAGTTTGGCGGTTTAAAATTTTATAAATTTTCAACATAATTCAACTTGTGCACTTCCTCAAAAAAAAAGAAAAAAAAAAGAAAAAGAAAGTATTACAGTCAATGACTTAAAAAAGTATTACAATCACTGTATGCCTTATCTAAAGAAAGAAAGTTTGAAATTTTAGAATATCACGATCACTGTATGCCTCATCCACATATTACAATCACAGCACGATTCATCCACATAAAGTATTACAATCTGTGATTATTAAAATATAATAATAATTCAAACCACCAAAATCATGAACAGAGCAGTAGTAGAGATTGTATGTCTCTATATTGTTACATCTACATATGTTTTTGAAAACAAAAATCAACTAGCATATATCATATTTTCTATTTATTATTTTTAGAGCTAGATTTAAAAACCAAAAAATATAGATAAATAATATGTTTATTTTTTTCAATTCAAAAAATATATTCAAGTTGAAAACTTTTTTTCAATAGAATATTTAAACTCTTTTTCAATTGAAAACACAAACATAATATTTAAACAAATTGAAAATACAAAGTCTTATAAATTACTAAGGGTGCTTGTGATTTGGCGGTTTGGCGGTTCGGTTGTGGCCAAAAAAATCTCAAATCCGCCATCCGTCCGCTAAATTGGCGGATTGGAGAAAATCAATCCATAACCGTCCGCTCGTCATCACGCATCCGTCCAAAATACGGCGGATCGGTTCGGTTCGGTCGGTTTTGGCGGATCGGTATATCCGCTGCTCACCCCTACCTTTGGGTATTCAATTCTAATCTGTCAAATTACAGAAGTTACATTGGCCCTGTTTGTTAGAGATTATTTTCAGCTTTCACAATTTAATTTAAGTTTTGATATGTTTGGTTTAGCTTATGCTTATAGCTTATAGCTTTGTGGAAGTCGAATCACCTTATTCTTTGAGTGGGGCAGAGATGCTTTGAGAATAAGTCGAAATCGCCTTGTGAAAGTTATAAGCTATAAGCTGTTTGGGCATAAGCTATAAGCAGTTTCCCACAGCTCTACCAAACAGGGCCATTATCCTACCTAGTTTATAATTATTTGAAAGTGACTCTCTTTTGAGCTAGTCTCAATCTCCTAATTATAACTGCAATTGAGAATATTATCAACCTTAATGTTACCCTTTTAACAATTCTTTTATGTAGTTTTATATTTATAAGTTTTACAAATCTAGGCCACTTTGACAGCTACTAAATTAGTAAACCCTATGAATACAAAACTAACCAACAATATTCGCTACTCATTAATTTGAGTTATTTAATTATCATTAATTCAGTCACTATTTAATGATTTCTAGAATTTCTTTTATGTGATTGCAATTACCAATATGATAATAATAATAACTCTAGACAAACATGAATATATATATATATATATATATATATGACAATCATGAATATCTCATATAATGGTCAATAAGAATTACACCTAATATGAATTAACCACTTCAATATTTAATAGTTAATGTCATAAAATTATATCATGATATCAATTTTAGATCATGAAAATATATAAATATTAATAATAAAGTGTACATAATCAGACAAGATAAAACCATAATTCTTTGACGTAATGCAATCAAATATTTATTTAATAGACTGAATGATTCAACGAATTCTAAAATCACTTTTAATCCGATAATTTGTAATCAATTTTTGATGTACCAAGTCAACCAAAATTGGTAGCAAAATCAGTTGGATTGTGCAATGACTAAGTAACGGCCTGAGCCAAATTTTTGATCGTGGCTTGTTTTAAAAAAAAAAACTTGTCCAATTCTCTAATAAGAAGGCAAGGTTTTAACTTTAAATTTAACCAACCAACCTATGTGGCAGATAAGTGGACTATTATCATGCAAACTTTAAAGTCATGGCTATGTATATGCTTATTGTAAAGGGTTATGGAGAGCATGTTAATAGCATAACAAAAATCAAAAAGGTGTATTACACGTTTGATCAATACAAACAAATTGAGATAATATTTTAAAGTCAATACTTTTAATAAAACAAATGTACCGTTTATTAATAACAGTATCATAAATATATTATTATTCGAAGGTGTATTGATTCACAAAACTAAAACTCTGATACCATATGTAAGTATTAATAATACATGTAACCATAATAATAATGCAGAATTAAACTTAACAGGATCTTGAATTCAATACAACTCAAGATTAAAACGAACATACCTTTGTCAGCCATTGAATTAGAGAAGTTGAGAAAATACCTCTAATAATTGAACCTTAAATTCTTGGCTCACCTTTTTCTCTCTGTCTCTCTTAATTAGGATGACTATAAAACTTAAAGTGATAGAAAAATACTCATGATATGAAAGAGGAGTCACCCATCCTTATATAGAGGAGAGAAGAGGGCCAAATAAACTTTATCAGAAGAATTCCTAATCCATCAAAGTTTCCTTCTTATCTTAGAAGAGTGATTATATTAAAATTCTAATTACTGAACTTTATATATAATGTTGGCTTTATCTAATTGTGGAGTCCAAATAAAATAAAACATGTAAAAATATGTAGGCTATTGGGCCACACTAGAAAATAAATCCAACAAGATCTGGATAGATCTAAACAGATCCTCTTGAATTCGATGAATTCAAGTTGTCACTTCCAACAACGAAACCCTAGCCATCGATCCCGATCTCTCATTCTCCGTCGGTGGCGAAAATGGTGGCCATTTTTAGTGAGGCGTTTAAGACGTAAATAATGATTATATTCAGGTAGAGCACGATTTGGCTCATTTTCATTATTATTTGGTTCATAACAGTGGTTGATCCGAAATTTTTTAAGGGGGTTTCTCTCCATCTCGCTGTGGCATATGACTCTCCGACGCTCTAATGGATAACGACGACGATAATACGCTGCCTTTGGCCCCTCTATCGCTGCCATGCTTCTTCATTTTCGTCTTTTTCAACATCTTCTTTTAAGTCTCTTTACTATACTATGTTTATTTGTGTATATGTATAAATTTGTGTATATATATATACTAGTGGGTGGCACAGGCGATATGTGTGTAATTCAGATAAGTAAATATAAAAATAAATAATAAAGAAATTAATATCATAATATACATGTTGTCTAAATGATAAAAGTGTTCTTAATGAAACCCAAGGTTTTGGGTTCATACCTTTGAATAATATTTTTTTATTTTAGGATAGAAATTTTTTTCACGTGGCAGAAGGAGAAGCCACCACATTCTTGGACACCAAGCTAGTGCTCACATAGATAAGTAAATATAAAAATAAATAATAAAGAAATTAATATCATAATATACATGTTGTCTAAATGATAAAAGTGTTCTTAATGAAACCCAAGGTTTTGGGTTCATACCTTTGAATAATATTTTTTTATTTTAGGATAGAAATTTTTTTCACGTGGCAGAAGGAGAAGCCACCACATTCTTGGACACTAAGCCAGTGCTCACATATATAATAGTATAGATATATGACTGTTAGTTTGGTTGTTGTGAAAACCAAGAAAAACACAACAAATAATGATGAAGATGAGAGAAAGTGGTCTTGCTGTTGTTTTTTTCCTTGGCTCAGATTTGTTGTTGTTGTTGTTGTTGCGGCTGCTGCTAATGATAATGATGATGATGATGATGAACAGATAAAATACAAATTTGATGATGAACAATTAAACACAAATTTGAACAATTAAAAAAATTGAACAGATAAAAATATTTGAATAAATATATTTAAACAGATAAGTTAAAATTTAAGCATATAAAAAATTTAAAATTTGAACAGTTGATAAAAAATTTGAACAGATAGAAATTTCAATAAATAAAATTTTAAACAGATAAAAAATTTGAACAAATAAAAATTTTTACAGATAAAAAATTTCAACAAGTCGTCAACGAAAAGTCAAACAAATAAAAAAAAAAGTCAAGGGGTTAAATTGGAAAAAAAATGTTCTTTAGAATTTTTCACCAAACTATTTTATAAAGTATGGATGGATAATTCCATTTTCACACACTAATTCCCCTCAGTACACATACTTAACGAATATTTTCTCAATACATACATTATAAAAATGTAAATTCTCAGTACACATCTTTATATTATAATATTACCCTCATTTTCAATTTTGATATCCTAAGGCTATGTTTGGTTTCAATTTTTGAATCAATTTTTTGAAAATTTTTATGAGAAAAATATAAATTAATTTAACAAAAAGAATTAAATTTTTAATTTTTTTGGCCCTAAAAAGAAGAAACCATATTGAAATAAGAAGTTTTTTTTTTATTATTTATTTTTGAAAACATATTCTAAAACTATACTAAACAGAGTCTAATTTTTTTTTTCTTCATCCACTTATCTTTACTGTAGTTACTGCCATTTTCAATCCTCCATCACTACCACTATCGCCATTTCTAGCTCATCTCCCTTTCATTCCAGACCTCCATAGTCAGCATTGAGTGGTTCGTGGTGAGAGACTTGTGAGAGTGTATGGTTTATGGCGAAAAGTGATCATAGGTGAATAAGAAAAAAGACGATGGGAGGGGATAGCAGATGAGAGAGGTGGCACTGGCAATAGAGGATGGTTGTGGCGTTTTAGAAATAGGGTTTGAATAGAAGAAGATGAGGGTATTATGGTATTTTTATTCTATGACGAAATTGTATTAATGAAAATTTTCATTAAGTGTGTGAACTGAGTGAAATTAGTGTATGGAAATAGAATTACCCAGTATGGACTTCTCATCTACAAAAAATATTCCTTAAACCTAATACTTTATACTCTCTTTATATTAGATTTATCACCAATTAACCCTTGTTTTATTTGATTTGTTTTATCTTTTACTTTATTAAAATAAAATTATGGAATCAATTTTCTGATTTAAAAAAAAAAAAAAAAAAATTAGTTTGACAAAAATTAATATTAAAAAAATATATTTTAAAATTATTTTTGCCTCAAAAAATGTGAGACTATATAAAAATGGTTAATGTTTTTGGTGAATTATTTTTTTCATTAAATTAATTTTTAATTAAAAAAATTTAAAAAAATGTTTTTTTTTGGAACAGTTAATTTATTATTTTATTTTAAATAAATTATATTTTGCTTCTTTATGTTTGGCCATTGAATTCCCTTCCTCTCCTAACTTTGGTTCATTATGTTTCAAGTTTTTTTAATTTACTTCTAAAACCAACTTTTTGATCAAAATAAGTCAAAAAATAACATGTTAACTGTCATATAATATATAAAAAATATTATTATAACAGAATTTGAGTGTGTGTTAGAAGTGTAATTTATATATAATAATATATCACGTGATTGTCAACATGTCACTTTTAGAAGTGATAAATGAACCAAATAGTTTGAGCTCAATTCGGGTTTAGCTCATTAAAAACTCTTTCGAACTTAGTTAGTTAAATAAACAAGTTTTTAAATACATTTTGGAATTCGTTAAAATTTTCAAACTGAACTTGAACATTCAATTGTTTGTTCAGTTAAGTTTGATAAGCCTAAAACTATATAAAAATACTAAACTACTCGAGTTTGATTCGATAAAAGCTCATTTGAGATCGGTTTGAAAGTTTAATAAACCAAAATTGAGTGAATCTTGAAACTCGTTAGTTATAAAACCAAACTTAAACAATTAACTAATTGGGTTGTTTAGTTTGTTTATCACCTATAGTAACTTTTTATCTAATTTTAAGCCTAAGTTAGCTTTTAGAGTAAATTAGGCCTCATTTGGCAACATTGAAAAATAGCACAAAAAGCAAAATGTCACTAAAAATTTAAAAAAACCAACAAATATAAAAAAAAAAATCAACAATTAATTTCGACTCATTCTATCTTTTGCACATCTTTTCATAAAAAATTAAAAAATATTCAAATATATTAACTTTTTTATCTCATATTTTAACAAAAAAATAAAAAAATCCCTAGAAAAGTTTGTTCCCGAATGAGATTTTAGAAACAATTGGAAACATGAAAGGGCAAACTAAAAATAAATAAACTTCAAGGTTGAGAGTAGAAAAATGGCAAACCTAAAAGGGCAAAATGTAATTTACGAATTTATTATTTTTAAATTAACCAACCCAAACCTAACGACCACCCCTTTGATACTCTGTACTTCTCACCGTTCGAAAATTATCATTTCCTTGTTGAAAGAGTGCGACCGTGAGAGAGAGATAGCAGAGGCGAACAATAATTTCTTCTTAAGGGGTAAGTTTTAATTTCGTGTTTCGATCATTTACTTAATTAGGGTTTTGATTCTACTCTTTTTCTGATTCTTTCATGGTGATTTTTGAGTTTATATATATGCTTTAGTTTTCAATCTCTAGGGTTCGCTTTTTTGGGTTTCTGATGATTTGTGGCTTTTGCTTTGTTTTTGTTGCCTTTTGGTTCTTGTGTTAATCTGAATTGTAAAATATTCACACAAGAAACGATCTTGAGCACCGAATTAATCTAGACTGATAATCTGTCAACAAAACCCCAATAGGAAAACGATCTTGAGGACTAACAACCTCTCGATTAACCTCTTTCAATGGAGAAATTTGACTTCTTGGGCCACCAAAGAGCCCCGATTCTCAACCATCTGGACTAGAAAACTCAACCCTAAAATCGAATATCCCTGGAAACCATAATCCAACTTCATTCGGGGCATGGTCCTTGGTGTGCAACCAGTTGCGGTGGCAGCGGTTGTGCCACCGATGATGCTACCACATGCTCTGCCTAGTCAGACTCCTAAGATGATGAGCGAGATTGGGTGCCAAAGCAGGCTCAAGAAAGAGGATCAACAGCATGATGATGGCTCTGTTCATGCGGAAGTACATGAGTTTTGTTTTGATCTGTCTGATTGCGTGGTTGA
Source organism: Camellia lanceoleosa (assembly GCA_025200525.1). Taxonomy (NCBI): domain Eukaryota; kingdom Viridiplantae; phylum Streptophyta; class Magnoliopsida; order Ericales; family Theaceae; genus Camellia; species Camellia lanceoleosa. The sequence goes on from CM045767.1 coordinate 42,997,417, forward strand.
GGCTCTTTGGAAGCCCTATTAGGTCTGTCCCTCCTACTGATGATGATGTTGAAATCGTGCCATACGTCGTCATTTTCCAGTGACTCTAGTGTCACTGTGATGCTTGTAGTTGGAATGTTCCAACACTCTTTAAGGGTTGTCACTTTTCTTCACAAACAAAGGACTTCTTTCTATTGAAAAAGCTACTCCTACAACAATTTGTATCAAGATGTTAAAAAATAAAAAAATGCGTTGTACAGTATTTTTTTTAAACATTCAAAAACTGGAATTTGTGAAGTGTTTGCGAGGAAAATGATTTTGGCCACTGTATTTTTTTTTAAAAGGCTCTATATATATAAAAAAAAAAATGGTGATCAAGCAACTTTTGTTTGTTCCAATAATATTTGAATTAGTGAGTTGACAAATGAACTTTAGAGACTTGCAATTAAAAGGAAGAAAAAAAACAAAACAAATGAAAGAGCTCAAATTTAAAACTTTATTGAATCAGTTATTTGTAAAATGTAAAAAAAGGTTTGAATCAAAGGTTCAAACAATTAATCAACATGAAATATAGCACATAAGAGAAGAATCATCAAGTTATTATCTTTCCATGAAATGCATAAAGTGCAAACCCTAATTTTTTGAAATTGGAGGATACTAAGCGAATCCCCTATTGAACCATAGTGTATAAGTATGAACAAACTCAAAAAACACCATCCACATACAAATCACCTCAAATATTCGTAATTCAATGAATCCATGGTTTAGAGAATTGATAAACTCCAAAAAAAGAAAACTCCATGTTATCTTTCAATGAAATAGACAAAGGAAAAGCCCTAATTTTCTCATTGGAAGGTAACAACCTTGTATTCCTAGTTGAATCATCACCTTGAAGAGGATAAACATCTTGAATCGTAATACCACAAACAAACCACAACAAAAACTACAATTTTGAATAAAATAGTTGTCAAATACTTGACTTGATGTCGAGAATTGTAGAAATTAGATCAAATTGAACGATTTTAAAGGCGCAGAGGCCAAAATCGAACTTTAATGTCGAGAGAGAACGAAGTGAATCCAGATTTGCAGTGATGGCATATGGTTGTGGAGGCTAGAGTTTTGAGGTGGATGTAGGGATCGTAGAGCGATGAGGAAGATAAAGGGCAAAGGAAGGGAAGGACCCTAGATCAAAAGGGATAGGTACTAAAGTGCGAGGGGAGCTTCGAGTGCACTGACTTGGATTTTGGTTTTGACTTTCAATTGTGTTCAAAGTTTGCATGAATTAAGGTCGAGAATTTGACCCACCGCAATGACACACATCCATGCGAGTGCCTCCTGCTATCTCATTAGTGGTCAATAGGGACACTTACGTAAATGGTTGGTTTACAGGGTAAATTGCACTTTGCCCACCTTAAGGTTCTTAATTATCTATTTTGGCTCTTAATTTTTTTCCCACTTTAGTTCCTAACTTTTTAAAATTTTCTCGGTTACAGAGTTAATATTCGTTTAAAAGTGGATGAAAAACGTTATGTTGGCAGTCACGTGACATAATAATACATTATTATACAAATTTGGATAAATTACCCATTGCCTCCCTTAAATTTTAGTATCTTAACACTTGGTCCCTTAAAAGTTTTTTTTCACACTTAGTTTCCTTATGTTTCTAAATTTTCTCAGTTTGTGCCAATAGCCCCCAATTCGATCCCCACACTCCACCGTCCCCTTCCCTCTCCCAAATCTGATGAAATGTTGATAAGATTTAAGTGACGGCATTCGATGGGTTGATTTGAAGGGAATGTGTTGATGGATGCTTGATGATGGTTTTGAGGTGTTGGTGGTGGTATTGAGGAGGTGGACTACGGCGGTTGATGGTGGTGTTGTTGAGTTGTTGGTGATGGCCACGAGAAGTGGGAGTACTGTTGGGGGAGGGCAGTGCTGGGTTATTATGGGTTATAGGTTTGGATTGTTATGCCTCGGATCATGTAACTTGAGACTGAATTGGTTTAGAAGCATAAAGGTGGGCAAAAGGGTTAAAGAGGTCCAAGAAGTCTCAAGAAGAGGGTTCAGCAAGTCAAGGAGTTAAAAGGAAGAATGTCAACAGAATGGACCAACCGCTTGACGAGATGAAAGACCAATTGAGCGCGCAATACAGATAGCACAGGTGTCAAACAGAGTCCGAAAATAAAGGCCAGAGACCACTTGAGTGAATTGGTGATTTCTTGAGTGAGCCGATGACCATTTCTGCTCAGGCAGGCAGAAGCTAAGATGTCACATTGACTGCTCGAGGACCACTTGACGACCATTCGAGCGGTTTGAGACAGTAGGTAAACCCAATATGTTGGGCAACCTTTTACCCCGTTTGTTTGGGGTTATAGGGAGGGGATAGAGAATGGTGTGTTTGTTTTGAGAGATAGGGAGGGGATTAGTAATCCCTTGGGACTAGTAAGGAGGAGGAAGGGGGATTGGTAAGGAGGAGGTAGAGATGGTATTAGAAAAATAGTGAGGGGATTAGAAATTTTTTTATTTTTTTTATTTTTTATATATTGGAATTATTTTTTTAAATATTAATGTTTAATTTTTTTATTTGTTTTATTATTTTATATAAAAATAATTTAACAATTCCTCATTATTAATCCCCTCACTATCAATCCCCTCACTATTAGTCCCCTCACTATCAATCCTCTCACTAACAATCCCCTCACTATTAATCCCCTCACTATCAATCCCCTCCATTCTATCTCCCAAAACAAACGGGGCCTTTTCCCTATCCGAACCAAACAATGGTCACACAGACCCTCAACCAAACTCGACAACAAGCATTCTCAAAATGTAAATTAATGACAGCAATATACAAAATGAGTCAGTGCATCTTGATCGAATTAGTGGTTTAATCTTTAAGTAACATGCGGAAAAGAGTTTGTTCATTGATTTTTTTCCTTTTTATGCCCATGTATTTATATTGCTGTGAAGAAATAATAGAATTATTGATTGCACTGAGTCTTTAACATATATTTGTAATCAGGATTTCAGGTATTGGGTTGTTGAAGGTTGCTGCTTCCAAAACAATCTCATTTGGGATTTGAAACAGCAATGAGGGGATATGATAGAGATGTAAGAAATTTTGGAGTTCATGTTGAGTTTATTCTTCTCCCTCATTTTATGTATTAAAAAATTTGTGTATTTTTTACACTTCTTTCTATCTTATAAATTGTATTTTATTTTTGTGTAGGACTATGAAGATTTCGATGAGTATGAAGAGGATGGTGACAAGCAAGAAGAGGAAGGGATTGGTGAAGGGGAATATGAAGAAGAACCTCCACAAACCACGCAGGAGGAACTGGAATACCTTGAATTGAGGCAGCGATTAAAAGAAGGTATCAGAAAGCAGATGAAAAAGGAATCTGGCTCTGCCCTCCCTAAATCCCAAGAGAAAAAGAAGAGGCTGCCCTATGACAAGTGAGAACATTGTGCAATTTCACAAATTGACAGAATTGTTAATTATTTTACTAGGATACAATGTACATGTTTAAATTTCATATTACTTACTTTTTCCAGAACACTGTTACTGACAAGATTTAGCTATATATTTTCCTTTTGTGAATTTTGCACAAGTAATACATCATAGAATTATATTATTATCAATAACAGAGACTGAGACTTTTGTTTTTTTGTTTTTTTGGTCTTTTGTTTGTTTGTTTGTTTGTTTAATTAGAACATATATTGTTTTGGCGGATCTGAGGTTGCACTTTGAGAAATATGGAGATATGGCAAATATCATGGTGACTACATGACTTCTCATAGTATCATTGTCATGATTATTATCACATACTGTCTTTTGGATTTATTTTGTGCTGGGGCGGCTTTAATTTAAACCCTAGAATAAAACTTTTGTTGCCTTTGATTTTGCTTAATGTTTGTTATCTTTTCTTTCCCTTCTATCAAATTGATATAACATGAATATGAAATATAGTTTGACATCATTTATTTATTTTTTCTGGCCCTTACGGGTGCCTATGCAAAGAAATACGACTTATAATTTATCAAATAATAGAAAGTACGTATGTGTGAATTTTATGATTGATAAAGGACAATTGTTGCGCGGTATCCTCTACCATCACTGTGGCATTCCCTTGCTTCGGAGGCACGGGGAAAAATGTTCCTCTTTTTCTTCTTTTGTGGTGTGGTTTTGGTGTTGATCTAAAATGTTGGGTGATTTTGATGTTTAGGCTACCATTTTGTGGATAATAATTTATGGTACTTTGAATATTTTATGAATGTCCTAAAGCTTTAGTTTTCAATTTTGAATTTTATTGGTATAGAATCTCAGCCAGTACATCCTTTTTCCCCATGTTCTGCAGTTTTGGATCCTTCTTTGGGCCTTCACAACCTGTTATTGCTCAAAGAGTAATTGAAGAAAGCAAGTCATTCTTGGAAAACCAACATTTAACAGCCAAAGTTTCAAAATCCCATCATGATGTGGGTACCATAGTAAGTCTCTTGTTTTGTTGTAGTAGTACATTCCTGCATGCTGCAAATCTGATCTTAACCTCATGTTCTTCCAATGTGCTCCTAGAGGGTGTACTGTCGATTGTACAACAATTTTGTTCATTGTGAGATGTTAGATGCATGATCCTGGTTAGCCTAAAGCAATAGAAATTGATGCTTTGACCGCACATATTGCCTCTAATAAGCAATAACCTGAAATTTTGCGAGGATTGGCCTTAGTTATGGTGGGAGGAAAACATCTCGATACTCAATTTATGAGGTTAATTTCCCAATTTTTTGCCTTTAAAAATGCGTGATACTTGATGGGCACACTTGATACATTGCATTGGTAGAGTAGAGGTTTTATCAGTATGCTCCTTCACTATCTTTTTATTATTTTACATTATATATATATTCATCACAATTAAATTTAACTATTGATGTAAGATTTCTGAATAATTTCTGTATATTCAATTGTGTAGAATTCACAAAGGGTTCATTAGCTTATATAACCCTAAACCTATGGCTGAAAAACGAAATACAATCAATTGGAATATTTACACCACAATCATTCCTAATCCCTAATATATATTATATATACAATATATTCTCACAGCCCTTGCTCAAATTCAAGGTGTTCTAGCAAAAAATACTGAGAGTTTGCTTAGAAGAAATCAAAACTGAGCAATGGTGTGAGTTTTGGTAAAGAAATCAACTAGTTGCAGAGTTGAAGTGACAAAAGGGAGCGAGATAGAGCCAAACTGTAGATGCTGACGAACGAAATGACAATCAATCTCAATATGCTTTGTCCGTTCATGAAAGTTAGTGTTATGGGCAATTTGAATAGCACTGCGGTTGTCACAATAGATAGAAGTTGAAGAAGACTGAGGGATGCCCAAGTCAGATAAGAGATAATGAAGTCAGACAATTTTAGCAGTAGCATCAGCCATGACACGATACTCAACTTTGACAGTAGAATAAGTAACAACAGTTTGTTTCTTGTTTTTCAAGAAATCAGTGAATCACCAAGAAACATACAGAAATCAGAAGTGGAGTTGCGATCATTAGCATTATCAGTCCAATCAGCATCAACATAGGCCACCAAGTCCAAGGAAGAAGTAGAAGATAATAAGCTGTCGTGAAAGATAGTACCGTGAAGAATTTGGAGCGAAGCAGCCCAATGAACAACATCGGCAAAATTAGGGCGAGTAACCGTCAGATAGACTAAGCAATCCAAAAGCTCTCGAAATAAAGTAGGATCATCTAAAGGGACACTATCAATAGTGTTGAGCTTCACATTAAGCTCAATGAGGGTATCAAAAATGTTAGTGTCAGTAAGATCGGCATGGTGAATAACCTTATTAGCATACTTGGCTTGAGACATAAAATAGCCCTTAGGAGAAAAAGCGATCTCAATTTCAAGAAAATACTGTAATGGGCCCAGATCCTTCATTTTGAAGGTACGGAATAGATGTTGCTTGACCTCAGAGATAATAGAAGAGTCAGAGCCAGTAATGATCATATCATCCACATACAGTAATAGGGCAACAAAACCAGTGGAAGTGTGGAGGAGAAAAAAAGCAAAGTCCTAGGCACAAGGGTAAAATCCAAGCTCAGTAACAGCTATTTGAAAGTGATCATACCAAGTACGGAGAGATTGCTTCAAACCATACAAAGCATGCCGAAAAAGACACCTGTCCAGAAGAATTAGGAAGACCAGGGGAGGACGCACATAGACTTCCTCAGTGAGATGGCCATTAAGAAAAGCATTCTTAATATCCATCTGATAGATAGACTAATGACAAATAGCATTCCAATTAAACCAAAATAACCAAATTAGAGATCCAAATCACCCCACAAACCAGATGACCCAATGAACTAGTCAAACAAGAGAGAGAGAGCAGACCTTTGCGAGGATTAGAGAGGCTGGGAGAGAGCTCGATCGCAAAGTAGAACGAGGGAGATAGAACACCCTTGCTGTCTTGAATCAAAGATTCTTGACCTAGAGACCCACAAATATCAACTTAGAGTAGAGAATCAGAAGTAGAGAGAGAGAGAGAGAGAGAGAGAGAGAGAGAGAGAGAGCAAATTGTAAGAGATGAGAGCCAAAGTCGATCTTGAGGGACAAAGTCAGACACCACTTCGATTGCGTGAACCAGAGGTAGAGAGAGATTCTTCAGATGATCATGAACCCCGAGAAAAATGGGAGAGAGCTCAATCGCGAAGCAGAACGAGGGAGATAGAACACCGTTGTTGTCTTGAATCAAAGATTCTTGACCCAGAGACCCACAAATATCAACTTAGAGTAGAGAATCAGAAGTAAAGAGAGAGAGAGAGAGAGAGAGAGAGAGAGAGAGAGAGACCAAATTGTGAGAGATGAGAGCTAAAGTCAATCGTGAGGGACAAAGTCAAACACCACTTCGATCGCGTGAAACAAACCAGAGGAAAACAGAGGAAAAATTGACATACGGAGACCAAATCAACTTCGAAATCATCATACCAATGTGACCCAACTTCAAAGCAGAGGCAGTAGATCATGACCCAACAGTCCGATCGATCACAACCTGGAGCAGCGAACTAGAATTCCAGAGAGCAACCACGAGTTGAAGCACTTAGTCGAAGCATTGAGAAGACAAAGACCAGTGAACATGGCTTCAACATCGGTGCAAGGCCGAGAGAGAGCACAAATCAAAGAGCAATGGTGACAACTCTAGGGTTTCGGACATAGCTTTGATACCATATAAAATTTTTGAATGATTTCTATATATTCAATTGTGTAGAATTTACAAAGGGTTCATCAGCTTATATAATCCTAAACCTATGACTGAAAAAGGAAATACAATTAATTGGAATATTTACACCACAATCTTTATATTCTCACAATTGAGGTGCTATTTTCCATAAAAAATTGTCTCCAAAGGATTTTAGGGATCAGAGGATAGCTATTTCTATGGCCTTGATCAATTAAGTGTCAATGACGTACTCATTTTTTCATCTATGGCTATAATTTCTTGTAGTGAGACCCTCTTTTCCCCATTTTTTATTTTTTATTATTTTCTTCTTAGGATTGCAAAGGTTTTTGCTTTGGGATGTAAGATATTTTGTTGTTATGGGAGATCTGTTTCTTACCTCGAGTCTTGAGGTTCATGGCATGCCTTGCCTTGCCTTGCAGTTGGAATGTTGGATAATGACTAGTTTTGCTTTCTTCTTTTTAACAAAATATGCTTGGCACATGATCCTTCTATGAGGAATTGCTCCATCTAATATTCTGGAGATTGGGCTGATTTCTGGTCTGTTTGTTAATTGGGCTGGCCAATGGGCCTTTCCTATTTTCCCAGAATGTGTACTATATAGAATGCAGATGCGCTGAAGTTATAATTTTTTATTGCTTTGAACTTCATTTGAGTTGTGGTTAATCAGTTGATGACCCCACTTGTCCATGTAGAAAAAAAAGAGCTTTGCTTCAACCACTGGTGGGTCAAAAAGTCAAGTCCCTAACCATCGTCCTAAAGTTGTAAATCAGGTTAGTGAAAGGAACCTGTTGTAGATTTTTTTCCCTGTAGTTTCTAATTTTATTAATTTCATAGATTTTTCCACTTAAGCAGGTAAAAATGAAAGTCCAGAAACTTAAGGATACGAGAGATTACTCTTTTCTAGTGTCTGATGACGCAGAGCTTCCAGCTCCTGCAAAAGATCCTCCAATTCGAAATGTCGCTGTTACGAATTCTGGTGTGTTGCTGCTTTTCTGCACTGTATCTGGTTGTTGATCTAAAGCCCAAAGCATACTATTTTTATTGAGAAAATTTATGCAGTTTTTTTTTTTTGGGGTGATGTTGAAGATGCAAGATCAGCTCAAGTGCCACCAAAGAGCAAACAGTGGTCAACCAATATTGCCAGACAATTTCCCAATAGTTGTGTGGAGAGGAAACCTGTGTCAACAAGTAGCCAAATGCATCCTAAAGCTGGGTCCCACAATTCAACTTCCACTAGTAAGCCCATTCTGACATCAGTTTACTCTAGAAAACAGCTTGGAAACAATAATGGGAGTGGGCCAGGTCGGCCTCTAGGGCCAAGTCGGCCTCTAGGGCCAAAATGCTTGCCTTCTAAGGTGCCGGCGGCCGCAACAGAGAGGAGGATGTCCGCATCAGGTTCAAAGAGTGCAAGGAGTTCCACGCCTAGTGTGCACAAGCCACCGTCTTCGAAGTTGCACCTGTCTGCTCCGAAGCAACCTTCTGGTCCAAAGCAACCCTTGGAGCTGAAAAAGGCAACTCAGGGATCTAGCAAAGAAAAGATGCTGCCCAAACAGCCAGTACCATTCTCTAAACCCCAGGTTTAATCCCGTTTATTTATGCCTGTACGATCATTATGGTTGATTATTCTGTATATTTATTTAAAGATATCTCAATTTGTCATTTTTTTCTCTCCTGCCCTCACATGAATAATGGATGCCTTCAGCCATTTTCCGGTTGACATCTGTATATCCAGGGAAGGGTGATAACATTTTTTAAATAAAATTTGTCCTTGCATGATTTGTTGACAGATAAACAAGCCACTAGTAAGACCTCCATCTCGGCCTACAGTGCGAGAGGACCGCCCGAAGAAGCAGCCTGTGAGACCGTACTTTGATGATGATGAGGATGAGGATGATGATGATGAAGGTGGAAGAGCAATTAGCATGATTAGAAGTATGTTTAGGTAAGTAGAAGCCTTCTGTTTTTCCTTCATGTGTGTTTTTCAATGATAGAAATTCATTGTTGTTAAATTGCGAATTGAATTGTGAATCGTTTTGCTAAAATAGTGAATTGCAAGATTCATTTTATTTAATATAATTCTATATGTTTATATACATATAAAAATACATACAATGTTTAAAATAAACTAAGCTATCAATATGACTAAATTATATGTATGTATATACATATAAAATCATGTATATCAATATAACTAATTAAAATATTCTATATATGTGATTCGTGATGAATGACAAAATTTTTGTCTTTCACAGTTGAGCAAAGTTCTGCTTTCTTTCCTTTTAATTGTGATGCTGTTCTATTTGTGCTACTGTTTATTCAAGACTATTTTTGTTTATATTTTCTATATCAACAATGATAGAGACCACTAATTTTGGAGCTCTAACAAGACCACTAATGACATGGCACTCAATAAAAAAAGAAAAAAAATACAATACCAAGGCCAAAACATCAAATCATTCATGGTGGGGCCTACTGCCACATCATTAGTGGTAGCACTAATTAGTGCTCCCACTCATTTTCCTTTCTATATATTACAGTGAACACCAAGGTGGACATGCAGTTCAATGTTGAAATTGAACTTAAAGTCTGGGGTTAATATTGTTCAAATTTAAAAAATAGGGATCAAAGTGGAATTTGAGTCAAGCTACAGGCGTGAAAAGTGTAATTTTCGCTTTATTTAAAACTAATTTTTCTCTGTTGCTAGTAGACCACGTCTTTTTTCGAGATGGCAGAACCTTGCCCACAGTGATGATTTGACCCAACAGAAATGGAATTGGGGTAGGCTGTTTTGCCAACTGGCAAGGTTTTGGTTTGCCAAGTTATTTGTTTGGCTTGGTTTGTGTTTACTCAAATGCCGTTCGATCACAAATAGCTTGGGTGATACTTGGGGAGCTTCTCATTTTAAACAAACCCAATCATCAATAATTTTAGTGTCTCTGTTTTTTTCCGTTTTTTTTTTGTTCTGTTTTTGTTCTGTTTTTAAAGGTTTTTTAAACTGGATATGGTTTGTTGTGTTGGATATATTATATATGTGATTTCTCGATGTTTTTTGCACCCAATCTGGGTGCACAACCAAACCAGAGACGTAATGAATCAGTTGTAGTTTTACCTCTTTTAAGGAGATTTTATAATTGCATGACTTGGGCCTTTGTTGCTATATTTTAAATCTCAACTATGAAATTTTGTTCCCTTGACCAAACTAAAACAAAGTGATGATCTTCATGGCAGGTATAATCCAAACAAATTTGCCAAACGTGATTATGATGATGATAGTGACATGGAGGCAAACTTCGATGATATTATGAAAGAAGAGAATAGGAGGTTAGTACAGTTTTAGTGAAAGTAGCATGGAATTCTTCTTCATTTTGGCTAAAATTTATTATTTTGTTTACTTCACTGTGGTATCTGTACTTCTGCCTTTCGATCAAGTAGGTTTTACCTGCTACCTGTTTAATTTTTACAACCCAGAATGCCATTTTCAAAATTTTCATCCAATATTTTTACGTTGTCATTATATTTAACCCTCTCTATCTGAGATGCCATTTGCTTTTGTTGGTTTACCTGCTCTACCGTTTAACGTTTACAAGCCACAACTTCATTGTCCTTTTTTCATCCAATATTTCTACTTTGGTATTGTGTTTAGCCCATTCTGTACGTGCCACAAGTAGCTCATGTCCATCCACTATTTGTCTTCCTGTCGTTATGGGATTTTTTTTAATATTAATAATAAAGACCTGCATTGCATCTGAGAGGAACTTGATCATCTTTGTAGCTTATCGTTTTTTGGGGTTGTTGAACAGTGTTGTGACCCTATTGATGAGGTAGAATTTTGATTTATGAGAAAATTCAGAATAAAATGAGATAAACACCCTGTTTGTTTTGGCAGAATTTTATTTTTTGCAATTTATTTGTGTTTGATACAAGGAAAAACGAAAGTCAGAGAAAAAATATTTTTTGTGGTTAACAAAAAACAAGCTCATTTGGGAGGAAAAAGGTGAAAAATGTTTTCCAAACTAAAGTCTTACCACCCTCGCCACCTCCACCCGGCCACCACCATCTCAACCACAACACGGACACCACCACTAATACAATTATTAGCACATTAGTTTCACGATCATAGCTGAACATAAGAAAGTGTTTTCTGGAAGAAAAAAAATTTAGTAAAAAAATATTTTTCTCCAAAACAAACAAGAGCGGAATTACTTACCAAAAAAGAACTAATCATGTCAAGCTGTTTCGCCTAAGAATGTTGGGTTGTAATCAAATAATTCTTATTTGTGATTTGGGTCAACAGTAATGGTTTTGTGAGAAATGAAGAGAATGAGTATGCACTTATTGTATTATATACTAATATTATTATGGGATTCTCTTTTATGTAGTTCATCGGTTAGGTATCTTTATGTTTATCCTTTTTTTTGCTGGATGTCTTCTTTATTGCTCATATTTTTTTAATTTTTTTATTTTTTTTGGGGGGTTGATTCAGTGCAAGAATTGCTAGAAGGGAGGACGAAGAGGAACTGCGCAAAATAGAGGAAGAAGAGAGGAGGGAGCGTTTGAGAAAAGAGGCAAAGAAGCGCAAGCTAGGCCAACGATGAGCCCTACACAAATGAAGCTCTGCACAAATAATTTTATTTTGTCATTAAATTCTTTGTTGGTTAATTTTTTTTGTCTGGTGTCAATTATGGTTTTAAATTTTTTTTTTTTTTTTTTTTGGGTAGGTGGTTGTTTTGATATGTACATTCCTTGTATCTTGTAATGCTACTCTAAAAAGTTCCTTGTCGAACATTCCGAATAATCTTCATGATTTTGCGGGCATCGAAGGGCTCGTGATTTGCAAAAACAAAAATGCTTCCAACCCCCATGACCCCCAACTAATGTGGACGAGTCAAGTGACCTTTCACGTGTATCATCGCCCACGCACCTTCTCTTTCTCTCTCCTCATTCAGAATTTAAATTCTCCCACTGAAATACATATCAAAATCTCCCTGTAATACAAATGTGTCATCTCTATGGCTCTCTCTCTCTCTCCTTCCCTTGACTTCGATGAGAGAGAGCCTGACAGGCTCCTTCCCTTGACTCTGACGCCCGACTCTCTTCGATGAAGGACGACTAAAAGGTAACTCTAACTTCGACTTAATCTCTATTTGCGTATATATATTTGTGTATATATGTATCTTGTGTATATAATAGGACTTGAGATAAACACTTGGATTGAATGTTTGGATTTGAGGCTTTTCACAATTCGATAAACAATTTGAATGTTTGGATTTTGGTCTTTTGATTTGGAAATTGAGTAATTTTTACCTTATCTAACACATGCTCGATGAAATTCCTCAACCAAATCTTTTAGTCCTAAACCTGTTTGCAAACCTCTTTTTCTTTCACATTCTGATTATTGATTCCAGCTATAATTATTTCTTTATAAATTACAATTTTTTTTTTTGTTTTTTTGTTTTGTTTTTGGCCTTGTGTTGGACCTGTACTGTACAAGGAGATATGCTGCTGGTTGTGAATTACTAGGACTACAAAAAATTGAGAAAATTGGATTTTTTTTTTTTTTTCCATAAAATATCAGTTTTTTATGAGTTTGGTTCTTAATATTGCATCTTAAGTTTATTGAACTTTTACATTGAATTAAGAATCCATATGAGTTCTTATTATATTGTTCTTGTTTTATTTCATACAAACAAACAAACAAAATTTGTCTCTGTACTATATATAACTCTGTTTTGCTTGATTTGGTTGTCTTTGTTTTTATATTCTCTTTTCATGTATTTATTTGTAGACACATTTTATATATATCTTTTGTATTGTATGCACATGTATATTTGGTGTGACGGATTTAAGATTCTTTTGATTCTTGGTCTTAATAAATGTGTTTTGTGTGCAAATTATATGAACAAAAGGCCAGGTGAGCCCAAAACATGATAGCCCTATTACCATCCATTGTTCTAACTTGAATGTAGGTGCATTCACAGTTTAATGAGGATTTGTATTATATAATAATTTTAAAAACTCACGTTGGACTTTATGAAAATATAATCATTATACTTTTTGGGTTTATATTTTTGCAGATGTCAACTTTAGGTGTGAATGGCAGTAGTTTAGATTGGTTGACATATTTCAACAAAAATTGTCGTAGATGTAATAAAAATGTCAATATTTGGATTTTTGAGACCGATCGAAATAAAAACAAGTTATTCTACTTTTGTAATGATTGTGGTGATTTTATTGGATGGTGCTTGCCTATGAATTCACAATGCAAAGGTGATGAAATTCCAAGACAACCCAAGGGGTTGTGGCATTGTGGTAAAGCCTTGGGGTTTAAGCCCCAAGGTCACAGGTTCGATTCCCCACCCCCCCTTGGGCCAATCTCCTGAGCGAAGCACTGTTGGTTAGGAGGTTGGACCTCAAGTTGTCTAGTCAGCACTTGGTGTGGGTTCAATACTCCCTCGCTGTGCGAGTCCTGACTTAAGCGGAGCTTGTCTTGGGAGGTCGGGGCAAGTTTCCAGGTTATAGTCTCTCGCTTGTACCGGCTAACAGGACACTTTGGTGATCTCTGCAAGGGGCGCTGCCTTGGACCTGCGGAAGAGTGAGAGGATTTCCCTGTAACAAAAAAAAAAAAAAAAATTCCAAGACAAGTAGAAGGAGAAGTGCCAACTGTCAGTGAATAACTTCGATCTATAACCTAACAACAAAGATCTATGAGGGATCAACTTTGAATTCAGAGCACAAAGGTGCAAAAAATGGAATAAGTGTTGTTTGTGTTGCTTGTAATTGGTGCCTTATCACTTATAAAGATGTAATAATATATACATGCAAGTTAGAAGTAGAAGTAGACTGAATACTCGTGTATGGTACTGTGATGTTTGAGAGCAAGTTATGTTTTGTTGTGTATTGAAACCCAATTATTGTACATGTTTTGTTTGAGTGGAATAAAATATGACTTGTTTAAACTTATAGAATTTGTTTAATATTTGCATACACATTGTGACTGTTGTTCAAACAAAACATTTATCTCAGGACATAATGGAAAAGTTTCTTCATAATAAGTTTCAATCTCAAACACAAATTGTAAAAGTTCAGTAAACTAGGACATAAGGTCCATAATGTCCATCTCTCCTGGTGTGCATGCATTAGAACCAGATGGGGTTGGAGATCTAGATCCAAAAATTCAAACTTCTCGGCGTCTCTTATAAAGTCTAATGGGGTAAGAGATATGCCTCCAATAGCATTTACCATCAGTGATAATTCAATTAAAAGTATATGTTAAAAAAAATATTTCTAAATGAAAGCAAGCAATTGATGTAAAGTTATCTTATGAATACGTACCGATAAATACATATTATTTTGCGTGCCAACTATATAAGGATAATGTGGTGTATATGCACTAGATTGAGCTTGAGCTTGAGCATCAAATTGAAGCACCTTAGCAGTCTATAATACTAAAGAATAATCAATGATTGAAATTTATGAATTGCTTTAATGTAGTTGAATAGAGTTTGTCAAAAAAAAAAAAAAAAAAAAAAAAGAAGAAGAAAAGTTGAATAGACAATTTGCCTTTGCTTTTGTATGTTTTTTTGCTATTGCCTTGAACCAATTCACTATTTGATCTACTTTGGCAACCTTTTCTTTGGTAACTGGAAGGCCTTTTTGCCGAGCAACCAAAGGACTAATCACCTTCTTAGTATTAGCTCTTTTTGTAGAACCGGTGGCAATCGAACAAGCAATTGGGGAAGATGGTATATGATTAGTAGAAGGTAGTAAATTACAATTACTTTCATCACCCGATTCAGCTTTCATGACTCTATCCTTGATTGCATCTAACCCAAGGTCAATAATTTTAATTTTGCCTTCAGAGTTGCCAGCAAGTTGTACAATGCCACTCAATTTCTTGTTCATCCTCTCATAGCAACTTGCATTGAAATCATCCCCAAAGCCAGTGTATGTGGTTTTGATGCATGTATACTCTCTATCCAAATCTTTTCTCTATCGTGGCAAAATGTATTTATTTGGAACTTTGTTTATGCACATTTTCACAAGTACAGCAAGTGAGTGAGCACACACAATGCCTCTAAACTTAAATAACCGACACATACATTGAACTTCACATTCAGTTGAATTAAAATAAACAACAAAGACCACATGCTTCATCTTCTCACAAACTACCATCGCTTCTTGGACATTATATGTATAAATTGATCCATCCTCTTTGACAATCAAGGCTTGATAGTAAACTAATCTCTTCAACTCTCCTTGAACTTTTTTGAATTTTGCATTGGTGTGGGCTTGCTGAAATTGCTTCTCAAAACCATATATAGTTAGACAATCAAACAATTTGTGTTAAGACTTAAAGTCTACTTTCTTCTCTTTCTCTACCTTACTTCTCAAGTCATTGTCATATTGTTCAACAAATTGTTTTAATGTAGTCTTTGGGCTAACATTTCCATCAAAAAATGTATTCATGCTGTCACTTCGTTATGTAGTTGACATGCCATCCCAAAAACCGTCTTTAACATAGACAGGAACCCATTGATGCCACTCATCATATAACAATCCGAACCACTCATTATCATGAAGATTAAATTTTGTAAGCATCTCTTCTCATTCATTCTCAAATTAATCCCTTGTCAAACAGTCATAAATTACATTTTGCATAGCCAACTTTATGAGTTCATACTGAGAATATCCTTTCAACTTCTCCAAAATTTTCTTCATTATATGCCATAAGCACCATCGATGTCGAGCCTGTGAAAAAACAATTTCTATAGCATTTTGCATAGCTCTATATTGATCAGTTATGATAGCTTTTGGAGGATGATCTGAGATGCAACTTAACCACGACTTGAATAGCCAAACAAATGTGTTAGGGTCTTCACTAGATAACAATCCACAACCAAGCAAAATGGACTGCCCATGGTGATTAACTCATACAAATGGATCAAATGGCATGTCATATTTGTTCGTGAGATAAATTGTACCAAATGAAACAACATCTCCAAATGCTTTATAAGTCGCCCGACTCCTTGCATCAGTCCAAAACAAGTTTCTAATGTGAAACTCCTCATCAACATCAATCATATAAAAGAATCTTTCACTACGTGCTTGTATCCTTATAAAATAACTTTGAAGTGATTCGACATCACCTTCCCCAAGCCTCAATCTTCTTGCTCTCTCAATGTAATTCCTTGTATCTCACTCATCAAATGTCAATGACTTGTATCCCTTCGCTTCAACAACCATTGAATGATAGTTATTAGACACCACAATCCTTACTTGATCATTAATTTCTAATCTTTTCTTTACAGGAGTAAGAATTTTCTTATTCATTGTAAAATAACGTGAGTCAGTGAGAATCAAATCATGATTATGCTCAAGGTTAACTGTGATTAACATATATCTCCCATCCTTTTGTAGATTAGTTCGTACCCTTGCTTTGCAACTAATTTTTGTGGACAAAGATGATTTTAGAGGGTTGACTTCTAATTTCTTTTTTCTCTTCCCCGCTCGAGAACATTTAATTGCAAAGTATTTTCATTGCCCATCATCTCCAAAATGTTGTGCTCTATGAGCTATAGAAAATCCAACATGCTTAGCATATTTGCCATAAAATGTGTACACTTTTTTCCTTGAGCTAAAACACATACCCTTCTTAAGTTCTTCAACTTTTTCACTCTCATTTACTGAAGGATTGTCACCACCATTTGAATCAATCTCCATTCTTCCACTTTCAAAATTGAAATTGAAATTGAAATTGAAATAGAATGATTTCAGGATGATTATTATAGGCTGCTTGATTTCAAAATGTTGAAGGATGGAATAAAACCATGATGAACATATATTAATTAGAAAACAAATTATCATGTTTGGTTCTATTTTCTAAATCCATTTTTTTTTTTTGTAAATCTTAAAGTTTTTGTTTATAACAGAGGTGTCAGAGAATTAATTTGGATTTATGCCTGACAGGTCAACAATAAAAGCAATCTATCTTTTGAGGAGAGTAATAGAAAAATATAGAGAAAAGAAAAGAAACATTCATATGGCGTCTATCGACCTTGAGAAAGCATCTGATAGAGTGCCCCGAGATATAATATGGTGGGTATTAGAGAAGAAAGCAGTGACAAAAGGTTACATTGATGTGATTAGGGACATGTATGAAAGGGTGGTGACCACTATTAGATCACCTGCTAGAGAGACAAATGAATTCCCTATTACTAGAGGGTTACATCAAGGATCCATCTTAAGTCTTTATCCTTTTGCTTTAGTTATGGATGAGTTGACGAGAAATATTCAGGATGACGTGCTATTGTGTATGCTTTTTGCAGACGATATCGTGCTAGTGGATAAGACTATAGAAGGAGTTAATACAAAGTTGGAGATTTGGAGAAAAAATCTTGAATCTAAAGGATTCCGGATAAGCAGAATTAAGACAAAGTACATGGAGTGTAAATTTAGTAACAGTAACAATGAAAGTAGAGGAGAAGTGAAGATTGAGAACCAAGAACTACCTAAGAGTAAACATTTTCGTTATTTCGGGTCGATTATCACAATAACGAGAGAGATTGATGCGGATGTGGCCCATGGGATTAAGGCAGGACGGTGTAAGTGGAGAAGTGCGTCTGGGGTACTGTGCAATAAACGAATACCCACTAGACTAAAAGGTAAGTTTTATAGAACGGCTATTAGAGCAGCGACGTTGTATGGGGCGGAGTGTTGGGCAACCAAGAAACAACATGTAGATAAGATGAGTGTCGCTGAGATGGGGATGTTAAGGTGGATGTGTGCCAAGACTAGATAAGATTTGTGTATTCGGGAATGGGTAGGAGTAGTACCGATAGAAGATAAGTTGAGAGAGAATTAATTAAGATGGTTTGGTCATATTTAATGGAGACCAACAGAGGCAGTAGTGAAGAGATGCGATGCTGTAACGGTAGATAGAAGTGTTAGGGGACAGAATAGGCCTAGATTAACGTTGGCTAGCATTGTAAATAGAGATATGGATCTACTTAATTTGACTAATGAAATGGCTTTTAATAAGGTCGCATGGAGAAGAAGGATTCATGTAACTGACCCCATTTGATGGGACTTAAGGCTTGGTTTGGTTTGGTTTGGTAAAGTTTTTGTTTGGTTATTTTGAAAATGCAATAAAGTTTTCAGAATCTTGGTATAACTTTTGGAGGAAAATTTGACAAATTTTTGGAATATGACAAATTTGACAACTTTTTAGAATCTTTTTCAGAATGTGACAAATTTTATTTATTTTTAATTGGTCAATATATCTAGCCCTCTCTCTCAATTTTTGGAGGGAAATTTGAATTTTGAAGGGACATTTGACAAATTTTTGGAATGTGACAAATTTGACAACTTTTCAAAATCTTTTTC
Organism: Camellia lanceoleosa; assembly: GCA_025200525.1. Classification (NCBI taxonomy): domain Eukaryota; kingdom Viridiplantae; phylum Streptophyta; class Magnoliopsida; order Ericales; family Theaceae; genus Camellia; species Camellia lanceoleosa. The sequence continues at coordinate 43,016,016 of CM045767.1, forward strand.
AGATTTTGACAAATTTTTTTTAATTGGTCAATATATCTAGCCCTCTCACTTAATTTTTGGGGGGAAATTTGAAATTGCATAGTGCATGTTTTGAAAACCAAACATATATCCATTTTCAAAACAAAGTTTTCAAATCAGTTTTCTAAAAAATAATTCAAAAAAACGAAACCAAACATAGTGAATAATATGTAAAATAGAATTTTAACTGGAAACCAAGTAGAATTTTAAATGGAAAACTCAAAAAATGGAAACCAGTGTATAATGTATCAAACTGGAAATAAGTAAAGGCAAACTGGAAACAAATAAAAAAAAAAATTGGCAATCTAACCCAACAAACCAAGTAGAATTTTAGCTGCAAAACTCAAGAGATAGGACTCCTAGATTCATCCAAATTCAATCCAAAAGAGAGGACTTTGATTTTCCATGATAGATTCAATAAAGTCAAGAAACAAAGCACATTATATATACAAGCTACAACACAATGCCCAAACACATCAAAAATCTATTCAAAAGCATCAAAAATCTTTTTAAAATTAATTTCAAAAGCATCAAAAAGCCCAAATCATCATATATACAAGTGTCATTGCCCAGATTTTGATTTGCTTGTGATGGATTATACTTATAAATCCCTAACTAATATGGATAGAGAGCTGGGGGAAAAAAGTTTACTTGAGAAACTGCGATCGAGAGCACGCGCGAGAAAGAGAAGCAGCTGAAGATTGAGGAGAGCAAGAGACAGAGATGGAGAAGAGTTATAGAAAGAGTTCCCAGAGAGCTACGGCTGTCGATAGAGGAGAGTTATGGCCGGCGACAGAGGAGAGCTATGGACGGCGACAGGGGAGGACAGATGAGGAAAGACGAAAAGAGGGAAATATGTTTTGAGTTTGGGTTCCCCACTATATTTTTTGTGTTTTTTTCCTTACATGTGCGTGTATCACATCTTTTCCCACTACATGCCCAGGAGCAGTTGCCACATTAGTGGGGGTCATGGGGATTGAATCCGGATCTTCGGTCGCACTCTCCTGCCGCACTCCCCTGTCGCCCTCCAAAACGACGTCGTTTTGGAGGGTTTTTTACTTTTTTTTCTTTTCTTTTTCTTCTTTCTCTTCGGTTTGTGTTTGGTTTTCGAAGAAAACCAGAAGAGAGAGAAGGGGAGAGGAACGGAGGGGAAGAAGAGAGAGAGGAAGGGAGAAGAAGAGGGGAGAAGAAGGAAGAGGACGGAACCCACCACCATCACCACCGCAGAGGACGGACCCATCGAACTTCCACTAGCAACTCTCAACTTCCTCCTCCTCTCTCTCATCTTCTCTCTCTCCTCTCTGATCTTCCCCATTTTTTTTTTTACACAGCTTGGATTTTGGGTTTGAAATTTTGGGAAGATGAAGGAGGTGAGGTGGGTTTGACACGGCAGTGCTTGGTGGTGAGGCGACTGGAGCACAGATAGAGTCGGCGAGAGACGAAGAGAGAGGGAGACGATGATGGTGGGTGTAGGCTATTTTATGGTTTTGTTTTGAAATCTAATTTTTTATTTTTATTTTTTACAGATTTACTCAGATTTTGTTGAAATCTGATTTTGTTGAAATCAGATTTACTCAGTTTCCAATTTTGTTGAAATCTGATTTTTTTTTTATAGATTTGAAATCTGAAATCTGATTTGAAATTGGTTTAAGAATTTTTTTAGAAAAAAATTTCCTGTTGTTGATTGGGCAGGGGGAAAAAATGTTTTCTGGATGATGATTATAACCCAAAATTTTTTCTGGGTTTGTTGATGATGATGTTTGTTGAAATCTGATTTTTTTTTACAGATTTGAAATCTGAAATCTGATTTGAAATTGGTTTAAGAAATTGATGAATTGGGTTTTCTTCAACTCTTCTTCTCCCTTCCTCTTTCTCTTCTTCAACTCTTCCAGATCCGGATTACAGTAGCAAACAAGCCTCCTGGGTGATAAGAACCTTCAGGGAGACTCCATTGAAGCCCCAAATCCGAGAACCCAACTCTTTTGCCTTTCAAAACTTTGAATTCACTTCTACCCATTAATCAAAATCTTGTAATCAAAAGCTGATGGAATAGATTTGATCTTGGCTATAGAGGGTTTTGTGATGATGAGAAAAACGAGAAACAGATGGGAAGGGAACTCTCTGCTTCTCCTTTCCAACCTCAGGTAGTAGAGAGAGAGAGAAAGAAAGAAAGAAGAAGAAAAGAACAAAAAAAAAAAAAAAAAAAAAAAAAAGACCCCTCCAAAACGACGTCGTTTTAGAGGGCGATAGGAATCTGCTACGGGACAGTGCGACGGAAGATCCGGATTCCATGGGGATTGGGTTTCAGTGGGGGTCTGTAGTGAAATTGTTGCAAAAAATTTCAAGTTTTTCAACCAATAGTGTTTTTTTTTTATTTTTTCATACTGTTTCTGTTGGTTTGTTTGTTTTTTTTTTTTTTTCCAGCCACACAACTCATTTCTATTAGATGGTGGGTACATTGTCACTGTTCAATTTCTGAAAAATTAGATAATTATTCCGTGCTTGTGCTTGTTTTTTTAAATAAATTGAAAAAATGTCTGTTAAAACAAGGGAAGAAACCAATTTTATTGAAAAGTGTTAATTTTACTTTTCATTCTTGAACTATTGTCAAATTATTTATTTAATTTATTTAGTTTTTAAACTTTCGATTGAAATGACTGAATTTGTAAAATATATAAATAAAAATTTATTTAATTTCTAAATTATCGATTGAATATATTAAATTATTAAAATATTTAATACAAACTTATCTAATCCTTTGAAAAGATTAGAAAATTAAAATATAATAAGTTAATTAAATATCTTACCTAATCAAAATTTTATTTTAAAAACTTTTTAAATTTATATTATGTTTTGAGATAAAAAAAAATCCCACCTTTAAGTTGTAACCAATTTTTTTTTCTTCTTTTAACTGGAAGTTGTATAGTATGCTTGGTTATCATTTTTCAAAAACATTTTTCAGAAGATTCTATCTTTTTATTTTCCGTGTTTTTTTGTTTTTACTGAATTTTTTTAATATTTTGAGCAATTTTTTTAATTTTTAAACATACCTAACATACATATACCTAAAAAGTAAAATTTTTTTGAAAAGAACCTTTTAAAAATTCACTAAATACCAAAAATACAAAAAAAAAAACGAGAATTCAGTATATTTTTTGTATTTTTATGTATTTATTAATTTTTAAAAATATTTTTTCACAAATTTTTTACTTTTTAGATACATCTAAGTAAGGTGCATCTAAAAAAGTAAAAAAAATTTTAAAAATATTTACTAAAAACAAAAAAATACGAAAACAAAAAAAACTCAATTTTCAAAAAACTTAATTTAAAAAACTCAAACCAAAAACACTTTTTTTTTACACTGTACACGGGCCTAGCCTATCAGTATAAGTGGTGAGGGTATAGATCAAATCTAACAAAAATTATCCCTCCCTCTTAATATTGCTTTTGCTTTTCACTATTGTATCTCAAAATTTTTGGTTTTCTTAAATTTTATTTTTGGTTCATTGTAGTGCAATAAAATATTTTGGTTTTTTTATAAAATTATTTTTGGCTTTCACTATTTATAATAATTCCTTGTTCGTTTTAGAAAACAGGCATAAATAGAATTTCATTATCGGAAGAGTCAAAAGAAAAATAATTTTTTTCACCATATATACAAAATACATATGTATGTATAATATGATAAATAAATTATATAGGCAAAAAAAAAATTTCAATACCATAGAAATAATTTTTAATAGGATGAAGTTTTTTGGTGCAAAATAAAGAGAATATAAGATGGAAAAATAATGATATATTTTATACTGAGGATCATTTTATGTATAAAATGATATATATTTTTAAAATTCTATGAAGGAGGACGTATGACGATAGTCCGTATGAAAGGGGGTTTCAATGTCGCAAGTTGTGCTTGTGCGATTGTGAGAGGCGGGTTGAGGGACGATATAAAGGTTTTTCATTTTCAGTCAGAGAAGAAAAAGTTTGTTAGAAGAGGTAGAGCTGATATGGAATGCCTGTCCTGCATAGAATTTGGGGAAAGTTAGCCACATAGATAAATTAAAAGATAAGGTATTTGATTGAAAAAAAAAAAAAAAAGAGACTAAGCAAGTAATGCACAAAATTTGAGTCCAATATAAAAGAATGCACCACGGGAGGTGGTGATGCAGTGGTGAAGGCATTCACCTTCCTTGACAGAGAGTTAAGTTTGATTTTTGGGAGCGCAAAATGTTGGGTAATTTTTAGTGGTTCTTTACAGAGATCTCTCGCACTTTGATCTTGTTGAGGTGATCGATGAGTTCTATTGGTGTCTTGGTGGTGGGTCTTTTTTCATGGGTTGAGTTAAATCAGGCCAGGAATCGACTATCTCGAAATTTGGGCCCACAGATGCCGTGATGACATTTCAGAACATCTTTTTTTTAGATTAAAAAAAAATAAAAGAATGCATTATTTTGAATTGCCTACTTCCTAGTCATACCATATGATTATGCTATACTCAAATCAAGTAGAAATTTAACACGGGAAAATTGATGCAAAAAAAGGAAAAAAAAAATGAAAAAGAAAAAGAAAAATTGGACTTAGCAATCTTCAAAACACAATATATCATAAAACTAGTTTACATCAAAGACTGCTATCAACAATGAACAATGAATCATGTATAAAATTAAAACAAATATCATGATATTAATGGAAGGAAATAATACTGATCAAAAAAAAAAAAAAAGAAAAAAAAAGAAAAAAATAGGGAAGAAATAATAAAACTAACCTAGAATGCAAAGATGATCTTTCGAATTAATAATCTAAAGAAAATCATGCAAACAATACTAAGCCTTAAAGAGCAGTCATGATTAAAACAATAAACCCTACTCCTAAAATTCTATCATAATCACAAGAACATGAAAATTCTAAACATGTAGCATGTAAAATATGAAAAATGTCATCCAAAGAACTCAAGAATACACATAATCAAAATAGATTACATCATGATAGGCACTTTAAGTTGGAATAAAATCCAAAACTTTAATGCATTCATTAATTCATCCTAATTGTTTGGAACCTAACCTTTTCCATCCTTGGATACAACTTGACCACAACTCCATAACCGGCCCAACCACGTGCGAACATAGGGCTCCAACCTAGTTCACAAGCTCACATTGCTATTGAGTCTTCACTGTGCACCTCGAATTGATAAGGGATTAATTACTCTTTGCCCACACAATCACTGAGGGTCACATGAATTCTAACACTCATTGTGCATACGTGTGCCATTGATCAAAACACCTTAGAGGCCCAAGGTTGGTCCAATCCTTTATGAATTTATTATGAATTAATTAATTATTTTTATTTTTATTTTTATTTTTTTTGCGACTTTGTAGCAACTAGAACTAGGAGGAGAATGGTTTTGTATAGTGAAGAAAGGGTGGACAATCACTCGGGGTGGAGATGGAGTGGCGTTTGTGAAGTAGTGATTAAATTTATGTAAGAGAAGATGTGTTGAAGAGAGTTGAATTGTAGGAGTTTAATAAATGATAAAATCATCAAGTTCACCCATTGGATTACTAGGATAACGTTTACGTTTTTAGTTTGTGTTTATAAAAATTTTATAAATTGGTTTTTATTTATTTTTAGAAAAATATAAATTACAAACGCATTTGGTTTGAACAAAATGTTTAAAAAATTTTAAAAACATAAAATAAAAAATATATTTGTTCGGGGCTAAAATATTTATATTTATTTTTATTATTTATGATAATGGGATCACAGACATTATAATTGAAAAAAAATTAATTAAAAAAAATAATTGAAAAAAAATAATTGGAAAAAAATTATTCGAAAGAAAATGAAAAAAAATTAATTAAAAAAATAATTGGAAAAAAATTTAATTGGGAAAAAAAATATTTGAAAAAAATTAATTAAGAAAAAATAATTGAAAAAAAAAATAATTTGAAAAAGAAATAATTGAAAATAAATTATTTGAAAAAAAAAATTAATTGAAAAAAAAAAATTTAAAACTGAAAATGTAAACTTATTTTTTGAGTTTAAGTTTTTTTCTCAAATTTATAAACTGAGACAACCATTTATAAACCAGAAAAATTATCAAACAAGTTTTTATGACAGTTTTTAAAATTTTTATAAATATAAACTAAAAACTGAAAATAAAATGATTACCAAACAGATCTTAGTGTTTTATTTTGAAAATAAAATATTGAAGTGATAAAAATTTGAATAAAATGACCTGGGAGCCATTTCAACTCTCGAGGGATAGATTAGCCTCTGTATCGGCTCCGGAATAGCTCCCTCGACCAACCGGTTTGTATTGGCTCTCTAGCAACAAATTGCCTTTTTTTATGTTCGAGTTCCAAATATTTAAGGTAATTTTTTGGTTTTTCAAGCCTAAACCATTTCACATGTCCACAATTTTGATTCATTAAATCATTGACAAATTATACCAGTGGTTCCTATATTTTATTTCTCATGTCTTTTTGGTCCCTACACCTTTTATTTGACTCAATTTTGATCCTTAATTTTAGAATTTGTGTCAATTTTGTCCAATTAATAATATCTTTAATGTTTTTTTTAAAAAAATTATCACGAAATTAGTTGAAATTAACTTACTACATTGAGTAAGTTTATAATTTTACCCTCAAATGTACGACACACGACACTTCTATGCATATTTTCTACGACAAAAAACTAAGAGTTATAATTAATTGACATAAATTTGAAAAAAAAATACTAAATTTAAAAAAAAAAATATATGACTATTTCAGCCGGATACCAAACTAACTGTCCTAACTAAATTTTGTCTGCTTAAATTGATTTTTTCAAATCCTTTGGCCATACAATTGGTTGGGTGGTAAAAGCTAATTTGGAATAAGTTTTGTTCGACCATGCATATCCTCCCTAGACCCCTCTTTTCATTTGGTATGTGTATGAGCACGAAATAATTTTCTTGTTTAATCCTGTTGATCAAGTTTGCACTCCTCTAAATGTCGTCGCTTTACTCCCTGAAAATACAAACGTGAGCTAGTCGGCGGGTGTGTGCCGAATACCTCTTCGATGCCTAAGTCAGCAAAATAGAAAAATAGATAAAAGTTCTGCGTATTTAGGAATCAAAGTTGTGTTATCTCTACATAGGTTCTGTTGTGAGCTTTTATAACTTTCGCTTGGCACAATTCTAGTAGGACTCTTATTCCTCCATGTAGAGTCCTTCTAGGAATCACACTTCTGAAAGATAATGCTTATCCTTCAACACCCCCTCACTGCTTAAACCAAGTGAAATGGCTTTACCCCGGTTGGATAACAATATGACCGAGCTAATACTAGCCCTTTGTCATACTCAATAAAGTGCCTTCCCATGTATTGCATAGTTTGGCTATTGTTCACTTGTACTTCGGTTTTGGCTATTGAGACCGAGCTAACCATAGCAAGTCTTGACCGAGCTAACAAGAGCAAGGTTCACTACAAGAAGTCCAAATATCTCGGCTCCAAACACTTTGACCGAGATAATTACCCCCATTCCGACCGTGGTGACTGTAACCTCTTGGACCGAGCTAACACTATGATCCACCTCACTAAGCCCTTTTTACCCCGGCCCATAAAGCAGCCCTTCACTACGCCTGGGCCTAGCTCGGCTCTAATGCACATAAAAACTCCCTCTCAATTGCCCCTTAATTCCATCTGCCATGCATGATTTGGGATTATCTTTTTATCAGTCGAGCTAAAAGTGGCCTTAACCGAGCTAAATTGATATCGGGCTACTAATTTGTCCGGTCCAAACGTCTTTTCAGTCACTGCATAACTGAATCATTTACGATTCTCTTGGACATGTGGCTAGCTTTTATTGGTCAAATACAGCTGCCACGCCGCCTTCGTACTTCACAAAATTTGAATAGTCCCGCCCAAATTCATGTTCTTCACAAAAAAATCCTACTCTTCGAACCAAACATACCACTATTCACCATCTTCTCTCTCTACCTTCTGAGCCTCCATTTTTTCTCAACACTGCATCTGCAAAGCTTGTGTTTTCTGCTAGTACTGTTTCAATCTTCAGTCCCTTCATCTTGAACTGGTATGTGGATCAAATCTCTTCTCTTTCCTTCGTTCACTTTTCGAATATATATAATATAGATGCATATACTCATATATTTTACAAAACACACTCTGTGGTTTTGATGAAATGGGTAAGAACAGATAGTACCAAAAACCAGACCCCCAAACCATAGGTTCATGCTTAAGAACACACCATTTGGATTAAAAAAACATGAAGTTTGAATCTAGAATCGTGGTGTGACCGAGCTAAAAACCTGTTTGGGCAACTCAAGGCTTAAGTACAACCGAACTAGGGAACTTTTTAGGTGTGCACCCAGCCAAACTAGATAACTTCCCCAATAACCGAACTAAAACTTCACGCCACTCCTTGGTTTCAATTAGTCCAAGAACCTTCCATTTCATTTTGCCGAGCTAAAATTCTTCGCTCCAACCGAATTAAGAATGGATAGTATCCCACATAACCGAGCTAGGCTTTACATTCATTTTTGCCTTTATACTTAGCGCGATCCAACGATTTGGGCTTAACACTTCTCATCTCCACTTTGCAGACTCTGACTAGGTTGGCCAGGCACTCCTTTGCACGTTCAACCGAGATGCTCAACGTCATCTCAACACCGAGCTTGCACTTCAGGCTAAATTATACATAGTTTAAGTCCACATGGGCAAATATAGATTTTTAATAAACTCTCCAGGGGCTATAGCCGAGTTCCGAAGGGACTACAACATCCCTGATGATGTTCATCTCAATTTAGCCGAACTAGACACCACTCCCTGGGAAAAATTGGGCTTCGTCCCTTTCTCCATCATATCCATTGTAGAGGCTGGTCTCTGTTTTCCCGTTCAGCCTCTTCTTTGTGAATTCCTTAGACAAACAAGACTTTGCCCTACCTAGGTTTCCACAAATTCGTACAGAATAATAAATGGCATCGTCGAGCTAAACCGCCGGCTTGGCCTCAACCTCGGCTTAGCCAAGCTATTTCACCAATACTCTCTCAGCCAGAATGAAGACGGCCGGGTGTATTACTTAAGAATAAGACGCCGCCGGGAGAAAATAATTAAAAATACACCAGACAAAGATGTAAATGACGATGATTTTTTCTGGGTCTCGGGCAACTTTGAAGACCAGGAGGCCCAGATCCCGGGCGATTGAATTAACTGGAATAAGGGAGTAGCTGGTATGAATACCTCGGTTTTAGCTTCGTGCGTTCTTTACTCTAGTTATTAGTTTCGCACTGTGCTAACCATTGCTTTTTTCCTTATACAGACTTGGACCATCTAAAGTCGCAGTACTGTTACCCCAATCTAGACGTACTCTGCGCCGCGCTGCGGTACCGTGATCGAGGTTGGGCCGAGCTACTCAACTTTGAACTGACATACAGATACAGTAGTAGAAGGAAGAGCAAGGTGACAGATGTCCTTCTGGAACCCTCTCCAAAACCAGATCCAACACTATCTCAAATCAATCTGATCCCAGTAATAGCAGAATAAGAAATGGCCAAGAAGAGAGCAGTTAGGGCCCTCATTACCGAAACAACTACATCAGCCGTTGGGGACCAAACCGTGGTACAACAAAATAGCCAAACACAAGAGGCCATGGTAGCGCTTCCAACAGCCCGGCCATCGTCATCTCGGCCCAGTAAGTGCGCTTGCACCTCCGTGACCAAGCAACGTCTTGTTGATGAAGACGATACCGAGCTCCCCCAATCCACCCGACCGAGCCCAGAACCAGAGCATTCTAACCGGGCTGGCTTTTCAGAGTGGGCGCCAAAGGTGACCTATAAGAATCGAGCCATAATGAACATGGATTCGGTGGTCTCAGAAAAAGACCATTCGTTGGCTTTTAACCTCGCCAAGAGCGTATGCCTGCAAGCCGCTATGGAGCATCATCACCATCTCACCCAGTTGAAGGACATTCGCTCGGCAACAAAATCGATGGTGCTGGTAAGTTCTCCTTTTGCTTGTCTTTCTAATTTGTACATCTGTTAGCGCGGTTTTACTAATAGCTGTTCTCCCTGCTTTGAAGGCCTTGCAAAAGAACCACATCGCTCACAAGCGAGTTTTGGAGTTTCGTAAGACAGCGGTTGGCCGTGGCAGATGCAAACGCCAGGACAGCCAAGCTACAAGAGGCAAAGGAAAAAATGACCGGGCTTGAGTCTGAAGTCGCCCGACTTATCGGGCTAGCAAATACAGCAGAAGCGGATAAACAAAAGGCATTGGCTGAGCTGAAGGACCGCTATCTGCGTGAGCTGGCTAAGGTCGAGAGGAAGAACAACGCCAAGATAACCGAGCTTGAGAAGAAGATGGAGGACGCGGAAGACCGCGGTTACAAGGAAGGCGAAGCCACATACGTCTTGCAGTGTGAAGTTGCCAAAGACATTTTCTTCAAGTGTGGGTGGAAGGCAGCCGTCCTTAAGCTCGGTCAAGGGGAAGAAACCGAGGTATTCCAGAATCCCCCTTCTCACTTCATCCCGAGCTATATGGCGGAGTATGCCAATGCTATTCAGCAAAAATTTCTTCAAGTTGAGGAAGAAGAAGAGGAGTCCCCAGAACCCAACAATGCCCCGGTTGTCGCCAATGATCCCATTGTTCAGTCAGCTCGGGTGGAGCCACCGGTGGAAGACTTGGTTGAAAATGTGACCGAGCTACTTGCTGAAACTGGGCTTCGAGTTGATCTGGATGCAGATCTTGACGACCTTTTTGCTTGATCCTGTATTTTCTTCTTTTTACTCTTGCAAAGAATGTGTAACCGAGCTAAAGTCCCACTTCTTGTAACTTTGACTTGAATTTTGAATGAAAATCTTCGTCTTTTTGTTCGGTCTGTTCCATACCTGTACTTATTTTTCAACTATAATTTGTATTTAGTTTTACCTTTTTCTGTTCTCGCCGAGATTTTTATCTTGGTCTTGGAACATTATAATCTGTTTGTTTAGACCTGCCGTGTTTCTTCAGCTGAGATCCTTATTTCGGTTGAAAGGTACCCAAAGTTAGTTATTCCAGCCAACCACTCTTCAGCTTAGATCCTTATCTCGGCTGAAGAGTACCCAAAGTTAGTTATTCTAGCCAACCACTCTTCAGCCTAGATCCTTATCTCGGCTGAAGAGTACTTAAAGTTGGTTATTCCAGCCAACCACTTTTCAGCCTTGATCCTTATCTCGGCTGAAGAGTACTTAAAATTGGTTATTCCAGCCAACTACTCTTCAGCCTAGATCCTTATCTCGCCTGAAGAGTACTTAAAGTTGGTTATTTCGGCCAACCTCTTTAGCATAGATCCTGATCTCGGCTGAAGAGAGATAAGTGTTGGTTTTTCCAGCCAACCTATTCAGCCTAGATTCTGATCTCGGCTGAAGAGAGATAAGTGTTGGTTTTTCCAGCCAACCTCTTTAGCTTAGATCCAGATCTCGGCTGAAGAGAAGTAAGTGTTGGTTTTTCCAGCCAACTTCTTTAGCCTAGATCCTGATCTCGGCTGAAGAGAGCTCAGTGTTGGTTATTCTTGCCAACCTAGAGCCAAGTGTTTGGTTATTCCTACCAAACCTCTTCAGCCTAGATCCTGATCTCGGCTGAAGAGAAGTAAGTGTTGGTTTTTCCAGCCAACCTCTTCAGCGTCAGAGCTAGATCCTGATCTTGGCTGAAGAGAGCTCAGTGTTGGTTATTCCTGCCAACCTAGAGCCAAGTGTTTGGTTATTCCTGCCAAACCTTTTCAGCCTAGATCCTGATCTTGGCTGAAGAGAAGTAAGTGTTGGTTTTTCCAGCCAAACTCTTCAGCCTAGATCCTGATCTCGGCTGAAGAGAGCTCAAAGTTGGTTATTCCGGCCAACTTTGATTTCATTGCCCCTAGCTCACTAAAACTACTTTTACATAAGAAAACAATTATACTGAAAAGGAAACTACTTGTTTTATTGAAAAAAGAAAAACTACAAGTATGTTAAAGAAAAGCTAAAAATAAAATAGTTTGAGATTGGCAGTGTTCCATGGCCTGGGAATGGCCTTGCTGTCTTTATCTTCCAAGTGGTATGCCCCTTTTTCTGCTAATCCAGCCACTTTGTAAGGTCCCTCCCAATTAGGCCCTACCTTGCCATCTCCGGATACCAGGGTGTTTCCCATTACTTTGCACAACACCCAATCTCCAATCTTGAATTGCCTCGGATGTACTGTCTTGTTATATTTTCTAGATAACTCTTGCTGGTATAAGGCGATGTGAACCAGTGCTTTTTCTCTTCTCTTTTCCGCAAGGTCGAGTTCCAAGGCTATGGCTTCTCCATTTAAATCTGGGTCAAAATTTTCACTTCTAATAGTGAGAAGGCCAACTTCCAGTGGGATTACTGCTTCCATGCCATAGGCCAAGGAAAAAAGGTGTTTCTCTAGTTGATTGCTGAGGTGTGGTACAGTAAGCCCATAAAACATGAGGGAGCTCCTCAGCCCACTTGCCTTTTGCTTTCTCTAGCCTTTTCTTCAATCCATCTAAGACGACTTTGTTTGATGCTTTCGTTTGGCCATTTGCTTGGGGGTATGCTGGTGTAGAGTTGTAGAATTCTATCTTGTACTCCTCACAAAAGCCTTTAAAAATTTTGCCAACGAACTGAGTGCTGTTGTCTGATATTAGAGCCTTGGGTATACCGAACCGAGTGATGATATTCTGCCAGACGAACTTCTTCACATCTTTCTTTTTTATTGAGGCGAGTGCTTCTGATTCCACCCATTTTGTAAAGTAGTTTGTTGCTGCAAGAAAGAACTTTCTGTTGCTAGGCGCCGTTGGAAGTGGTCCTACTATGTCCAAGCTTCATATTGCGACGGGCCATGGGCTAGTTAATGGTAGAAGCTCTCTGGCTAGTTGATGTATTTGGTGTGCGAACTTCTGATATTTCTCGCACTTCTTGACATACTTATTTGAATCTGCTTGCATGTAAGGCCACCAATATCCTTGCAAAATTGCTCTGTAGGCCAATGATCTTCCCCCTTGGTGGCTTCCGCATACGCCTTTGTGTATCTCGAACAAGAATGCCTCGACCTTGCTGGGATGGACACATTTCAAGTAAGGTCCTGTGAAGGATTTTTTGTACAAGGCCATTGATGGAGAGAGCCAAAATCGCTGTGACTTTGCTCTGACCTTGTTGGCTTCATTCTTCTCTTCAGGTAAGACGCCGTCTTTTAAGAATACTATAATGGGATCCATCCATGAAGGGCCCAGTTCGGCGCAACATACCTCAGTTACTTCGGGTTCTTCAATGCTTGGTCTTGGTAGGAAGTCGAGCAGTAATGGATGTGGGATGGATGTATCTACAATCGAAGCAAAGCCTGCTAGTTCATCTGCTTTACTATTTTCTTCCCAGCCGATCTGCTTTATTCGCACTACTTCGAATTTCATGATTTCCCTTCTGACTAACTCTTGATACTTTGCCATCCTCTTATCTTTTGCTTCGTAGTCACCTAAAATCTGGTTTACTACCAGTTGGGAGTCACTGTAAACCATTAGCTCGGTGGCCTGCATGAAGAGTGTTGATTTTAGGCCTGCTAAGAGTGCTTCATACTCCGCCTCATTGTTTGATGCTGGGAAGCCAAGGTTGACTGCTTGTTCCACTATTAGGCCATCTGGTGAGATGAGGACTATGCCTAATCCTGAACCATGCCTATTGGATGCTCCATCCACGAAGAGCTTCCACATCTCTCCAACGAATAGCTTCCAGCAAGTGGAGGAGTCGGATGATGTCTTGGGGTCATGAGTGTTGTTTTCTTCCAAGTTCCTAGCTGCTGTTGGGGTTTGCCTTTTATTATCTGACTGTCCCAAGTCTTTACTTGTCGATGAGTCCTTATTGGGAATGGCATGGTTTATTCCTCCCTCTTGATCTTCAAGCCTGTGTGGTTTGCAATGTGGTTGGGTATCCTGAATTAGGGGTTGCGTATTTCCTGCGGCACTTTTCGTCACCATTCCTGTCGTCCCAGTCAAGTCAACTGGGCAAATGTGATGACTTCCTAGTGTGAACTCTGCCACAAAGTCTGCCAAAGCTTAGGCTTTTATTGTGGTTTTGGGTTGAAACTTGATATCGAACTGTCCCAGTTTCACAGCCCATTTCAAGATTCACCCAGAAAAGTTCGCCCTCTCAAACAAGGCTTTTAAGGGAAAAATAGTTAGGACGATTATGGTGTGGGTGTGGAAGTAATGCGACAGCTTTCTTGAGGCCATCATCAAGGCTAAGGCCAGTTTTTCCAATGGTAGGTACCTGGTTTCTGCGCCTAGCAAGGTTTTGCTAACATAAAAGATGCGTAGGTGTTGGATTCCTTCTGTTCTGACCAACACTGCACTGACTGCGTGCTATGATATTGCTAGGTACAAAAAGAGCTCTTCTCCAGGTACCGGGGTTACTAGCAATGGAGGAGAAGACATGTACTCTTTCAGGCTTTCTAGGGCACGATTGCATTCTTCATTTCATTCAAATTTGGCCTTCAAAGCTTGGAAAAATGGTCGACATTTGTCTGATAACCGACTTATGAACCGGTTGAGTGCAGCAGCTAGGCCAGTGAGATGCTGCATCTCTTTTACTGTGTTGGGCCTCTCTAGATCCTGGATTTCTTTGATCTGAGAAAGGTCTACTTCTATACCTCAGTTGGTCACCAAAAAGCCTCGGAATTTGCCTGAATCTACGCCGAATGCACATTTGCATGCCTTTAGGCGCCACTTATTCTTCTTTAGAATTTGGAACATCTCATCTAGGTCCCTGAGATGGTCCTTCTCACTCTTGTTTTTGACCACCATGTCATCTATATAGGCCTTCATTGTTCTGCCTAACAATGGTTCAAACATCTTGGTGACCATTCGTTGGAATGTTGCCCCTGCGTTTTTTAGGCCAAAGGGCATGACCTTGTAACAATACAATCCACTAGGCGTTGTAAAGGATGTGACCTCCTGGTCTAGTTCATACATAGCGATTTGATGGTAACCTCTGTACGCATCAAGGAAGTTAAGTCGATTGTGCCCTGCCGTTAGGTCTACCAGTTGGTCTATTCGTGGCAGGGAAAAGCTGTCATTTAGGCATGCTTTGTTGACTGTTTTGTAGTCTACGCAGACACGCCATTTCCATTCTTCTTTGGCACTACTACGATATTAGAGATCCATTTGGGATAGTGCACTTCTCTGATAGCTTCTACCTCCAGCAAGTTTTCTACTTCTTCTGCCACTATCTCGACATGGTGGAGTGCTGATCTGCGAGTGCACTGTATAACTGGTCTGGCAG
The DNA here is from genome assembly GCA_025200525.1 of Camellia lanceoleosa. Taxonomy (NCBI): domain Eukaryota; kingdom Viridiplantae; phylum Streptophyta; class Magnoliopsida; order Ericales; family Theaceae; genus Camellia; species Camellia lanceoleosa. Next base: position 43,031,312 of record CM045767.1, read on the forward strand.
TTGGGTGAACGTTCAGTTGGTGACAAATGAAGTTTGGGTCAATGCCAGGCATGTCGTACGGTGTCCAGGCAAACACTTCGATGTTAGAGGTTAAGAATTCCATGACCTCTATTCTCTCAATGCTGGACAAGGATGGGACGAGCCGAGCAAAAAGAACTTTTCTGGGTCTTTTTTATCTATCCTTACCTGTTCCAAGTCTTCCACTGCCTTCTGTTCAGCTGCCTTGCCAACATCTGCAAATAGCTCATTGTTCTCAGGCTCTTCTACCATCTGTACATACCCTTTTGCAGCGCGGCTGCCATTTACTGTGGCGAAGCACTGTTTTGACATAATTTGGTCTCCAAAGACCACCTCAATTACTCCGGCTTCATTGGGGAACCGCAATACCTGATGGTAGGTTAATGCTACCGATCGCATGGTGTGCAACCATGTCCTCCCCAAGATTATGTTGTAAGTGGAAGGGACTTTCAATACCCAGAATTCCACCTGTTTCGTCAAGGTTCCTGCCTTGATTGGGAGGATTATCTTGCCCACTGGCCACTCTGGCATTGAGTTGAATCCGATTAGGGGAGATGTTGCTGGTGCTAGGTCTTTGTCCTCCAGTTTCAGTTGTTTGAAGGTTTCGTAATACATTATCTCACATGAGCTTCCTTGGTCAATCAAAATCCGATTGATGTCGAAATTCTTGACGCGTAGAGTGACAACCAATGCATCATTGTGAGGGCAGTATATCCTTGCTAAATCTTTATCTGAAAAAGATATGACATTTGTGGCCTCTGTTTTTCCCTTTTTGATGGTAGGTTGTGCACTTAATACCTCCCTTAAGTGCTCAACCTTTTTGATCATTCCCCTGAACTCACATACCCGCTCAGGTTCGAATATCCCATGTATTACGTTAATCACGCCTTGAGGTGGAGCGTCGACCGGCATCCCGTTAGGGTTGTTGTGGTTTTGGGGGGTTGGCTGTGTTCCTCCTTCTATGTATTGGTCCAGGTGCCCAGCTGTTACTAACTCCTCCAAATGCTGCCTCAACGGCGTGCAATTTTTAGTGTGGTGCCCCTTTTCATCATGGAAGGTGCATCGCGACCTCTTGTCATAGTCATTTTGTGCTTCTCCCAACTTAGCGGGCCATCGGATGAAAGCTTCATTGCGTATCTCGCTAAGAATTCGGTAGATTGGTTTTTTGAACACCGTGGTAATGGCAGTGCGCACTCTTAACCTCATTTTGTCTGGGTCCTCTCTGTTGGCCCGCCTGCCACGCCTATTCTTGTTAGGTTGTTCTACCGTGTTGACTTTCGCTGTAGTCTTTTTATCTGGCATTACTGTTGTACCAGATTTTGCCTTAGTACGGGCTCTATCTTCCTCCACGCGAATGTGTTGATGCACTCTCTCTATTAAGGCCTCCATCGTGAGGGGTGGCGTCATAGTAATTGAATCCCTCAATTTGTTGCCGACTGGTAAGCCCCGTTTGTATTGTGCAATGGCAAAGTTCGTAAGGCAATCCCTAATTTGGTTGAAGGTTTCCCAGTGTAACAAGCCCGCGAGGGACCTCGCTACAGTTCGGACTCGATTTTTGTTGCTGTTCTTAATCTTGAACCAAAGAGTCCAAATCCGGCAAATCGTTTTGAGAAAAGATTTTTTGAAAGAAGTGCCAAACATGGACTGCTTTGCGGATAATGAGTCGCCACCTAAATATTTTTTAAATGGGAAATTTAGGAAACCCTAACTCAGTGCCAAAGGCCACGTGTCCGTCATCACCAAAGTTGGCTCGGGAACTTGGGTACGATTGGGGAAGGTCACATCGTGAGCACCCCCGCTCGCCCGGTCGAAGACCGGCCTCTACTAACCATGATATCTGATTTTGAAAACATTGCGAGTTCTTATTCCGGTTATTAGCCTAGGTTACTATGTGATGCGCACAGCATACAAGTATAGACTGAATCGCCTGAATTGGAACTAAACATCTCATGTTTGTTTGTTTGAAAATGGTTTGATGGTGCTATTCGCAAGTAGGCTAAGACGTGGATTTGCCACCCTCGGGTGGGCTTAGAAAACAACGGTTTTGCCACTATCTAGTGGGCTTAAAACAAACATTTGACGAATTATCCCAATTCAGATAACTCAACCTCCACCCACAGGCATTCAAGGCAGTTATATCACATAAGCATTTAGCCTCATGGTAAGCATGCTATTCATGGCATCACTCACACGCATGCAAGGATGCTAAAGCATAACAACTCACCAAGTACTCCAAGCCAAAACAAAAGCTGATTAGAAATCATGCATGATCCTAAATGTACAGAAATGCCTAATGCAACACATGCAAGGATGCAACTATAGCAGGCTCGGCTATTCTAAACATGGCATATGAGATGCAACAACTAACATGTATTCAATTTGGAATTGAAATACAAATGCAGATTCAATATGATGCGCCGAGTCAGTGCGTGCAAAAGCAGATGAATGATGCAAACATCTTTGTCATCTTGTATGCTAATTGAAATATGCCCTATATCTAACCATCATAAGCGGGTAAATAAAAGGGAGAAAGAAATGGGGGTTGGAAGACATACATCACACGCACGCACACTTATTACAGTTATGCCCTCACGCAGAGGGTCCGAATAAATAATAATACAGTCCGAATAAAAGAATAATACAGTCCGAAATAATACAGGTTCCTAAGGAATTAGCAATCAAGAAAGCGGAAAACTGGCGCAGCGAGGGCTACCTTGCTTCGATGAATGATGTATCTTTGAAATTTGCTTGGTGCGAAATCCTTTGGATGCCCCAATTTGCCTCTGTTTGCGGTATTTCTCGAAATGCGCGCCGGACTCCGAAAAGTTGTTGGTCCTCGGTTTTGCTGTAACAGAGAGCAGGAAAAGGACATAGCAATGTATTTCACAAATATATGCATGCCTCGATCCTCGTGCCACCAATCACGCATCTCGATGCATGATGGTAGAGTAAATGCACAACTTAATATAGGATGAATGCAGATGGATGCTATAATAAAACCTAACTCCATCATGGGTAATCCGGAGTGTCGGTGACTTGGGAATTGAGACCCGTTTCGTCACTCGGAGTACGAAACGTGCCTCGTTTCCTGTGCCCGGGGCTACCACCTATCCCGAACACGATGCAATATGCATGGTATGCATGAAATGTAGCTAATATGCGATCCTAATATACACAATGCCATGAAAACGAATAACCTCGAAATTCGTGCACACGGGCACGCAAACCGAGGTAATGCATGAATGCAATCTAAGATACAACCTAGTATGCACAATTCGGATGAAAATGAGATGAAAATAAGATGCCTCGAAAAGCGTGCACGCAGGCACGCAAACCGAGGCGATGATGTGAAATGCAAATCGGATAAAACCAAAATGCCTCGAAATGCGTGCCCACAGGCACGTAAACCGAGGCGAAGGCATACGCCATGCAAATGACATGGAAAATGCAAATTGGGCTTGCACTAACAGGAGAGGGCCTCAGCCGCACTCACATAAGAGGCCGTCGGATAAAAAAAGAAGTGCCTCGAAATGCGTGCACACGGGCACGCAAACCGAGGCAAAGGCATACGCAATGCAAAGATGGGCTTACGCCAACATGAGAGAGCCTCAGCCGCACTCACATAGGCTGCCGTCGGATAAAACAGAGGTGCCTCAAAGTGCGTGCCCACAGACACGCAAACCGAGGCGATGATATACAAGCATGAAAATGGTACAGAAATGCAATGATGGGCTTATACCAACATGAGAGAGCCTCAGCCTACTTACATAGGAAGCCAATGAATGAAAACGGAGTGCCTCGAAGTGCGTGCCCACGGGCACGCAAACCGAGGCAATGCACTAAGGCATGAAATGACGTGGAAAATGATATGCAAGCATGCAAACCAAATTTCAGCAGCTAAATGGAGGGGAAAACAGCCCCGAAATGATACGAAATGACAGTCAATGCATGAAATCATCCCGAAATGTGATTTTAAGTACCCGAAATGGCCTACGGCTATGCTAAACATGCAAAATTGGTACATGAAAGCAAAAACAGTAGCAAGGCAGCCCAAAAATAGCATCTTTTCAGTACAAAACATGGCCAAATTGTGAGCATAGATATGGCAACAATGGCATGCAAAAATGGGGGAAAAGAGGGGAATTACAAAGCAAGTAGTATATACAATGCTCAAACCAAAAAAAACAGTTCTACAAAATTAAAGAAGGGCCAAAAATATGTACATTTACAAGAGATGACATCCCCGAAAACAGTATGTAGATATGCTAAACATGGCATGCAAAATAATGTGCCAAAAGGGGCTACAACATAAGGTACCAAAAGCATACACCAAATGACCTAAGACCCTTAACAAAACATGAAGAATAGGCCAAAATAAGGCACTATCTAAGCCTGATGAAGGCTGAAAACAGGAGCCTAATAAGCCTAACAAAGCATGCAAAATAATGATCCAAAGATAGGTATTGAGACAAGTAGTATATAGAAGATTCAAACAGCAAAATTTCCTTCTACAATCTTGAAAAGGAGCCCAAGATATGCATATTTACAGTATATGGAAGCCTCAAAATCAGAATAAAATCATGCTAGAAATGCCATGCAAAATAGGGCCACCAAAGGGGCCATAAAGAGAGGTGGTGCTAGCTTTCACCAAACAAGGTTGAGCCCTTCTTCAATGTTGAAGAGGGGCTCAAAATAGGCCCACTCACAGTATATTTCATGCTCGAGAACAGATTACTCATAGGGCAAATAAAGCATGCAAAACAATGGCCTAAAGAGTGATATTGAAGGAAGTATGTCATGGAGACACCAAATAGGGTTGAGCCCTTCTACAAAGTTGTAGAGGGGCTCAAAATAAGCCTAAGACCAGTAAGGGTCGGAACCCAAAACAAAAAGGAAATAGGGAAAAGAATTGATGGAAAATTATGCTAGAAAAAGGGAATTAATGGCTTACCCTTGGAGACAAGTCTTTTGCTACCTCTTGGCTTCAATTTGTTGCTTCTTGGCCTCTGGAAAACACCCCTTTGCTGCTGGAATGGAGGTGGTGATGGTGGAGCTTAGGGTTGATGAAGGAATTAGCTAGGAAGCTTGAAGGTTTTTGAGCTTTTGGTTATGAAAATGGAGGTTAGGGAAGATGAAGTATTGAGGTGAATTGTTCCAACCCTAGCAAAGGAGGAGTTGGACCCTTTAAATAGGCAAGAAAATGGTGTAAAAGGGGAGGGAAAAGCACCCAAGCTTTCCCTCCCAAAATATCCCCCGGATGCCCGGGATATTTTGAAAAATATCTAGACAGCTGGAAAGAGGTGAAAAGCAGTGGCCCGGGTGGGTTTCAGGAGGTGGTCGGCCGGCCACCCCAAGTGTCGACGACCACTCACCTTGGCCCGGCCATGGCCCAAAACTGAAGTCCAAATTTTCTGGCCGACCACCATGCAATGGTGTCCTCCCAGATGTGTAGAATAAGGCCCCAAGGTCGGAATCTGGCAACTCTGAAGCAGGAGTCACAACATAGGACTTGAAGGAGAGGCTCAAAAATGAAATCCACAATTTCTGGCCGACCACCAACTTTTAGGGTCCTCCCTGATGGGTGGAACAAGGTTCCAAGGTTGGAAATTGGCAACGAAAGCAGAGTCACAACATAGGACTTGAAGGAGAGGCTCAAAATGAAATCCACAATTCTTTGGCCGACCAGTTTTTAGGGTCCTCCCATGTCCCCGATCACAGATATGTAGCTTTGGTTGGAAGAAAATAACCCTGGTGTTCAACATTGGCGGAATTGAGCAAAAGCGGGCCGGAGGAGCGAAACGGTTATCTGGGATAATTGCTGGCCTCACCCCAGTGATCTTCTGGTATTGAAACAGTGGTACCTGACAAATTTGAACATAAACTAATGAGAAATGAACGCTCGGGGCCAAACAGGGCAATTTAGGATCAAAATGGATTGCAGTCTGGGAAGTGGTGTTCAGCGGCGAAGTGGGTATCTGCGACCCAGTGTCCCTCGGAATGACAAAACAGAGGTTCTGCCAAAATCGAGAAAACCGATGCAAAATGAATGCTCGGGGCCCAAATCACGCGATTCGAGTCCGGCAAAACCGCGAGCACCGAAAGTGGCATCTGACCATGAAGTGGGCATCGAGGGCCCCAATGTTCCTCAAAATGATAAAACAGAGGTACCGCCAAGAACCGGAGAAATTGGAGATGGTTGGGTCATCGAATCGAGGCGGCACGACGGTCCCGAAACAGGCAAGGCTCCGAAATGGGCAAAATGGCCTCTGACCACGCGAAATGTAGCTCACGGCCACCGAGATAGTCTCTGAGACTACTCCTTCCCTCGGGGAAGAGAACGGAGAAAACCGAAGTGGTTATAACCGAGGCAAGACACGAAGAGAGTTGGAGTCCGGAGGCAGGCGCCTGGCGCGACTCTGAGGCTTCTGAACTAGCACAGCATGCAACATCACCGAGCGCTCAAACGGTGACGTCTGAGTCTTAAGGTCGGTCAAAAATGGGGTGTCTACACCCAGTAACGACTGTTGTAGGACCTCAATGTCTCTTTTTCGCCCATGTCAATGGAGACTAGCTGGTTGATCTCCACTGGTGTCTTGGTGTTCGTCCTGAATCTAGTCACGAACGCCTCTGCCAATTGTGCCCAGGAGGCAATGCTGCCTTCTGGTAGCCTTTCGAACCAGGTTAGACCTAGGTCGCCAAGGCTGGATGGGAACATGATACACATCAGGGCCTTGTTCTGCCAGTATACTGCCATAACCTGGCGAAAGTGGCTTAAGTGCATGTAGGGGTCTGTCTTCCCCTCATAAGTGGTGAATTTGGGCTGGTGGAAGCCTGAAGGTAGTGGCGCGTTCTCAATTGCCGAAACGAACGGCGAGCTCTATAACCTTGCTAATGCTTTGTCTGTTGGTTCGTAAGCAAGACGTGACATTGGCATTCCTACCTCAACGCTCCCATGCGTCCGAGGTGCCAAACGCTGAAGGGCTAAAACTCTGCGCGGGTCGCGTGCCCTGGTATCCTCATTCCACCGTGCCCTTTCTTCCAGCACAGTTCGTAAGTCAGATGATCTAGGCAACTCCGTGTGCCTAGATGACGTCTGGTGCGTGTGCGAGGGTCGATAAGTGCTTTCCTCAGTATATGACCTTTCAGTTCTCGTTCTCTCAGACCTGGAGTAACGAGTCCTGGAAGTCCTCGATTGAGTGTCGCCTGTTCTGAGGCTCCTACTCTCTGCCTGTGATGGTGTGGTACGCCTATCACGATCCTTCGAATGGCGAGGAGGCGTGTTGCCTTTGCGCCCCTCTCCTGTCGCCACCTATTTTCCTTTTATCTGGCGCTTCATTGACTCCATGTCTGCCGCTATCTTCCTTATTAACTCGTCCTGTTCCTTCACGCGATCCTCCAGAACTTGAGGGTCCATCCTCCGCCTCTGTCTTTTAGGACTTTGAAAGCAACGGGGGCTGTTAGCCCGCCTCCCCCTTGCATCCCTTTAGGGGTTCTGTCGCTGGGGTTCTAAATTCACCATGAGAGGGATAGAAGGCAAACCTTCGTGCCTCCCACCCCCCTCTGGGGTTTGTCCGTCGATAGCGGATTGCGGCAAATCTTCATTATGCGACATTGCTTCCAATTAGAGAGGAAAAACTCGATCAAGAGGTTTTGTTCTTTCTGGAATTCCCACAGACGGCGCCAATTGTACGAGCATGAAATAATCTTCTCGTATAATCCTGTTGATCAAGTTTGCACTCCTCCAAACGTCGTCGCTTTATTCTCTGAAAACACAAACGTGAGCTAGCCAGCGGGTATGTACCGGATACCTCTCTGATGCCTAAGTCAGTAAAATAGACAAATAGATAAAAGCTCTGCGTATTCAGGAATCAAAGTTGTGTTACCTCTACATAAGTTCTGTTGTGAGCTTTTATAACTTTCGCTTGGCACAATCCTAGTAGGACTCTTATTCCTCTATGTGGAGTCCTACTAGGAATCACACTCCTGAAAGATAATACTTATCCTTCAACACCCCTCTCACTACTTAAACCAAGTGAGATGGTTTTACCCCAGTTGGATAACAGTATGACCGAGCTAATACTAGCCCTTTGTCATACTCAATAAAGTGCCTTCCTAGGTATTGCATAGCTTGGCTATTTTTCACTTGTACTTCGGTTTTGGCTATTGAGACCGAGCTAACCATAGCAAGTCTTGATCGAGCTAACAAGAGCAAGGTTCACCACAAGAAGCCCAAATATCTCGGCTCCAAACACTTTGACTGAGATAATTACCCCCATTCCGACCGTGGTGACTGTAACCTCTTGGACCGAGCTAACACTATGGTCCACTTCACTAAGCCCTTTTTACCCCGGCCCATAAAGCAGCCCCTCACTACGCCTGGGCCTAGCTCGGCTCTAATGCAGATAAAAACAACCTCTCAGTATGCAATTATTATTATTATTATTATTATTATTTTTTATCTATTTGTTTCTTTAAAATTTTAGATTTTTTCTTTTGGTAAATTAAAAAAATCAAAATAAAAACACACTCTAAAAAGTTCTTAAAATTTGATTTAAAGAAAAATTAAGAATTCATCTTTTAAACTCATACTAACATATTGTCTTTAAGGGGTCAAATTTCTTACCAATAACTCTTATCAGGAGCCTAATTGGGATGCTCCATTTCCAATAATGCTAGAGACCCACTTTTGCACCGACAAATGCATCCATGATGATGTGGTAAAGGTAGTGGGTCCTCTATAGCTGAGTGTATAATCAATTAAAAACTAACACTTATCAGATCACATTATTATTGGTAGAATTGTGAGAGATTTTTGAGAGTCTCAAACATTTTCTCTCCATTTCCTTGATTATAAACTATTTTTGGATAACTGTTCAGGTTCATCTCAAGTCATTTAAACATGGGAGATTTACTTATCAATTGGACAGAAAGAAAGAAATTACACAAACATGGAGGGGTGGAAGTGAGACACGTTGGAGATAATTTCGACAAGTAATTAATTTGAGGAAATCAAATGTAGCACTCTGGGAAAAAAATCTTTTTTTCTTCTTTTTTTTTGCTCGAGCAATGGATTGTTTGCTCAAGCGGTCTGGCGGGTCATCCAATACCTTTGTAGGTCTGAGATTTTGGGAGATATTGAACTTTGCTCGAGCACAAGTTTGCTCACTCGAGCAGTCTGTCTTGTTTGGTATGAAGTTTTGGGAGCGTGCATTCTGTGCTCAAGTGAAGGTATTATCGCTTGAGCAGTGTGATGTCTTTGACGCTTGAGCACAAGAGTGGCCGCTCAGGCGGTCTGTTAGGGATTAGCGAGTATAAAATTCACTTTTTGTTCATTTTCTCTCTTTTCTCTCCCTCACCTTTTCTTGTTCGAAAACCCTGTTGGAAAATGGCTTTTGTATTACCTTATTTTTTGCTAACTTTGATCATTAATTAAGGTGGAACCCAAGCGTTATTTTTAATATTTCTAATTGGGTTCATGTTTAATGCTGCGTAGTGAATAAATTCATGTATTTGGTTGCTCAAAACCATTTTTGGATGAATGAGAATTCAACGCGCGTTTTCGGGTTCGTGGAACTAGTTTTGGTGGGTTTTCTACACATTTGCGAAATGTGCTTGTTCCACATTGGAAAGGCATGAGGTTTTGAATGGGCTTATATATCTTAGCTTGGGATACTTGGGATGAGCCCCAAGGGGTACCCAAGTTTGTGGAAGGGTGAGGTTATGGGTAAAGTGGGCTAAACCCATTGGACCCAAAATTAAAACCACACGCGCGCGCTGCTGTCGACTGGACGTGTGGTGTGAGGTTGGGTTGGACTTGTCCGGCCCAATACTTATCTTTTTGGGCCAAAAATTTTTGTATTTTATTTTGGTTTCAAAATTCAAAATAAATTGGTCCAGAATTTTTTTTCACCCAAATAGGTCTCTAACAGGTTCATATCACCTGAACAGTTCAAAGGGTTCAACACAGGTTCAGATCTGTTGAATTCAAAATTGAATCTGTTCCAAACATATTCAAATCTGTTGGTGCCTGTTCAATCTGTCCGAACAAGTTTTCTACCTATTCGAACAACCACCAAGCTGTCTATATAAAGTCTGTTCTAGCAATTCATTTCATATCCGAAAATTTTCAGACTTCTTCTATTTCTTCTTTTGTTTGTTCTTTGTTGTTTCTGCATCTGTCTCTGCATTTATTTTTAGAAAAAGAAAGAGAAAGAGTTACAGCATTGTTTGGTTCACCAGACTTGGTTTTATAGTGCTGAAAAATCAAGTGTTAGTCGTTGCATCTTGAAAAGTAGACGCCGGTTAAAACTTGAAGCACCGGAGCGAGAGCAAAATCTACTTTAAGGAGATTGTGTCCAACACAAATCTCGACATTAATTTCTGTAAGCATTTAATTCGAAGAATAATTTATATAATTATTTTCTGAATTGTTTTATTTTATTGTTTATTTAATTTATACATTTAATTTACACACATACACCTCTGTGGGTTATAACATACCCTAGCCACAAAACCTTTGATTCCACCTCATTACACCAGTGATCCACCATAGATCATGCAAGATTAGTGAAGGTGGACTAGAGATCTTTCTTTTGATCGACTAAATCGTTGTTTCATAGAGGTTTTGCTTGGGTCTTCCTAAGTAGCTCTCATCCTTGAGGTAGAGAGTTCTCTTAACACTAATTATTTATGATTTCGTTTGATTATGTTGTATTATGGGAAGTATGAGTTTATTTGAGTTTGAAATCTTTGATTAAAAGATGTTTATATTAAAAAATTGGATTTTCACTCAATTTTTTAAAATATTTAAAATGTTTTGAGATAATGATGAGAAATATTTGATGACTACTGGATTTGATAATGAAATGAGGAAAACCTCTAATTTTCTTGAAACCCTAGATTTTTGTTTTTAAATGAGGTTTGCATTAAAAAATTGGTACTTTATGTTGAAATTTCAATTAATCTTATTGAGTATCCATATGTGGAATAAAATTTGAGTTATGATGATGGTAATGGAGGATTCAAGAAAGTTATTTTGGGTGGAAATCCAAAAATATTGAAAGGTTTAATGTGTGAATTGGTATATAATTAAAATTGATGGCAGGAATGACTTGGAGATATGGAAATATGTATGTATTTCATATCGTATTCATTTGTTGATTTTGTGTGTGATTGAATTGGACTTCAACTAATATTGTGAACTTTTGCATTGCATTACATCCACGGAGTGATGGATGAAGTGTTGGGTTGTATAATTAGGTGTGTTTAATCTTAGTATGTGTTGTGTGTGTTCAGGTTCCCAAATGCCCATCTGCACTCAGAGGCCGGAGAATGTGGGAATGCCATTGGTATATGGTTAAGGTGCCCAATTGTCCTTCCGTGCTTGACCGCGGTATTTTTTTTCTTTTTCTTTTTTTTTTTTTTTCTGTCTTTAGTGAGGGTTTTTTTTGTCAATTATTTTTTAAAAAACTTTTTTAGATCCTTCTGTACTAAATAGACTTGAAGAGTAAATTTTTTTTACACCAATTTAAGAAAAACACTACAACTAAAAAAAATTCGAAAAAATGTTACACTTTTAGGTTGATTCTAAACTCACACTAATGAGTTATCTTTTGTCTCTCAATTATTTGACGAAATATGAGTCATTATATCCCACTCGTAAATTTGTTTACTAAGTGAATAATTTGAAATACCAAGGAGACATTGTCAAATAATGACTTAAGATTATTGAATAATTATCCCTAAATTATAGGTACATACAACGTGTTAATTAATTTTAATATTTTTTGAAGTCAATCTATTATATGAAGTGATATCATGAACGTAATTTTTTAAATTTCTTTGTTAAATTCATATTACGAGAAGTATACCATATGCAAATTATTATTACAAATGTACTATCTCCTCTTCAATAATATTGCATTGCTACTCTAAGTTGGGTTGATGTGTCTTAACAGAGTGTAAGTGGTTTTGTGAGCAAAAACAAACAGACGAGTTCAAAGCCAATCTTGCGGCCAATACAAAGAAGTTTCTCTGTTCAACTGATGTTTCATCCAATGGAAAAGCAAACAATTAAGAAAATACAAATTTATAAACAATACAATTTGCTGGGAAAAGAAAAGGAGGTCATTAGTCAATATGTACAAACACCATTTTTAATGACATACCCCTTTGGCACTAGTTCGAGAGAGCATCCGCACAAACATGGAACTGGGTAGCCTATTTTGGGACTCTGCCATTGACTGAACTTCTCCTACATAGGCGTACTTGTTTGGCTGCCTCTTCTTAAACATATAGACATGATTGGTGCTCATCTTCTCTTAAGCAATTAGAACCTTATCATTTCCATTGATGAAGAAGTACCCACCTTGATCATAAGGACACTCTTCAAGCTCCGTCAAATCCTTTTTTGAATTCCGATATAGCATGCAATAACTTGATTGGAGCATTATAGGAACCTTAAAATATAAGGCAACAAAGAAGTAGAAGAGTCAATTTATGGAACTCAAATAATCAATTCATTGATTTGGTGTTTAATTCATATACCTTCCCAATGAAGACTAGTGAAATCCTGTGTTTCAGCAACTTCTTTACCATCATGTCCTTTCTTTATAACTCTCTTTGTCACGTCTACATACAAGGGAGATGAATATGTTAGATTCCTCATTCTCCCAGATTTCGGAAACAAAGTTGTAGTTTCTCCATCCCACTCGGTCATCATTGGCTTACTCAAGTAAATTTGTAATTACTACAATCAAAGAGCAACGTTCAATCATAAAAAAGTCATAAAAATTGCACCAAATTCTTCTTTCATATCAATCCATGCCTATAGGCAACTAATCCACACTAAAATCCCCTAAAATGTTGTTTTTCATGTCTCAAACTCTCAATCATACAATTACAAAACTTACTTCTTACCAGCCATGTAAAATAAGTATCCAACTACGATAAATGCTTCATTATGAGTTCATTCAAGCAATTACCAATTCTTTCCCCGGGGTTTTCTAATAAGACTAATGCCATTTGGTGTTTCAATCTTCGGCAATCAAAATTAAGAAACCAAGTACACAAAACAAAAATCAAACTAAGCTTCAACTTGTCAATTTCAACAAAATTAAAATAAAATTTATCTTCACCAACCACCCAAATTATGATAATTACTTCAATCTTCAATTGCTGCTTCAATCAAATTATCACAAAGCTTTATTTTCATCAGCCAACTGCAGCTACTAACCAATGACTCTACTACCTCTAAAACCAAGACAAAACTTTGATTTTGAGTTCAACTTCAGCTAAGCTATCACACACACACACACAGACAAAAAAAAAAAAAAAAAAAAAAAAAAAAAAATGCAAAAAGCCAATACCCCACACTATAGGTGATCAATCAACAATAGAATCACATAAGTTGATTTACTCAAAAGTTTACTCTTCTTCATCCAATCATGCTTAATAATTAACTACAATAAATGCTTCGTTTTCAATTTCATCTAATTTAATCACCAATTTTTTCCAACTAGGTTTTCAACTATACAACACATAAACCTAGTGATTTAAGAGTAAAACCTCAGCCAAATCAGCCTGGTGATTGGGGTTGTGTTGGGATTCGGGTAGAATCTCGATATCGTCTGACTCGTTAACAATTTCTTGTGTAGCATTCTTCTGAATGAACTCATCGAATGAATCGAGTTGTTGACGAACCAGACCCTTTTCTTCGAAGTAAGCACTGATTACTACCGAAGCATCTTCTTGAGTGATCTCATCTTCGTCATCATTGTTGTAGCTTGGATCGTACTCTTCTTCTAAGTCCATTCTTGATTTTTTTGTTTTTTTGTTTTTTTTTTTTTTTTTGGAGTTTGAACAGAAGAGAGTGAAAATTGGAGAAGGGTTTTGGAGGGTTAAGAGAGTGAGAGAGAGAATGAAATGAGTTGAAGATTTGGGGGCTTTATAGGAAGGCAATGATTTAAAAGGCTTCATTGATATCCAAATAAACATGACCTTAATTTATTACCTCTCAGCATTATCATATTTCTTTCACCACTAAGTTATTAGCCATCTTTGCAGATGCGATGAGAGAGAGAAAAGAGATAGGTATGGTAATAAAAGAAAACGAGAAAATAGTAGGTAAAGAAAACGAGAAAATAGTAAGCTAAATATGATAGCATATTTGAAATTATGATTTGCCAGAATGGAATCCAATTGAATTAACCACACAACGATGAATCATTTCTTGGACAATGATGATCAGTGTTTAGAGAAAAATTTACAAGTACTTGTTTTGAGCTTGATTCAAATGGATTCCATTCTGGTAGGCAGATCATAAGATTAACAGATCATTAGTATCCACAAAAGGATTTAAAAGTACTTGTTTTGGGTGTGATTCTAATGAATTCCATTATGGTAGATCATTAGTGTCCAGAGAAGGATTCACAGATTAACAGTGTCTAGAGAAAGATTCATAGGTATGGGCATGATTCTAATAAAATCCATTTTGGCAGATCATCAGTGTTTAAAGGAAGATCCACATATACTTGTTTTGCATTTTTTGTTTTGCATTTTTGAAATTATAAAAAGATAAAAAATGGGGCTTGTTGGCTGATCAAAATCTTCTAAGCAATATTTTCATCTAAAACTTTAAAACATGACATTTAATGTTCCAAATCATAAAAATATGATACAAGATTCATGGAAACTCATTTTTATGCAAAGATTTAAAAAATGCAAAACAAACTTTTGTAGTTTCAAAAATGCAAAACAAGTATATGTGGATCTTTCTTTGAACACTAATGATCTGCTAAAATGGATTTTATTGGAATCATGCCCAAAACAAGTACCTGTGAATCTTTCTCTGGACACTGTTGATCTGTGAATCCTTCTCTAGACACTAATGATCTGCTAGAATGGAATTCATTGGAATCATGCCCAAAACAAGTACTTGTGAATCCTTTTGGGGACACTAATGATTTGTTAATCTAATGATCTGCCAGAATGGAATCCATTTGAATCAAGCACAAAACAAGTATCATGCATTGGAATCAAGCTCAAAACAAGTACCTATGAATTCTTCTCTAAACACTGATCATCATTGTCTAGGAAAGGATTCACAGGTATTCAATTGGACTCCATTCTGGCAGATCATAATTTCAAACATGCTATCATATTTAGCTTACTCTTTTCTCTCTATATATACTTACAATTTTCTTGTTTTCTTTTATTACCATACCTATCTATTTTCTCTCTTTCATCACATCTGCAAAGATGGCTAATAACTTAGTGGCGAAGGAAATAACATTAATGATGAAAGGTAGTAAATTAAGCCCATGTTTGTTTGGCCTTTTAGGTGATGGGTTTGGATTAATAATCCTGTGGGTCCCATCAAACCCATGTTTGGTTGTGCTATATGCTAAGGGCCTATGAGTCCTATAGGACTATCAATCCTACTTGGTGGTAGGATTAGCATTCCCTTGGATGGGGGTAGGATTGCTAATCCAATCCCCTTGGATTGAAGCAAAATATCTATTTTGCCCTCTATTTATCAAACACAATAAAATCACTTTTTTATGTAATAAGGGTTTTTACGTAATTTCATAGATTTAATCATAACCAACTAATACCACCACACTACTCCTCAAACAAACACACTTTATCTTACATCTCTGACTTAATCCTATCACATTACTAATTTCCTCATTCAATCCTACCGTATTCATAATCCCTTCAACCTAATCTACCAAACAAATATGGCCTAAGGGTTTTACAAATAAGAGGGTGATAGGGATCGAAAGGTATTTGGGAAGTGAAAAAATAAGGATGGGGTGACAGATCTAAATGAGTTAAAGGAATAAATGGAAGTGATAGGAGGGTGGTGAGAGTTGTTGGTGGAGTAAAAAGGGAATTTGGGTTTTGGAATGTAGAGATGACGAGAAAAGAAGAGCTAAAGACATGAGGCCTTGGGGGTAATGAGGGAGGATGAGAGGGTGAAGAATTGTAGAAGAGGTGGAGGTGGTGCATTAGGACGATTAATGGTAGTAGGCGGATGGAGGAAGTAGAGGGGCAATGGGTGTTATGCAATAGTAGTAGGTGGCGGCCAAACGGAAGATGGTTGGGTGGGTGTGGAGAGAATTTTTTATTTCAAATCTTCGAATTTTCATCTTTAATGTTAATTTAGTTAAAGGGTAGAATTGTAATATTAAAAAAATTAAATAAGCATTATAACTAAAATTTTGGCATTCTATAGTGTTAGAAAGTTGCAATATTGCTCTAATCATACGATTGTCATTTCTTCTATTTTCTTTACAAAAGATTAAATATAAATATTATTTATGTATTTCACCATAAAAGATATAGGGAGTGTTTGGTATAGCTGTTAAAATAAATTATAAATTATAGCTTAATAGTATAAATTATTATTTTAATAAAAAATTGTTAATATGTTTGGTGCAATTGCTGAATTATAGATTTAAGTTGCTGAGTTGTGTTTGGTAAATAAACTATGAAATAACTTTTTGATGTGTTAATGTCTTTTTTACCCTTGTTAATTATAAATTGAATTAACCTTTATTAGTTGTAAATTGAATTAACTTTTATTTTTTTATTATTCACTAGTAGTTCAAATTTCTCATAAAAAAAATTAATCCATAGTCCATTTGGGTCTTTTCTTTCAGAAATAAAAAAGAAAAAGGAAAAAAGAAAAAAAATTTCTCAGGATATAATCGTAAATTAATATATCCACAGTAGAAGCTGATAATCAGAAACATGTGGTATTTAGCTTTTTAGAATCAGTATTTTTGGATTAAAATAAGTTGTTAGAATCATAAATTATTTGAAATAAGTTTAATCAAACAATTCAAAATAAATTTTCCAAAACTAGAATCTATTGGGCAAAAAAAGCTACACCAAACATCCCATAGAGAAGTCTTGCTAAATTTCGACATTGCTATAATTTGAGAGAGCATCACCCCATTGGATATAAATTTGCAAAAATTAAATACCATTGTCAAATTTTGACTTTGACATATAAATCTCATGTTTTGTTTTCAATATTACCAAAAATGTTATATTTTAACAATTTTATTCCAATAGTGTAAATATCATTTCTTTTATTTTCCTCACACAATATCAAATAGAAATACTTATAATGTGATAGATAATGTGATAAACAGAAAGAAAAAATATTGTCAAATTGTGAAAATAGTATAATTAGTAATTATACTTCAATAATATGATTATCATTTTTCCTTATAGCATTATGATTATCATTTTTCCTTATAGCATTTAATTTTTATGTTTATGTGTTCTTTTGTGTTTGTTAATACATACCATGTACACTATGTGCTTGACAATATGTCCATAACAGAAAAATAATTATTAAGTGTAATATTTATTGATATTGAAATTGTTGTTTTTTTAAATATCTTTTTTCATGTTAGAAAACCATCCCAGATAAATTCCTCAACTTCTTGTCATATCCTTGTTGTTCCAAAACTGTTGGGACAAAGAGAAAAAAGATATTCAAAAATAAATAAAAAGAAAGAGAAAGGAAACCAGAATTTCTATAATAGAATTTTTTTTTTTTTTTTTTTTTTTTTATTTCAATCGATAGGAGAGTAATTATAAGTATGAATAACTAGAAAATCAATAAAGCATAACACAACGAGTATACCAAGCCTAACTACTCCATAATGGGAGAGAAATAAATAACCACAAAGGGTATTAAGCTCCTCTCCACAGGAGTTGAACCAGAGATCTCACACCACAAAAGATGTCTATATAACCACTAGGCCAAATGCCCTAGTTATCATAAAGTTACCACAAAACTTTAATAATAAAGAAATGAAATTCAATTGTATACCAACAATTTTCCATATTATAAGCTTCCATTAAAAGCAATAGGAATTGATTTTATTTGCCAAACATCATGCTATTCAATTAAGCCAAAATAAACAATTTCAAACCCAATTCCAAGGGGATAATCTCGACAACACAAATAAAATTTAATCAAACAATAATAATACAAAGTCAGGAAAAGGTTCTAAAGACTGAGAAATTCCAAAAATTTTAGAAAACACAATTTCTGAGAACAAGAAAATGCAAACAAAGTAGTTAATATTATTTCTTAAGTATAATTCAAATGTTGGATTTTTAGATGGGTTGCCTTGATTTCATCTCTTGGTTTCTATGTTTTTTTTTCTCTTCATTTTGGAATGGGAAAAATAGATTGTGGTTTAGAGGATCAATTTCTTTTATTATTTTTATAGGTTCATTTTCTTTCTTCTCTTTGATTTATTACTTTTAGTCGAAGGCAACAATTGATGACATAGACAATGAATGGGTGTTTTTGTAAAATATTTTTCAAAAGATATAATTATTTACTTAAAATTTGCATGTCATTGCAGGATTGAAGATTCTGGTCATCACACACAAGTATGCAAAAAGTACAGCATAAAATTAATCAATCCATCAACGTTTTTTTTTTTTGATCAGCAAAAAAAGGAAAACTTTATTGATGAGATGAGCAAAACAAGCGACAAAATACATCAATATCAATCCATCAACGTTAGTGTGTTTTTATGTAGCGTATGGACTAAATTTGCATTGAAAAAAAAGGTAATTACGGCAATATCTATTCGATTTGAAAAATTATGCAATTGTTATACCTTGTGCATATGCTATGCATAAGAGCTACTTATATAAGATGCAAAAGATTATCTAAATTAATTAATTAATGTTTTATTTTATAGATTAAATTAAATGGTTCCAAACTATTTCTGTGTTCTTTGTTTTTTAGGTATGTATAAATTTACTGCGTTATTGAATACATATTATTATTAAATAGGTAAGTTAGCCTTCTCTATATTTTTCTCAACTTGGTTCTGGAAAATAAAAAATCTTTGCTGCGAATGTCAGGATATATTTATATCTGATATCATCCATAGCTATGTTCATATTTCTATACATGACTAAATGTATTAGAAATTATTTCTATAAATATATTTTTTTATCGGCGAAAGTTAGTTATTAGATTAGCACATATGAGAGTTAGTCTCTTTACCTTATGCAAAACATCAAGTGCTTATTCCCTTAATTCAACTTCTCTAAAGAGAGTTAAACCATAACCTCACTCTAAGGACAAAACTCTTACAAAAGTCATGATAGCCAAATAGGCTAGACGTAATTGGTTTAGTTCTATAAATATTATATTCATCCTATTATAATTAGACAATAATACACAAGAAGAAATTCGCATTATACCTAAAAATATTTAGATTATAATAAACCAATCCTTCGCATTACACTTATAAGTATGTGGATTGAAATTGTAATGTGACCCCATGCACGTGGGGGCTAACTAGTAAAATAAAATGTTATTTATTCGTTTATACATTCAATGAAGCATATCTATATGTATATTAAGGAAAATGAGATTTTTAATAAAAGGCCTTGTGAAACTCAAAACCCTCATACTATGTTTCTAGAATTTTTACTTTTTAAATAATTAAAAAAACTTCTATTGACTAGCTTTTTTTGAATCATTCAAAAAAATAGTAATTAATCCATTTAAAAGAAAAGTTAATATTTAAAATTTTAAATAGCTTTTATGACTTGATTTACACATTTGAAAATGAAAGTTAATTAATCTATTTAAAAATTTAAATTTAAAAATGTGAAAAGAAAAGTTAACTAATTAGTTTTAATATTTCACATCTTCCATAATAAAATTTCTTGATGTTTAATGATTTTAGGAAGGAAGTTTCTAATGAGAAGGCCCTTGTCAAACTCAAAACCCTCGTGTTATTTTTTTAGGATTCTTATTTTTCAAACAATTAAACAAATCTTCTATTGATTAGTTTTTATTGAATCATTTAAAAAAATAGTGTTTAATCCATTTAAAAGGAAAGTTAATTGTTCTATTTAAAATTTTGAATAGCTTTTATGCATTGATTTACACATTTCAAAAGGAAAATTAATTAATCCATTAAAAAATTTAAATTTAAAAATTTGAAAAGGAAAGCTAATTAATTAGCTTTAAAATGTATATTTTTGTACCGCTGAAGTATAGAAATCAATTCACATCTTCCACAATCCCCCCCCCCCTCTTGATTTAAAGGTTTTATATGTATCGACATTTCAATCTATATATCTATATTATAGCAAAAAGGCATTTCATCAGAGAAGACCTTGAAACCTCCAAAGTTTCATCCAAAAATTTTAAATTTTAGTGATTAAACAAATATATTGGTTGTTTCCCTATCCTAAAAAATTCCATAACCAATTAACAAGTCTCACCAAAAGATTTTTACAAGATCATTGCCCTGTGATCCCCGTAATTTTGTTCTTTTTTAAAATATATTTTTAGACGAGTAATTTTGTTTCCTTAAACCCCCAAACAATGCTTCCATAGCCCAAGGATTATTTCAAAAAAACCTTAAATTTTTGTTTGATTTTGAAAAGTGGGTGTCAATCCAAATATTAAATCTATATTATATATTAAAGAAAATGAGATTTTTAATGAGAAGAGGGGTTTAGAGAGGCTGCTACGCGGGTTGAGCAGCAGAGGCTGCTGTGAGGCGAAATGGGCCCATTTTGGGGCCCATTTTGATAATTCAAACCATTCATATTTTAGAATACATCAAGTGTAACATGCCTGCAAAAAATCAAGTTAATTGGGTATCGTTTACCCATTCATCCACTCACATTTGTATCTACAAAAATAAATAATAATTGTGATTTACAGTGTTAAAATGAACACAAATGTGAGTGGATGAATAAGTAAATGATATCCAATTAACTTGATTTTTTGCAAGTATGTTCTTCTTGATGCATTCTAAAATGTGAATGGTTCGGATTATTAAAATAGGCCCCACAATGGGCTCATTTCGCCTTACTTAACAAAGATCCCCACTTCTGAGAAGAAGAGTCTTGTGAAGTTCAAAACCCTGATTCTAATTGTCTAGAATTTTTATTTTTAAATAATTAAAAAATCTTCTATTGGCTAACTTTTATTGAATTATTAAAAAAATACTATACCTTAATTTATACATTTCAAAAAGAAAGTTAATTAATCCATTTATAAATTTAAAGTTAGAAATTTGAAAATAAAAGTTAACTAATGATTTTTAAAATTAAAAAAAAAAATCTTATTATGCCTTGATTTATACATTTCAAAAGGAAAGTTTCATTTATATATTTAAATTTAGAAATTAAAAAAGGAAAGTTAACTAATCAGTTTTAATTTTTTTTAAAAAAAATCTTCTAATTTTTATTGATTCATTTAAAAAAATTCTTATTATGCCTTGAGTTACACATTTTAAAAGGAAAGTTAATTAATCTATTTATAAATTTAACTTTAGAAATTTGAAAAAAAAAGTTAACTAATTATTTTAAAATTTTTTTAAAAAAAAAAATCTTAAAGCTTTCATTGCATCATTTAAAAAAAAAAAAAAAAAACTTATTATGCCTACTTTGCAACAACTAATCAAGTATTGATAGGATACAGAAATAAGTATAATGGAAGGTTTAGACATTTTCATCAAAGACATAATTTCATATGATAATTACTCTCTCCTATTGTCACTATAGACTAGACTATATATAGTCTAAGAACAATATTACGGATCCGTTAACCTAAGGGTTAAATCGAGAGTTCGTACGAAATTGTTAAGGGAAATATGGCTGAGGCCTTTTGTGAGAATGTTATCGGAATGGAAAACCCAACTTAGTTGGTTGGAGATCTCAAGATTTAGGTTCAAAGGGACAACATAATTGTGTGTAACAGTTGAGTCACTGTAGAGGTAAATCTTTTTCCCCATTTCTATATACAGTGATACCTTATAGGGTGAAAGATTAAGCTGATACTTTTAATGACCTGTATGTATTGATGTGTCAAGCATTCTATAACGAGATACCTTAAAAGGTCACCTATATGAGTGCGAAGTAGGGTCGCTTCTTTAAGAATTGACAAGGTCAAATTCCTTAAAACTACTCACTGAATCAGGCAAGTGTTCCAGGGCCAAACAAGACACAACAATGAGAACAAAACTAAGGTAGGAGAATTCCTATATGAGGTCTATTGTCTCAGTTTATACAAACAACAAAATAATTCAAGACATCACGTTTACTAGCCAGCCAGTAAATTCGATAGGCTTTCATTAGGACAAGTTCAAAGCCAAAAGCTACCTTATCCGATGTACAGATTTTCTGTGGTGCTCTCTCGTCGAGTCTTTGTTATCTTTCATTCTTTCTTTATTTGGCCAATCTTATTTTTGTAGGAGATTGTTGAAAAATATTGATTTTTTGAAAACTTTAATTCGAAATTAAAGTGGGACCCAATCACCGATTAAGGTGGGTTCGAGTGGGGTTATATTTTCTTAAGTGAGAAAATTATAATATAAAAATAATGAGTCGAAACCACTGAATTGTGAATGAGAATTGTCTAATAAAGTGGACATAAATTGAAATTGGACTTGGACTTGGACTTGGTTTGGACTGGGCCTAAGTTTGTGCTTGAACATGTGCTAGGTATAGACTTGGCGTTGGACCTAATCTTGAGTTTGGACTGAGATGTGCTGTGTTAGGACTTAACTTGTGCATATGTTTGAGATTGAGACTGGATCGGGTTGCGACCCGCCACCCGTATATAAATAAAAGTAATCCATTTTTTTTATTGTATTTTTTTTTTTTTTGGGTGTGTGTGTGTGGGGTAAAAAAAACTATGTTACTTTGTGGTATATTATGAAGTGTATAACATATGGACCTTTTTAATGGTGCACATAATACTATTTTTTTAAATGATTATTTTGTTAATACTATTCAAAAAAAAAAAAAAAAAGAAAAAGAAAAGAAAAGCTGTGATAATGTCATTTTTATAAATAAAAATCATCCTCACAAGTGCTTTATTTTAAAATGAAAGGCTTACATTAATCATATTACTATGAAAATTTCATATAAATTTTTTATTTATATATAATTATTCACATATATATAGATTACAAGGAGCAGGTGGAGCCAAAGGACAAAGAGAAAGAAAAGGATTTTGAGAGGGAAATTTTTTTTTGAAATTTGAAACAGAAAAATGAGTGTGTTGGAATGGAAGCACAAAATGGTGCCAAGGTGCCGCGGAGAGCAGCAGTAGCTGCTGTGCGGTAAAATGGGCTTATTTTGGGGCCCATTTAGATAATCCAAACTGTTTACATTTTAGAATATATCAAGTAGAACATGCCTATAAAAAATTAAGTTAATCGGATATCGTTTACCTATTTATCCACTCACATTTGTATTCATTTTAATACTTTAAATCACAATTATTATTTATTTTTGTAGATACAAATGTGAGTAGATGAATGGGTAAACGATATCCGATTAAATTGATTTTTGCAAGCATCTTCTACTTAATGTATTCTAAAATATAAACGGTTCAGATTATCAAAATGGCCCAAAAAAGGGGCTCATTTTGTCACACAGCTGACCAACTTACATGCACTGTGACAAAGATCTCCACTTCCCGATGCCACAAAGGTCTTTGCGCATGAAGAACTTCTACATTTTGTGTTGAAAAGCTTTAAAATCTCATAATTTGAGTTGTACAATTTTTTTTTTAACAAAATTGATATTTATGAATTTGTCTTTTCGTGATCTTTAAAATAAGATCAATATTGAATATAATTTGTTTTTAAAAAAATAATATATTGATTTTTCAATTAATCAAAATAGCAAAATAACATTTTTTGAGTGCTTGAAATTGTGTTTGCCAATTTTGTATGGATAAATCTCGCAAAAAAAAATAAAAAAAAATACATGGAATAAAAAATATAAAAAAAGATCATCCAAAACGGATTATCGAGCCCAAACTTATGACTTGTTGAAATTTTAACACCATAAACGATTTGAATAGATAGCTAATGTACTCCCTGTGTCTATCTATATATTCAATTTATTTGAACTTATTTGTTTAAATTATATCCTAATATTATAATGTATATGTTCAAATTATTTTAAAATATATGTCCTAAGAAAATGTCTGGTATATACCTATATGTCCAAATTATTTGAACCTATGTGTTCAAATTATGTCCTAATATTTTTAATTTATTTGTTCAAATTATTTTAAATTGTCTATCCCAAGTAAAAGCCCTATGCATACCTATCTGTCCAAATTATTTTAATCTAGCTGTCCAAATTATTTTAAACTAGATTATTTGTTACGCTTTGGATTTATAAGGTCCGGCCCACGTGAATAAACCACTCAACGATAGACGATAACTAACAACACTCATGCTGATGTATATAATATAGGCACACGGTACATGTGTTATTCCAATTTTATACATTTTTAGATACAACATCTAAGTCGAATCGATGCTCTGTAACTAAAACATACAAAGATGTTATAATCAAATTAAAATGCCCAAAGGCTTACATCATAACAGTAACATAAATGGTTCAGGGCCTATAAATACAGGAACCACCCTACACAGTTCTGAACACAACTTCACTGTCCCAGTCTACATCCACACAAGCAAACCTGAAAAATATTTTCAACCATGTAGGGTGAGCATAAAGCCTAGTAGGAAACATTTCAAAAACTAAATATGCTCCATCAGTGCAAATGATCATGAATGCAATACATATATATATATATATATAATATGCCCAAATGCATTCTTAAATCCACTTGCTTTCTCAATAAAAACCCTTTCTTCCCAGTCTTCAAAACCTTTTGTTTATTTAAAATGTTTTTCGAATTCAATACATTAGTTTGATAGAAAATCCATTTCCATATTTCAATCCAGGTATCTCAATACCAACTAGAAATTTCATTGCCAATTCCATTGCCAATTCTAATAGGAATACATCATTCACCAATAGCAATTACATTGTGTGGACTCGACTTTCTTCGCGCCGCCTTTCGGAGAGCATCGAATTGGTCCTCCTACAGTTCGGACTCCTGTCACAATTTTGAATCTAATCTCACAAAGTGTAACGTGAGACTGATAAACACCAAAGAGTCCAATCTGACAAATCATTTTGGAAAATCAATTTTGAAATCAAATAATGCCAAAACTAGACTACTTTGCTAGATTACAGAGTTGACACCTAAATATTTTATTTTGGAGAATTTAGGAAACCCTGACTCGTGCCAAAGGCTACGTGTCCGTCATCACCAAAGTTGCCTCGGCTCGGGAACTTGGGTACGAAAGGGGAAGGTCCTGAAATGAGCATCCCCGCTCGCCCGATCAAAGATTGTCCTCTACTAAGCATGATATGTTGTTTGATAAACACATGTGCTCTTATTTTGATTTATTAGTTACTATGTGACGCACACATACAAGTATAGACTCAATTGTAAGATTTGGAACAAATCAATTCATGTTTGTTTTCGAAAATGGTTTGAAAATGCCACCCTCAAGTGGGCTAAAGCGCGGATTTGCCATCAAACATCATGGACTTAAAACATGATTTTCCACTTCGCAAAGTGGGCTTAAAACTCACATTCGTTGAATTCTCCCAATTTAAGTAATAATGCCTTCATCCACAGGCATTCATGCAGTTAAGCACTTAAGCAAATAGCCTCATGGCAAACATGCTATCATGGCAACACTTACACTCATGCAAGGATGCTAAAGCGTAAACACTTACAGTGTACTCCGAGCCAAAACAAAAGCTAATTAGAAATCAATGCATGATCCTAATTATGCAAAATGCCTAATGCAACATATGTAATAATGCAACTAAATAGGCTCACCTATCTAAGATGGCATATGAATGCAACAATTTGATACATGTATTCAAAGAAGTATTGAAATATAATGCAATTTATATGATGCGTCGAGCCCGGTGCATGCAAAACAAATGAATGAATGCAAACATGCAAGCATAAGGTATGCTAATTGCAACATGCCCTAATCTAACCATTGAAAGCGGTTAAGTAAAAGGAAGAAAGACGTGGGGTTGGAAGACATACATACACATACGCACACTTATTACAACATTGTGCCCTTGTGAAGGAGGGTCCGAATGAATAATAGCTATGCTAATCTAGGCTAAGCTAAGCAAACTAATCTAATTAGACTAATTAGACTAATTATTACACAACCAAATTGAATAACTAGCAAACTACTTACTAATTATTACAACAATTAACTAATTAACAAATTAATTAATTAAATTACAAATTCAATCTAACTAACGAGTAAAGCTTTAAACTATGCTGCCTCAGCTCTGATTGGAAGATGAACATGCATGCACTCGGTTTCCATCCCTGAAAAGCTCTCCGGTTTTCTCTTTAGAGGCTCTGTTTGTAGGGTGTCTTCAAGAAATTTCTGCTGAACCTTACCAAGCAATTGCTGAGGAGTGCACCAATGGCTTGCCGGCCATGAATGGTGGCTGCCGGCCATCTGTCGACCAAGAGTGGGCCTCTGTCAGCCAACAATTAAAGGGTGTCGGCCAACAATAAAGAGGTGCCGGCCACTGGTGTACTGTAACACCAAACTGCAACAGAGCATAAAACAGAGAAAAATGGAGGTTTTTCCAGGAACATGTTTGTGCTATGCAACTCCTTATCATCTAAAAACATCAAAGGAGTGACACAATTGGGTCTAAAGCCACCAATCAAGCATCTCAATGCATGATGGCCAAGGATCCAACTTACACAAATTCAATAAATACAAAAAATAAAGACTCAAGACTGCTACCTTGTCATGGATGACCAAAGGCAATGGAGACTAAGGAGATTGGCTCATTTCATCACTTTGAGTATGAAATGGACCAATCTATCTTGTGTTCAATATAACGTCTGATTGAACACAATGCAATGCAAACATAACATGCTTATCTTGGCATATTTTACTTGATTCAATTCTTGTTTACACATTTTACATTACTGAGCCATTCTGTAGTTGGTTAAGTCCAATGTGAAAGTCCTCTAATTGGAAAGAGGGTCTAAGCCACAAACACCTTGAGCATGAAAGAGGTCTCATGCTGTTGGTTAGTAGAAATCCTCAAGAGAGGATTAAAACCATTAGGCATGAGTGTCTCAATTTCATGCTCAAGCCAACAAGGGGCTCAAGACCACTTTCAAAGCAAAGTAACAAGTGAAGAATGAAGTAATATGGAAAACATTTCAGTGCTGAAATAGGATGCTAAAGACATTAAACCATGCAAGCAATGCATGCACAACATGTTAAGGGCCAAAGGTATTGAAACTAGTGACAAGCATTACACTAGAGGCATGTGATATCAAACTCAAATGGCCAAACCAGCTCTGGACAGAGCTAAATCATGTCAAAACAGTGGCCTAGACATGCTGAAATGGAAGCATAGATGGCAAGAAAAACATGCACACATGTTGGCTCACAAACAAGGCTCAAAGCACACCTCTCAAAAGTAATAAAAGAGGGGAATATGTGAGAGTGTGACAATGATATATGCTCTGAAATCACATGTAAAATGATGCTATGGCATGCAAATACCTCAAGCAAAACATGCTAGGGGCCTTAAAACACAAGGCTAGTAAAGGCTATTTACACTATAGCTATACAAAGGAAAGCACATATGACCAAAACCACTCAAAACAGAGTTAAAGCATGCTAAATTAGTAGCAAAAATGTGCTGGAGCTAAGCTAACACAAGCTAGAATAATGGGCTAACTCATTAGGCATGCCAGGCTAGTAAGCAAGATTACACTACAAGTGCAAGAATCAAGCAACAAGTGGCTAAACCAGCCAAAAATAGAGTTAAAACATGTTAAATTAGAGCCTAAAACATGCTTGAACTAAGTTACAAAAAGGTAGAAATACATGCTCACAAGTTAGGCCTTCTACACTTGCAAAGAGGATATGAGGAGGGGGGGACCACCCCCTTCTATTTTGGTCCTCAAAACCAACTTTCTACCACTAAAATTCCTTTGGATTTCAGTGGTTAAAAGGCCAAGAAAATATTGTTTGAAAGGCCTTGAAAGGTGGCACAAAAGCTTAACAAGCAAAGAGATAAGAAGGATGGACCACCCCCAAACTCAAAAGGGGGTTAAACCACCATTTTTAGGACTTAAAAACAGAGTTTTTTTCAGTTCAAGTCCAAGCCAAAAACAGTTTGCAAAGGTGGCAAAACAAGTGTGCAAGACAAGCTTAAAGGGTGATAGTTATACCTCTTGAAGCACAACACACTTTTAGGCAACAAAACCAAGAAAAATGACCTTCAAGAGCTCCAAGGAGGCTCCAAGAGAGCTTTAAGAAACCTCAGACCAAAGATGAACCACTCTTGTTAAGGGTTGACAGGTTAAAGATTGATGTATGCAAGCCTCTAAGCACAAAAGCTTTAGAGAGAGAGAGGAATCTAGAGAGAGGATTGTAGAGAGAGAGGCTCCCAAACTTCTTCCTAAATTGTTCTAACCTCCAAAACCATAGAGAATCCTCTCTATATATAGAAAAATACAAGCTTTGGTAAAAAATACCTCAAGAGAGACAGTTGGAATAGTTGGAGCAAAAATATCTGCCAAAAACTAGCATCAATGGCCGGCACTTGATCATTGTTGGCTGGCATGGGACACTCTTGGATGGTAGGGGGCCGGAATTGGCCATTCATGGCCAGCACATGGCCAAAAAATCCCATTCATAGTCAGAAACTTCCACCTCTGGTTGGACAGAAAAATCTGCTTTTTGGGCCTAATTTCAAATGGACATAAATCCTTCATCTGGACTCATTTGTAGGTCATTCTTGAGCCTAAATTGTAGCCCTGGAAGTCTTCTTTCCAATGGTGGTAGACTCACTTCAAAATTCCAAGTGTGAAAACAGTCATACTCATTTTAGTGAAGCCGCTTAGTTTCGATCCTACCCGGATTCATGCCGAACTTCTCCTCAACTAGTTTCTTCTCTCCTCTCCTTTTTTATTCAACTCCAAACCCCTAAACAAGATGTTTTGAAAGATTTTTCAAAGAGTTCACCTCTATTTCATTCATTTTCACTTTGTCCTTGCTCGGTTTGCCGAAAAGTGCAACATTTAACAAAATGCGAGCCTTGAAACATCGTAGAAACTTCTTTTCAAAAATATTTTGAAAAAGAGGGTTTTAAGACCTAAAAACCATTCAAAATAGTTTTGGTCCAAAATGGGGTATAAGGTTGGGATTTGACTCTTTTCTTGTCGAAGAAATCAAACCTTTGCACTGCACACCTTTCATCACCAAGTAAACAATCAGTAGCGCCCAAGTCTTAAGGGCGGTCAAAAATGGGGTGTCTACACATTGTTAAGACTGTTTTAAAACCATTTCTTTCCAAAACCAAAATGATAATAAATAAAATGGGTAAATCCCCAAAACCAATATAACTTTTCACGAAAATTTCGTCTGTAGTTTTCGGGACTTTCACCTTGGACACACAATAGTTGATGTAGAAATAACCTTTTCCCAGATTCACCATTTCATTTATCCTTTCCAAATAGCACAATACATGTGGTGCAAAATATTATTTTTCCAGGACAATGCAAATGTTCCAAAATGTAATGCGAGAATTTTCAAAAACCTTTTTGCAAAACATACAGTTTAAATTTTCAAAATCCATTACATACTACATGATATGCATGATTTATAAATAGTCTAGTTTGCTTAGTTCACATGCAATTTCTACAACAATCATAGCTAGCTTCCATCGATAGCTTAAAATAGATATCTCTAAACAGATAAACAAATTCCATTAAAGATACACTTTTCCAAAATCTCAAATAAGAGTGATAATACATATCCAACTCCACCATCATTATTAATCTTCATTTCAGTTTTACATTACTCAACATTTATTCCATTTCCTCTTTACAATCTCAACAATTACAATTTAGGGCATAACCCCTTTCCTCTTTGAAAATCCATTTCAATGCAAGAAATAACTCATTTCAACATATATAAACTCTAATTTCATAATCACAACCTTTTTCAAGAAAACATTTGGAAGCCCCTCTTTACATTTTGATTTAATAATCCAATAATTTTTCAAAAAGATCAACATTTTAAGGATTCTCCAAATTAAGGCTTTTTACTTTTAAAAACTCATATACATTTTTTTGTAAGTGGAAAACATACTTTTTGTAGCTAAACCATAGCTCAACAATCTCATTTGGAACAAACCCTCACTTACAAAACAAATTTCCAAAAATCAATCTAAGAACAATGGAATCTATATATTTAAAATACACCACAAATACACTACTGAACTCATATTGAGTTTAAGAAATAGATCCTACCTCTTGAAGCAAGAAGGAAACAAGTCAGAAAAATCACCGGCAGCGAAACGACGATTCGTTGAGATTAAATAGAAGTCCTCGTTGTGCTCTACGCTTTGGTATATGGAACTAGGGGTCAAAGATGTGTAGAAATAGATGAAATCAAGGCTAAAAAGCTTGAGGAAGCAAAAATTGCGGAAGGAGAGAGAGAAGGGAGTGAAGATTGAAGAGGTTTGACAAAAAAAGTGACTTTTAAAGACCTGATTTTACAGTACGCTCGAGCGTTGAAAGTTGTGCTTGAGCGCACTATCCTTACAACATAGATTTACAAATTTCAAATAGGTATAACTCTCTCGTCCAAACTCCGTTTAGGGTTGTTCTTGTATCCAAATTGAAGCCCCGGAAGTAAGCTTTTCAATGGTTCTAGCCTCACATCAAGATTCAAAGTATGAAGAGAGAAAAGAATAAAAGAGTGAAGACTACTCAATGACAATTATTCGAATTTGGAGTTTTTGATTCAATCTCACCCAACTACTATGGTAGCACCTCAACGAAAACTCAAATACCGACTAAGAAGGTTCCCAATGAAGATAATCAAAGAGTCAAATATAATTTCATTATAACAGGAAGTACATAGTGCTCCATTATTAACATATTTATCTAAATTATTTTAATCTATCTATCCCAAAATTTTTATCATATTTATCCAAATTGTCTAAATTATTTTAATCTATTTTTTCAAATGATTTGTGTTCAAATTATTTTAATCTACTTATACTAGTATTTTTTCTTATCTCTCCAAATCAAATTTGTTTATGCCAATATTTTTGCTCATCTTTCCTAATATTTTTTGCTTATTAGTCCAAATTTTTTGTTTATTCAAATTAGTCATGCTAATCATTAGTTGTGTTAAATTTTCCATACCAATGTAATTGTGGCATGTTTATTCAAAATATGATTTGTTTTTATTCATTTATATCACATTGGTAGAAAATTAGATATTATAGCCTAATCAATGGAAATAACAGAGGGTTTGGAAACTTATAAGCAGACAATAATCCATAAAATCACAATTTTTCTCTTAAAAATCCAAAAAAAAAAAAGAAAAAGAAAAAAAAAAAGAAAAAGAAAAAAACAAACAAACAAACTAATGTGATGATCACTTGATATTGTTAGAAACTGGCATTTTTTCAAAACACAAATGATCGAAATTGGCATCAATAATTTTGGATCAATAGATCTCAAAAAAAAAAAAAAAAAAAATGAATAAAAAAATTCATATAAAACAAATTGTGATGTCCCGAGGTCTTGGACGTGATCGGCATTGCGTAGTAAGATAGTTTGTTTTACTTTCGGCATTTTGATTATCATATTAGGTCATTGAGATTTCTTTTCTTCTCTTACTTAACCTCTCTTAACATTTCCGGGTTACAAATTTTGAGTTTTAGGCCCTGGAACTTGTTTTGGGATACAAAATCAATTTTTGGCTTTCTAGGCAAAACTGCTCGTGCCGATTTGACAACCACTCAAGTAGAATCGCACAGGGATTTTTTGGGCAAAAACCGCTGGTGCGGATTTTGGATCCCGCTTGAGTGGATTTTGTGAAAAATTCTAGGTTTTTCACTAGAGTAAACCGCCCATGGAGCGTCAGAATCCATTCGTGCAGATTTGGAATTCTGCTCGTGCGAAATTTGAACTGCTCGTGCAGATTTCGATGCGTCTATCTCAAATTTTGTGTCCTTTTCCTCAAAACTGATGCCAAAAACATATTTGAGACACTTTTTCACTTCTCTCTCTCTATTCATATCTTCTCTTCATTCTTTCTACAAATCTCTCTAAGAATTAGCAAAAATCTTTAAGAATTTGATAAGGCTTTTTACACCAAATCATAGAAGGTGACGAGGGCTACGTTTGCACCAATTGAATCGAGTTTTCTTTAATGTTGAGTTTTAGGGTTTTCATCTCCTTCATCTCCCAAGCTTGAGGTAGGGACATTCTCAGAGTTATACATATATATATATATATATTTGCAAGTCTATGTTTGTTTGGAGTAATTCTTACATGTTTGGGCCATGGTTTTGGGTTGATGAACCCTAGATGATGTTAAAAGTGGAGTTTATTTATTTATTTTTATTTTTCCCAAAGTTTTTGAGAGTATGAACTATGTTCTTAGATGTGGGTGTTGTTTTGGAAAAATCTTTTCAAAAAATGGAACAAAAATTTAGTTTTAGTGGAAACTCTAAAAATTTGAGGATTTTGGGAAAAATGTTGAGATATTGTGAAATTTATGCTAGATAAATTAATATGTGAATAAATGATGGAGAAATTTCTATAATTGTATCAAATGAGGGATTTCATGGAGAAATGAGAATTTTAATTTTGATTTTGAAGCTTGATGAATAGCTTGTAGTTGGGTTGCCTTTGAAGAACCAAGAATGCATGTATGATGATGTTGTTATATTATCTCTTGGAAGATGTATTATGATGTTACATAGATAAGAGATGTGAAAATTTGATCACAATGGGAGATTGTGTGGTGGAATTGAAAATGGAACTATATTAATGCATTGTTACATTTTGCATTGCCATTTCATAAAATCATTGTTATAATTGACTTTGAATCTTGCATTGGAAAAATTATTTCTTTGAGAAAAGAATTGTTTTGTGAAATAAGATCATTTTGTTTTGTTTTGGGGTAAATACGTTGGTAAGTCCAGATAGAGGTGTGGTTTGGTATTGGTTAAGTTGGCCTGCGTGTCCATAGTGAAAGACCGAAAACACGTGCAAAAGAGGTATCACGTGCCTTCCAGTTAGCAACCGGTAAAGTGGTGATTGGTAGTGCTTGTTATGCCTACTTGCAGACACTAATCTAGGGATTACCTGAGACATATTTACCTCCTCCTTGAATTACATTGAAATTATTGAATTGTTATGTCTTCAAATTGCATTGTGCACAAGATTTTTCAAAAGATAGAGATATATGTTTTTGAGCATGTCATGGTATATGCATTCATCTCAGGAGATTGTATAAAATGTATATACTTTGTTAAGATCTTATTACTAGGCTTTGTGCTCACTCTGTGGGATTTTGTGCAGGAAAAGATGTGGTAGTTCCACCGAGTTAATGGTGTGGATTGTGTTTTTGAGGGCAAAGACTTTTTTTTTTTTTTTTTTTGTAATTATTGTTGAAAAGCTAAGGGCTTTACATGTATGTGTTTGATAACCATTTTTGTGTAACCTGGCATAAGCCTTGGAATTTGTAGCCCTTGAGGGCATTGAATTGCAATTGTCATTTTGTGCTACATACTATAGATTCATATTGTAGGAATGTTGAATGTATAATTGCATGTGGAAAACCTTTTGTAAATCTCTAGAGTATAATGAATACAAATGTTAGAGATTTGATGATGATATAAATGATGAGGCTTTATATTCCTTATACATTAAGCAATGGAAGTTATTAATTAAGAAACAAGATCATGTTGTTGGAAAATGATGAGCCTATTGGTTTTAATTTCCTTGGGGCGTTACAACTTGGTATTGGAGTTATCGGGTTTGAATACTTGGGCCTTGCGGGAAGTGGTCATTTTTCTACAATGGGTTCGTTTCGCTAAAATAGAAGATGTTCCATGTTTTAGGTGTTATGTGATAAGATGTTTATATGACTAGATGGGTATGAGATTGAACTTTTAGGATGTTGTTTGCGCCTATTAAATTCCTTAAGGTCTTATTGGAAGGGCACTTGATCAATGCTCATTCTAATAAGAATTCTCGGTGTTTCGTAGGACAAATTTAATCGTAAAAGAGTAATTTGTATATGTTTATGTGATTAAGTGCTTATGTGGAGTGAAACTAAGTGTTTACATGAAATGAAATTTATAAAATTGTTGTGTTAGGATGTGTGAGATAAGTTGCGAGCACATATGTGATTGTGTGCTAAATTTTTTATTCTTATCCTTAATTAGGATGTTAGGAAGAGGTCAGGCATGTGGTGGTAGAGGCAGGAGGCGGGAGGCGTGGTAGGCCTCACCGAGGTGTTCATGAAGTACCAGTCCATGAGGTTTTAGTGCAAGAAGAAGGGTTAGGCCAAGCTAATGAGGCCGAGCAAAGAAGGCCAAGCTAACGTGGCCGAGCAAATGGGGCAAGCAGGGAGTCCCAGAGTAAGCTCTAGCCCGAGAAATGACAGGGGCCTTGAGAGAGTTGATGAATATCTTGAGGGCAGAGAACTAAGCCCGAGAGAATGCTATGGAGACAAGGGCGGGCTTTCTTACTAGAGAGTTCTTGTGGGCCAAGTCGGATGAGTTTCATGGTGGCTTGAAACCCAAGAAGACGGATGAGTGGCTTGAGCAAACAGTGAAGATATTTGAGATGCTTCACATCAATAATAGTGAACTAAGGGTGACTTTGGCGAGTTATTACCTTAAAGGGGATGCGGGCCAATGGTAAAAGTACACCAAAGGTAGAGTGGGGCCGACATGGGAAGTTTTTGTCATTGCTGTCCAAGACAAATACCTACCTCCCATAGCTAGGGTGAGATTGAGGCAAGAATTTCAAAACCTCAAGCAACTAAACTTGTTCGTGGCCAAGTTTGAAGCAGCCTTCACTAGTTTGTCCCAATTTGCACCGGAGTTGGTGGTAGATGAGGAATGTTGTTGCATTCCAATTTGAGAAGAGATTGAGAATCAAAATCTTGTTCAAGGTTGTCGAAAACATGATCCGAAACTATGATCGTCTTGTAGAGGCGACGGCACATGTAGAGATTGCAGTGCAAGCCAAGGAAGAGAGACTTCGGGATTTGAGGTCTAGGGGTCAAGAGTCTCAGAGGGACTTTAGACATAGCAAGAAGCATAGTGGCTTCGCTTCATCCTAGCCCCAATCACAACAGACTCGATCTACTTTTCCATTGCTGAGTGTTGGCCTGGGCAAGAATGCTTAGGGCTGCTTTACTTATTTCAAGTGTGGCCAATAGGATCATAACACTAGTGTCTACTTACAGAAGGGAGGAGGGTAGCAGATATTACCACCACCACCACCTAACCAATCTTAGAGTCAGTCCCAGAGTTGGGGACAAGGACCCATATGTTTTTAGTGTGGTCAGTCAGGGCATTTGAGGAGAGCTTGCTCGCAGTTGGGAGGCATATCTGGCATATTTGGGTCAAGGAAGACTCAGAGCCATCAGCAGGCTTATTCAGTCCAGACCTCACAAGCTAATTAGGGATCCACTTTGGCTCAATCAATACAGCAAGCCTATGCTCCAAGAGATGAGTAGGTTGATCAGAGGCCACAGGGGCTGTTACAGTGCCAGAGTAGTTGCTTGGATCCTTTGTTGTGAGAGGTACTTTTGTTGTGTTCAATTCTTTGGCTAGTGTGTTGATTGATACGGGTGCGTCGCATTCATTTACATCTTCTGCTTTTGCTTCTACATTGGGTTAGAGATTAACTAGTTGGAGTTTTCTTTGTGGATGAGTCACCAGTTAAGGGTAGAGTGGCATTTGGCCGAGTGTGCCGCTCTTGCGAGATTGAGGTTTCAGATCTTGGACTCTTTTTTGACTTCATTATCTTAGACATTATTTGTTTGGCGAGAAGTTTGATATTTTCTCCTATCATAAAAGTCTAAAATACTTGTTTTCCCAAAGAGATTTGAATTTACACCAATGAAAATAGATGGAATTTATGGAGGATTATGATTTTGAGTTGCATTATCACCCAGGGAAAGCCAATGTAGTGGCGGATTCCTTAATTCGAAAATCTGTGAGTATGGTGCCAAGTGTGAAAGTAGATAGCACTTTGGCTAGACTCACTCAAATCAAACTCGCCGATATCACTTTGGCTAGACTCACCCAAATACTAGGTGATATCGGCGAGTTTGATTTGTATTTGGGTGAGTCTAGCCAAAGTGCTATCTTATTTACTTTAATTGCTCAACCTACCTTAATTAGTAGAGACATAGAGGCACAACAAGGTGACTGTGAGGTGGAGACAATCCGTGGTAGGATCTCTAACGGGAATGAAGAGAAGGGTTTAAACATCCACTCGGATTTGAGTGTGACGTAACTAGATCACTTGTTTTTGCCAGAATCTTGTAGAGATGAGGTGCTCTGAGAATTTCATCACTCACGCCTTACGGTACATCCGGGAGGCACTAAAATGTATCATGATCTTAGTTGTCAGTTTTGGTGGAGGGGTATGAAACGAGACGTCACCTTATTTGTTTTGAAATGCCTTACTTGCCAGCAAATGAAGGCCAAGCACCAAAAGCCAGCGGGTTTGCTACAATCTTTACCTATGGCCGAGTGGAAATGGGAGTATGTTACTATGGACTTTGTAGTTGGGCTTCCTAGAACACAACAGGGCAAGGATGCCATTTGGGTGATTGTTGATAGGTTGACTAAGTCTATTTACTTCATTTCGACGTGCACCGGCGACTCAGTTGATTATTTGGCAGAGTTGTACATTAGAGAGGTAGTTCAACTTCATGGGGTCCCCGTGACCATTGTTTTGAATAGAGATCCTCATTTCATTGCCTGGTTATGGCAAAGTCTTCAAGAGGCGTTGGGAACTAAAGTTTACCCTTAGCACCGCTTATCATCCTCAAACCGATGGGTAGTCAGAGCGTACTATTCAGATTTTAGAGGACATGCTTAGAGCTTGTGTCCTTGATTTCAAGGGGTCTTGGGAGAGACACCTACCGTTGATTGAGTTTGCCTATAACAATAGTTATCAAGTAAGTATTGGGATGGCACCGTTTGAGGCCTTGTATGGCCGACCTTGTAGATCACTAGTTTGTTAGGCAGAGGTGGGTGATGCATTGATGTTGGGCCCGAAGATTGTTTGAGAGATGACCAACAAAGTTGCTTTCATTTGAAAGAGGTTGGCTAGGGGTCAAAGCCGACATAAGAGTTATACCGATAAGAGAAGGTGACCTCTATCCTTCGAGGTGGGTGACCATTTGTTTCTTAAGATCTCGTTGAGATGGGGTTTGATGAGATTTGGTAAGAGTGAGAAGTTGTCTCCAAGGTTTATTGGACCTTTTGAGATTTTAGAACGAATTGGGGAAGTGACATTTCGTTTGGCTTTACCGCCATAGCTTTCTGGGGTTCACAACGTGTTCCATGTATTTATGCTTAGGAAATACGAACCCGACCCTTCACTTGTACTTGATTGGGGTGACTTGGAGGTAGATAAGGATGCCTCATATGAAGAGCGACCAGTTCAAATCTTATATGCTTGAGAACAAGTGTTGAGGGGCAAGACTATACTGTTAGTAAAGTTGTTATGAAGACACCATGGGATTGAGGAAGCAACTTGGGAATGGGAGGCAGAAGTCCTCTCCAAGTGTTTGGATTTATTTGAGAACGCTTAGTTTGTTCTAGATTATAATTTTCTCTTGTGTTTAAGAATGAATCATTGAAATCGCTAACCACTTATTGTCATGATTGTTCTTGTTTTTGTTGTTTTTGTTTTTTGTTTTTTTTTTTAGCGTGAGAACTGTTGTAGGATTGTTACAATTGTTGTTGAACTTATACTTATAATTATCATATTAGTGGTTGTTGGTATTGTGGCCTTGGCCCATGGAAATTTTGATAATGGTAGTGAAATGTTGTTGAGATTGAGATTTCCGTGCTATTACTAAATTGTTGTTATTATGGATTCATTATCGTCTTTAGTGTGGTCGTTGTCAGTCAGAGCCCTTTTATTGTTGAAATGTCTTTGTTCATTAGAGGTTGTTGGTGAGAGGGGTGACCAAATTTTAGGGGTGAAATTTCCTAAGGGGAGGGGGGAGGTTGTGATGTCCTGGGGTCTTGGACTTGATTGGCATTGCGTAGTAAGATAGTTTTTTTACATTCGGTGTTTTGATTATCATATTGGGTCATCGAGATTTCTTTTCTTCTCCTACTTAACCTCCCTTAACATTTTCTAGTTAAAAATTTTGAGTTTTGGGATGCAAAATCAATTTTTAGCTGTTTGGGCAAAATTACTCGTGTGGATTTGACAACCGTTCGAGCGGAATCACACAGGGGTTTTCTGGACAAAAATCGCTCGTGTAGATTTTGGATCCTGCTTGAGTGGATTTTGTGAAAAATTCAAGGTTTTTCTGCAGAGCAAATTGCCCATGGAGCATCAAAATCTGCTCATGCGAATTTGGAATTTTGCTCGTGCAGAATTTGAATCGCTCGTGCAGATTCAGTGCATCTGTCTCGAATTTTGTGCTATTTTCCTTAAAACTGATGCCAAAAACGTGTTTGAGGCACTTTTTCACTTCTCTCTCTCTCTATGTATATTCATCTTTTCTCTTTCTTCTCTCTACAAACATCCAAATACAAACTTCTCTCTAAGATTTAGCAAAATCTTTAAGAATTTGATAGGGCTTTTTCACCAAATCGAAGAGGGTGACGAAGGCTACATTTGCACCAATTGAATTGAGTTTTCTTTAATGTTGAGTTATAGGGTTTTCATCTCATTCATCTCCCAAGCTTGAGGTAGGGACATTCTTAGGGTTATATATACATATATCTTTTTGCAAGTCTATGCTTGTTTGGAGTAATTCTTACATGTTTGGACCATGGTTTCGGGCTGATGAACCCTAGATGATATTAAAAATGGATTTTTTTATTTTTTATTTTTTATTTTTTATTTTTTATTTTTTATTTTTTATTTTCTATTTTTGCAAAAGCTTTTGAGAGTATGAACTATGTTCTTGAGTGTGAGTGTTGTTTTGGAAAAATCTTTTTAAAAAATGAAACAAAAGCCTAGTTTTGGTGGAAACCCTAGAAATTTGGAGATTTTGGAAACAATGTTGAGATATTGTGAAATTCATGCTAGATAAATTATTATGTGAATAAATGATGGAGAAATTTCTATAATTGTATCAAATGATGGATTTCATGGAGAAATGAGAATTTTATTTTTGATTTTGAAGCTTGATGAATAGCTTGTAGTTTTTTGGGTAAGTAATAGCTTGTAGTTAGGTTTCCTTTGAAGAAACAAGTTTTAAAATGAAGATTTAAATATGGAGAATGCATGTATGATGATGTTGTTATATTATCTCTTGGAAGATGTATTATGATGTTAGATAGATAAGAGATGTGGAAATTTAATCACAATGGGAGATTGTGTAGTGGAATTAAAAATGGAACTATATTAATGCGTTGTTACATTTTGCATTGCAATTCCATATAATCATTGTTACAATTGACTTTGAATCTTGCATTGCAAAAATTATTGCTTTGAAAAAGGAATTGTTTTGTGAAATAAGATCACTTTGATTTGTTTTTGGAGTAAATACATTAGTAAGTCTGGATAAGGGGTGTAGTTTGGTATTGGTTAAGTTGACTTGAATGTCTGTGGTGAAAGACTAAAAATACTCGTGGAGGAGGTACCACGTGCCTTCCGGTTAGCAACCAGTAAAGTGGTGATTGGTAGTGCTTGTTATGCCTATTTGCAGACACCAACCTAGGGATTACTTGAGTCGTATTTACCATCCCCTTGAATTACATTGAAGTTATTAAATTGTTGTGTTTTCAAAATGCATTGTGCATAAGATTTTTCAAAAGATAGAGATATACATTTTTGAGCAGGTCATGGCATATGCATTCATCTCAGGAGACTGTATAAAATGTATATACTTTGTTAAGATCTTTGTACTGGGATTTGTGCTCACCCTATGGGATTTCGTGAAAGAAAAGATGTGGTGGTTCAGCCGAGTTAATGGCGTAGAATGTATTTTTGAGGGCACAAGGCTCTTTTCTTTTGTTGTAATTATTGTTGATAAGCTAAAGGCTTTACATGTATGAGTTTGATAACCATTTTTGTGTAACCTGGCATAAGCCTTGGAATTTGTAGCCCTTGAGGGCATTGAATTGTAATTGTTATGTTGTGCTGCATGCTATTGATTCATATTTTAAGAATGTTGAATGTGTAATTGCATATAGAAAACCTTTTGTAAATCTCTAGAGTATAACGAATTCTGTGGGGGATGAATAAATATTACAAACCCAAACGAGTTTCTAGGTCCATCTACGTATGGGCTGAGTAAGATTACGGCCCACCAGACCAACTATTGCCGCCAGTAGAGGATCGTCATTTAGCTCTCCACCAAATAGAGTCGAGTGCATTGGATAAATCAACGATTGAACCATTAGCTAAGACTAATGCTCCTTTCGGGGAAATATAACAGGGAGTGGGTCCAAAGAAAGTAATGATGGAACAAGGAATGAGGGGGGGGGGGAGGGAGTCTATAAAAGGAGCAGAGAAACTATACAAAAAGAGAAGGTAAGAAAACTTAAATAAGAAGAAACCTAAAACACCGACCCTTATCTTGAAACTAACTTGTCCATCGGAATGCTGATCCCGGCGCCACCGTTCGGTGTTTTATTTTTATTTCAGGCGACATTTGGAAGATTGAAGGCTTGTTTGGACCACAAGAGTGTTCTTTCTCCACTTCCACACAATTGGCACCATCTGTGGGAACACTCAAACTCGCCCATGACAAGCACACACCATGATCTCCTAGCAGTCGATAACACCATAGCTGGAGCAACTTTTGGTCCAATAGGTCTAGAAGAAACCCCTTCCAGGCGGTCCCTGAATTTCGACCTGCTAACCTTATTTTAGCCTTTTATGTCCACACATAATGCAATGTAAACATTAATGGGTCGCATGCAACGCAGCGAACAATTTCTTGAAGATATGGCGGTAGAAAATGAGCACTTATGTGAGGAGCTAGAAAAGTCCCAGCAACTGCCACCTTCACATGAAGGTAGTCAATCTCTAAGAGTCCAAAAGAGGTGACAACGCCAACCTCAAACACACAACATCAATACATTTGACTCCTTCTAGGGAGAACCCAAAAAGCAAGCCTGTGGAAATACCTCTAGCTTGTCTGATAGTGGAAGTCCCTCGCAAGAGCGTCATAAACAAAAGACAAGAAATGATGATTCAAACTTAGAGGATAAGCGTGATCCTTTCATACGACGTATTGCCAAGGCTTCTTTACCTAAGAAATTTAAAGCTCTGTCATTTACTCTTTAGGATGATGTAACAAGCCCGCGGGGGGACCTCGCTACAGTTCGGACTCCCTGTCGTGTTACGGTTCTAAATCTGAACCAAAGAGTCCAACTCTGGCAAATCGTTTTGAGAAAAAAAACAGATTTTGAAAAGAAGTGCCAAACATGGACTGCTTTGCCAGATACAGAGTCGCCACCTAAATATTTTAAAATGGGAAATTTAGGAAACCCCGACTCGGTGCCGAAGGCCATGTGTCCGTCATCACCAAAGTTGTCTTGGCTCGGGAGCTTGGGTACGATCGGGGAAGGTCAGCTATGAGCACCCCCTTTCGCCCGGTTCGAAGACCGGCCTCTACTAACCGTGATATCTGATTTTGAAAACATTACATGCTCTTATTCCAATTATTAGCCTAGAATTACTATGTTATGCGCGCAGCAA
This sequence comes from Camellia lanceoleosa, assembly GCA_025200525.1. Lineage (NCBI taxonomy): Eukaryota > Viridiplantae > Streptophyta > Magnoliopsida > Ericales > Theaceae > Camellia > Camellia lanceoleosa. The sequence goes on from CM045767.1 coordinate 43,072,980, forward strand.
ACAAGTATAGACTAGATTGCCTAATTTGGAAATAAACATTGCATATCCGTTTGTTTGGAAAACAGTTTGAAATTGCTACTCGCAAGTAGGCTAAAATACGGATTTCAATGAGTTATTCCAACTCAAGCAACCCAACCTCCACCCACAGGCATTCAAACAGTTTATCTCACACAAGCACTTAGCCGCATGGTAAGCATACTGTCATGGCAACATTCACACGCATGTGGTATGCTAAAGCGTAAAATACTTACATCGTACTCCGTGCCAAAACAAGAAACTAGTTAGCAGACATGCATATCCCTAGGTCATGTTAAGTGGCTAATGCAACACGGGCAAGGATGCAATTTAGAGTAGGCTTGGCTAACCCTAAAGATGGCATGTGAAATGCACTTTATTCGATGCACGTATTCAATTTGGAATTGGAAATACAATGCAGTTTGTATGATGTACCGAGCCCGATGCATGTCAACAAATGCATGGATGCACGCGTGCATTGCATCAGGTATGCTAAAATAAACGTGCCCTAATACTAACCATCATAAGCGGGTAAATAAAAGGGAGAAAGAAACGGGGGTTGGAAGACATACACACCACTCACCCACACTTATTACAGATTCGCCCTCGCTCGGAGGGACCAAAAGAATAATACAAATAATTAACTACGCAAGCTAATTAAATATTACAAATTGCCTAATTAGTTGACAAACTAACTAAACTGAGAAAAACAGTAAACCGCCTCGGGAGGAGAGCCAAATGCAGCACGTGCTCGGGCCTTGCTCGGAATTGCACTGCCATGCCTAGATTGCCTCTGTTTTCCCTGCTTTGCATCTCAAAAGACTGCCAAAGTCTCAGGAATGCCTCCCAGGACACTGAGGGACATCATCGGCTGAATAGGACTTCCACCGGCATCAACATGAGGTCACCGGCACAAAATTCATCCATCGGCCATCAATTGACTGCCGGTCGGCACTGAATGTCTGCAGAACCTGCAACTCACAGCAGCAGAGGGCAAAAACTTGCATGGCAATGTAATTCCAACAATGTATGCACCAAACACACTCCTTATCATGTTTATGACTCAAAGGAAGATGTGCCTCGATTCTTGGGCCACCAATCACGCATTTCCATGCATGATGGCCCAAAGGATCAAATGTGCAATTTCATGTCAAATGAAATGCAATGCAAACAACAAACCAAAGGGTCCTAACCTCTATCACACTCACTTCAAGAGGCCAAGTATGCACAATGCAATGCTATCCTAAACATGTTGGCTAGCATGTGGTATGGACAATGCAAGGCACTTATACAAACATACAAGCAAACATGCAAGGCAAGCATGCAAACCAAGTAAAAGAGGGACTTAAACATGACTTAGGCAACTCCAATTAAGCCTAAAATCAGTAGCCAAAAACCAAGGAAATGAAGGCCAAAATACACACATACATGCAAGCATTCATGATCCAATACTTGGGCACTAAACAAGCAACTTCCAAGCACACTTGAAAGGGGATATCTTGGACAACTAGCATGCAATATAAGCTCTGAAATTCATGCTAGAATGTGATGCCAAACCAAGCCAAATGAAGCAAACATAAGCATGCAAGCATAGTCCAAGTACGCAAGGCAAGTCATGAAGGCTTGAACCACACTTAGCACAACCACACATGGCAATACTTAAGCAACTAAAAATAGAGTTTTAATACATAAAACTAAGTCCAAAGGACCACTAAGATGGCACCTAAGGGTCTCAAATTCAAAGGCATGCATAATGGTCGAAACAAAAGGCATGCAACATATGCTTTCAAAGCAATAAAGAGGCGACTTAGGCAAGCATATGAGCATGCCAAAGGGACTGAAATTACATTTTAGGTGGTTCCAAACCACCGAAATGATGCAAGAAACACAAGCTACACATTCACATACTTGAGGCGTACAAGCTCGGCAAGCCACAAATGCAAAGGAGCTATACTAAACATGTCAAAATCAATCCAAACGACCATGGACAGACCTAAAGCATGGCAAAATAAGCACGAAACATTCATAAGTCTAAGCCTAAATCATGCTCAAATAAAGGCTAACAACCTAAGACATGTTAAAGGCATTACAAGGCATTACATGGCAACTATGCTAAGCATGCATAAGGGACCAAAACCAACTTAAAATCATGTTATATCATGGTATAATAAGCATGAAAAACAGTCATGGCATGCTCAACACACACTTGAACATAGGCTTCATCAAGAGGCCAAAACTTGTCCTTTTCAAGGACAACAAGGAGAGGGAGTGACCCTCTCCTTCTTGGGACTTCAAGGCATCATCTTCACCACTAAAATCCCTCTAGATTTCAATGGTTGAGGGACCCCCACACCAAAATCCCGGAGCTCTCACAAAATAGCACAAAATGAGGCCTTTCAAGGCCTAAGAGGGGCCAAACTTCTCCAAAGCACAAAGTACCCTTAATAAACTATTAAGAGGACTAAAAAACAGAACTTTTTTTGTATTAAACACCAAGCACAAAAATAGTTCAAAGATAGGTAAAAATGGAGTGCAAGAATGGGGTAAAAAGAGGACTAGTGTCTTACCCTTGTAGACCTCTTCACCAAAGATGATGTTGTTGCTTCCTTAAGCTCTAATCCAGTCAAAAACTCTAAGAACAACCTCTTGGAACCTCAGTAGCCAAGGGAAGGTGAAACACTAGGTGCTTGTGTGCAATAATGTGGACTAAAGCACCTAGTGTACAAACAAGAGAGCAAAAGAGAGATAGGATAGATATAGAACTCAAACCCTAAAACCAGAGCTTCTCTGAGGTCTTTTCTCTCTAAAAATGTCTAATTTTTCTAACCCTTGAGCCAAGAGAAGAGATCCCTCTCTTGTAGGCAACAAAGCTTACAGGCTAAGCAAACCAAAGGCTCATCCCTCCATACATGTGTATGGAGGGGAAACAAATGCTATACAGCTGCTTCAAAATATCTCAAAAAGCAACTGAACAGTAGTCGGCAGGGCAAAATTGTAATTTTGACAAAATTGACTGCCGACCGGCACAAAATAGTGCCGACCGGCACAATATAGTGCCGATGGCAACACCAACCAGCCGGTGGCCTCTAGCCACTGCCGGTGGTGTGTGGGGATGCCTCACAAGGCATTCCTTGCCCCTCCAAGGCAAAGCACAAGTGTTTGGTGCGAAACCAGACACAAAACGGTCGAGTTCGGAGATCCTGAGGCAAGGCGTATAGCCGAGAACTCCGGGAACTCCAAACGAACACAAACATGGATGATCACCGGGTGTTCAAACGGTGACGTCCAAGTCTTGAGGACGGTAAAAAATGGGGTGTCTACAGATGACAAGATGGATCCGAAGGATCATGTTCATCATTACAAACAAGCTATGACGTTACATGCAAACGACGAAGCACTTATATGCCAAATATTCCCCAGCAATTTGGGGCCACTCGCCGTCAGGTGGTACTACAAGCTCAAGCCAGCTTCAATTGCAAGCTTCCATCAACTCCAAAGATCCTTTAGGGCCAGGTTCATAACCAATGAAATGTAGCCAAAACAAGCAGATTCATTGTGGCAATGAAAATCAGGACCAACGAAACCCTGCGCGAGTATTCGGTGCACTATTGGAAATGTTTTAACCTAATGGACGATGATAGCAATGATTCTATGGCAACTACAGCCTTCAAGATGGGACTTCATCCTAATAATTCTCTTCAAAGTTCACTGACTTGAAAATCGCCTAAGACAGTGGAAGAATATTACAAAGTACAAGACGACGCAATGCGAGTCAAAGCTGGACAACAAGCTGATGAAACAGTAGAGCCAATACTGGTACAACTGCTTAAGACTGCACCACCAGAAAAAACCCTTCCCAGAAACACTGAGCCAAGAGGCCAATCGAGGGCAATACTAGGTAGAAAACAGGCATTCTAGGCTGTCAGATAGAGGGTACACTAAATTGACTAAGCCAGTTAGAAAAATTCTCCCAAAAGTAAAACACCTAGCCTTCTTCAAATGGCCGACTAAGATGACAAGACCACTCGACATGAGACAGAGGGACCTGAAATACAATTATCACAAAGACCATGGGTATACAACTGATAAATGCTACACTCTGAAGGACCATCTGGAAGAATTGGTCCGAGGTGGCCGATTAATTGAATACCTCAAGAAGCCTGACCCACCAAGTGTGCCTGCTGTATGCCCTGGCTCACCTTCACTTGGGGTGATTTATAGATATATAACAAACCCTTGCTAAATAGGGTGAATGCCATACAATCGCAGCTGACCTCCAAAGTCTGCTCCGAGCCGAATATGTTATCCAAACGGCCCTAAATATTAAGAAAAATTAGTTTTCTGACGGCGATCTCGTAAGGATCACTATGCCTCATTATGATGCCCTCGTGATCGAACTACGAGTAAACAAGTTCGCCGTTGAGCATGTCTTGATCGACCAGGGGAGTACATCTGAGGTTATGTACTATAAAATATTCCTCCAACTCGGCCTTAAGGATGCAGACGTTACGCCAGTCGACTACCTCTTATTTGGTTTTAATGCCAACCTCGAATATGCCCTCAGCAAAATCATGCTCCCGGTGCGGGCAGGCACAAAAACACTAGAGGTTAACTTCCTCGTTGTTAAGCGCCCCTCCCCTTATAACATCATCATGGGCCGAACATGGCTTCATACAATGTAGGCCGTACCAAGCACTTATCACCAGCTTCTTCACTTTCCAACTCAATTCGGCATTGAACAGATACGCGGCTTGCAAAAATCAGCAAAGGATTTCTATCTCATCGCCATCAAGAAAAGGCCATAAGAGTTGGAGGTGAATTCCATTGAAATTCCAAGTTAGGGCAATTTGGAGAATGATGGGAAAATTTTAGCCGAAAAAGTTACTGAGGACCTGGACCGGATATTAATTGATGATGACCCTGAAAAATACTTCCTAATCGGTATGAGTCACAATGATGTGGAATGACGAGAGTTGGTTTCTTTCCTCCTCGGCAGCATCGATGTGTTCGTCTGGTCCACCTACGACATAACAGGAGTTGATCCTAGCATCACTATGCATAGCCTTAATGTGGCCCCCAATTTCAAAACTATTGTCCAACGAAATCGCCGTTCAGCCATCGAGCATGCCGCAACCATAATCGAGGAAGTGGATTAGCTGTTGGACATCGGGGAAATTCACGAAGTTACTAACCCCACATGGTTATCCAATACTGTTGTGGTCAAGAAGAAGATAGGATCGTGGCATGTCTGTGTTGATTTCATAGATCTAAACAAAGCTTGTCCCAAAGACTGTTTCCCCTTACCCAGAACAAGCCAACTTGTGGATGCAACTGCCCAGCACCAGCGCATGAGCTTTTTAGATGCCTACAGAGGGTACCACCAAATTGCCATAGATCTAGCCGACCAGGACAAAACGACATTTCTCACTCTAAGGGCCACCTACTGTTACAAGGTCATGCCCTTCGGCCTGAAAATGCCAGGGCGACATATCAGTGGTTAGTAACTGCCATGTTCAAAGATCAAATCGGCAAAACTATAGAAGTCTACATCGATGATATGGTGGTGAAATCGAAAGAGAAGAGTAGACACTTAGCTGACCTTGTGACAACCTTTGATGTTCTCCGAAAACACAAAATGAAACTCAATGCCTCAAAATGTGCTTTCGGCATCGGGTCAGACAAGTTTCTCAGTTACATTGTTAATCATCACGAAATTAAAGCTAACCTGAAACAGATCAAGGCCATCATCGAACTCGATTAACCAGGCTCGATCAAAGAAGTTTAGAAGGTAATGGAGATGCTGCAGCATTGAATAGATTTATCAGTCGATCCTCAGATCGTTGTAGGCTGTTCTTCCAAACACTATAACATGGCATACTGTTTAAATGGACCCCAAAATGTCAATCCGCTTTGGAAGAGTTGAAGGCCTATCTGAGTTCCGTCCCACTCTTGGACACCTCCTCTCCAGGGGATATCCTTATCTTATATCTGGCGGTATTTGATCGGGCGGTAAGTGCCGTCTTGCTCAAGGAGGAACTTGACGAGCAGAAGCCTATCTTCTATGTCAGTGAAGCAATGGTGGACGCGGAAACCTAGTATTTATCCTTGGAAAAGTTGCTCTTGGCTCTCATAGTGACTGCTAGAAATTTGATGCATTACTTTTAAGCCTACACTATTCAAATTTGGACGGATCACCTCCTTCGCTCCATACTTTGGAAAGAAGAATTATTGAGGCGCGTGTCCAAGTGGGCATTAGAACTTGGTTAGTATAACCTCTAATTTTCACCACGAACGACCATCAAAGGACAAATCCTCATCGATTTCGTTGTCGAGTTCACTACGCCGCAAGCAGAGTTGGAACAAGCCCAACCGGCTTCTCAGTCACAGCCAGAATAGAGAATGTATGTTAGAGATATATGGTAATTATATTGCGATGGATCATCCAACCAACATGGTAGTGGGGCAGGAGCAGTTATCACGAGCCTCGAGGGAGCAATAATAGAGCAATCGGTTAAGCTCAGCTTCGACGCCTCTAATAACGAAGCCCTGCTAGTTGGCCTAAGAAACTCACATCAAATGAGAGCTAAACGACTGCAAGTCTTTTGTGACTCGAAATTGGTCATCAGCCAGTTGAAAGGTGAATAAGTCACTAAAAATGATAGCATGACAGCCTATATGAGGATGGCCAACTCCTTGCTCACATAGTTTGATAGCTATGATCTAAACCAGATCACTCATGACCAGAACACGCACGCTGACGCCTTCGTCTACTTAGCATCAGCTATAAACTCAGAAGTTAAACACACTATTGAAATGTGTTTCATTCTAGAGCTGAATATCAGTATCCTTGAACCTCTTGTTGTAAATATCATTCAACGAGAGCCGAGCTAGATGGATCCCATTGCCGCCTTCCTTACTTCAGATCGACTACCAAAAGATAAAAAGGAAGCCCATAGGCTGTGGAATAAAACGTTTAGGTATTACCTGGATCCGTGGGAAAACTTTATAAAGAATCTCTTTCTGGGCTATATTTAGAATGTGTCCATCCAAGTAAAGTTGAGGACTTTTTGGCTGAGATTCATGAAGGTAGTTGTGGTGCTCACTCAGGAGGCACGGCATTGGCTTATCGAGCCGTCAGACAGGGGTACTGGTGGCCAACCATGTGCACTGATGCTGGGGAATATGTTAAGAAGTGCGGACAGTGCCAGAAATTCTATCCATTAACACATCTACCCACTAAAGAATTGAACTCTGTAACTAGTCCTTGGCCCTTTGCTCAATAGGGCTTGGACATCAAAGGGCCACTGCCAAAAGCTCTAGGCAATAAGTAGTTTCTGATCGTCATTACAGATTATTTCACATAATGGGTTGAAGTAGAACTGCTAGTGCATATACGGGATGCAGATGTAAAATGATTTGTTTGGAAGAATATTATCACTTGATTCGGTATATCCCAGGGCACTTATCTCTGACAACAACACTCAGTTTGACTACGGCGTCTATCGAGATCTGTGTGCCATGTATGGTATTCAACCTTATTTCTCTTCACTAGCCTACTTGCAAAGTAATGGACAGGTCGAGGCCTCTAATAGAGTGATTCTGGATTGCATCAAGAAGCGTTTGGGAAAAGCTAAGGGAAAGTGGGTGGAGGAGTTGCCGAATGTACTATGGACCCATCGTACCACACCAAGACATCCCACAAGGGAAACCTAGTTTGCCATGTGTTTTGGCAATGAAGCTATCACCCCTCTAGAGATTGGCCTACAAACTCTTCGGTCGAGAGCTTTTGATACAGGCTGGAATGTGTAGACACCCCATTTTTGACCGTCCTCAAGACTTGGACGTCACCGCTCGAACACTCGGTGATTACCCATGTTTGTGTTTGTTTGGAGTTCCCGGAGTTCTCGGCTACGCGCCTTGCCTCAGGACCTCCGAACTTGACTGTTTTGTGTTTGGTTTTGCACCAAACACTTGTGCTTTGCCTTGGAGGGGCAGAGAATGCCTTCTGAGGCATCCCCACACACCACCGGCACTGGCTAGAGGCCACCGGCTGGCTGGTGTTGCCATCGGCACTTTATTGTGCCGACCGGCACTCTTTTGTGCCGACCGGCACTAAGTTTTGTCAAAATGGCACTCTTTGCCGGCCGGACACTGTGCAGTTGCTTTATGAGATATTTTCAGACAGCTGTATAGTTTTGGTTCCCCTCCATACACGTGTATGGAGGGATGACCCTCTTAGTTAGCTTAGCTTGTAAGCTTTGCTTGCCTATAAGAGGACCACTCCTCTTCTTGGCTTAGGGTTACAAAATTTTAGACATTTTAGGCAGACCAAGCTCTGGTTTTTAGGGTTAGGATAGATACACATCCTATCTCTCTTCTTCCCTCTTGTTTTGTACACTAGGTGTTTGTGTCATACTTTTGCTCACCAACACCTAGTGTTTCACCTTCCTCTTGGAACTGAGGTGCTAAGGGCTTGTTCTTGGTGTTCTTGGCTGGTTTGAAGCTTAAAGAGGCATTAAGGTCACCATTGTTGTAGTTGATCATCAAGGGTAAGAAACTGCCCCTTTTTCCCCATTCTTGCATTCCATTTTTGCATAGCTTAAGACAGTTTTTGTGCTTAGTCTATAACACATAAAAGTTATGTTTTTTAAGCCTCTTTATTGTTTATTAAGAGTGTTTTGTGGTTTGAGCAAGTTTGACCACCCTTAGGCCTTGAAAAGGCCCTTTTTTGTGCCATTTTGTGAGAGATCCGAGACTTTGGTGTTAGGATCTCTTCACCACTGAAATCTTGAGGGATTTCAGTAGTGAAGATGATGCCTTGAAGTCCCAAGAAGGAGAGGGCCACCCCCTCTCCTTAATGTCCTTGAAAAGGGCAAGTTTGGCCTCTTGAGAGAGCATAATGTTTGATTGTTTGTTGAGCATGTCTTGGCTGCATTTTATGTTTATTATGCCCTGATATGACATTGCCAAGAGTTGGTTTAGGTCCCTTATGCATGCTTAGCATAGTTGCCTTGTAATGCCTTTTGATCCTCTAACATGCCTAGGTTGTATGCTTTAGCTTCTAGCATGTTTTAGGCTTGCATTTGTGAAGTTTTTGTGCTCATATTTCCATGTTTTAGGTCTGTCTCATGTTGTTTGAGCCAACCATAGCATGTTTAATATAGCCTCTTTGCATTGGGCTTGTTGGCCTTAAGAGCATGAGTGTGTAGCATGCCTTGCTTGCTTCATTTTTGATGGTTTGGAACCATTTTGCATGCTATTTCAGTCCTTCATACATGTTTGTTTGATTGCTTAGCATGCCTCTTTAATGCTTTAAGAGTATGTGTTAAATGCTCCATGTTTTGGCTTTAATGCATGCCTTTGGATTCATGTCATCTAGATGCCATCTAGGTGGTCACTTAGGCTTGGTTTTATGTGTTAAAACTCTATTTTTAAGTGTTTAAGTATTGCCATGTGTGGTTGTGCTAAGTGTGGTCCAAAGCCTCATTGATTTGCTTTGAACCTTAGACCATTTGCATGCTTTGTTTGGCTTGTTTTGTTGCATGATTTGGCATCATGTTTTGCATGATTTTCAGAGCTTGACAATGTGTGTTTATTGTCCTTGTTTGGTATCTCCAAGTGTGCTGGGGGTTGCCATGTTTATGCCTTGGGTTTGGACCATAACACTTGCATGTGTGTGTGTGCGTTTAGTCTCCATTTCTAGGAACTTTGGCCACTGATTTTAGGCCAATTAGGAGTAGTCTAATTCATGTTTTAGTCCACTCCATTGCTTGGTTTATATGCCTCTTTGCTTAGGTTGTATGCCTAACATGTTTAGCTTGCTCGCATTGTTCATGTTGCATGCTAGATAACATGCTTAGAGTTGCATCGCATAAGCATGCATGCTTGGCCTCTTGAGATGAAAATGATAGAGGTTTGGCACCCTTTCATGTTTACTTGGTTTGCATGCATTTGAAAGTGAAATTGCACTCTTGGTTCTTTGGGCCATCATGCATCGAAATGCGTGATTGGTGGTCCGAGAACCGAGGCACATCTTCCTTTGAGTCAAAAACATGATAAGGAGTGTGTTTGGTGCATACATGCTTTGAATTACATTGCCATGCATGTTGTTGTCCTCTGCTGCTGTGAGTTGCAAGTTTTGCAGGCATTTTGTGCCGACCGGCAGTCAATTGGCAGCCGGTGGATGAGTCTAGTGCCGGTGGCCTCCTCCTTCAGCCGGTGGTGTCCTATCCCGGTGTGGTGATCCCGATGACTGAGAGGCACTCGGACTTTGGTAATTTTCGAGGAGGAGAGCGAGGAAAGCAGAGGCAAATCATGCATGGCGGTGCGATTCGAGCGATCCGTAGCGTCTTTGCATTGGGCCCTCATCCCGAGGCGATTTACTGTTTAATTAGATTAATTATTTTATTTAATTAATTTAGTTGATTTGTAATATTTTAATTAGCTTGTGTAGTTAATTAATTTGTATATTCTTTCGGTCCCTCCGAGCGAGGGCAAAGTTGTAATAAGTGTGTGTGAGTGGGTGTATGTCTTCCAACCCCCATTTCTTTCTCCCTTTTATTTACCTGCTTTTAATGGTTAGTATTAGGGCACGTTTATTTTAGCATACCTTATGCAATGCATGTGTGCATCCATGCATTTGTCCGAACATGCACCGGGCTCGGTACATCATACAAACTGCATCGTACTTTCAATCCCAAATTGAATTCGTGCATCAAATAAAGTTCATTTCACATGCCATCTTTAGGGTTAGCCGAGCCTACTCTAAATTGCATCCTTGCCTGTGTAGCATTAGCCACTTAACATGAACTAGGACATGCATGTTTGCTAACTAGTTTATTGTTTTGGCACGGAGTACGATGTAAGTATTTATGCTTTAGCATATCGCATGCGTGTGAATGTTAACATGACAGTATGCTTACCATGCGGCTAAGTGCTTATGTGAGATAAACTATTTGAATGCCTGTGGGTGGAGGTTGGATTGCTTGAGTTGGAATAACTCGTTGAAATCCGTATTTTAGCCTACTAGCGAGTAGCAAATTCCAAAGTATTTTCAAAATGAGCGGATATGCAATGTTTATTTCCAAATTAGGCGATCTAGTCTATACTTGTTTGCTGCGCGCATAACATAGTAATTCTAGGTTAATAATTGGAACAAGAGCATGTAATGTTTTCAAAAACGGATATCACGGTTAGTAGAGGCGAGAGGGGGTGCTCATAGATGACCTTCCCCAATCGTACCCAAGCTCCTGAGCCAAGACAACTTTGGTGATGACGGACATGTGGCCTTCGGCACCGAGTCAGGGTTTCCTAAATTTCCCAGTTTAAAATATTTAGGTGGCGACTCTGTAATCTGGCAAAGCAGTCCATGTTTGGCACTACTTTTCAAAAATCTGTTTTCTCAAACGATTTGCCGGACTTAGAGTGCTGTATAAAAGAGGTCATCTGGGGATGCACGAGCTGTGTGTGGAGGAAGAGGAATCAAAGCGTCTTATGGAGGCTATCCACGGAGGAGAGTGCGGGGTGCACATGAATGGTATGATGCTATCCTAGAAGATCCTTAGACAAGGTTATTACTGGTCAACCACGGAGGAGGATTGCATTGGATTTGTACGACGATGCCATAAATGCCAGATTCATGCCAATCGCATGAACGTACTGCCGTCTAAACTTTACAACATAACTTCACCATGGCCTTTCTCAGTCTGGGGAATCGACGTTATCGGTGCAGTCTTGCCAAAGAGGTCAAATGGACACGAGTTCATCCTGGTGGCGATCAATTATTTCAAGAAGTGGGTGGAAGCTCAGTCCTATGCTGTGTTGAAAGCGTCGCATGTAGCCAAATTCATTAGAATAACATCATCTACTGGTATGGATTCCGAACGAGATCATATTAGATAATAGCTCACACGTCAAGAAAGAGGCGATGGATCTGCTTGAGAAATATAACGTGGCTTTTCACAAGTCATTGACATATAGACCACAGACTAACGAAGCTGTTGAGGCCTCCAACAAGAATACCAAGAACATCTTACGGAAGATGGTGGAAATATACAGGGACTAGCCAGATAAGCTGCCATTTGCACTCTGGGGCTACAGAACCTCAATCCGAACATCTATCGGGGCAACCCCCTATTCTCTTGTCTGTAGGATGGAGGCCTTTTTGCCAATTGAAATCGAAGTGTAAATCACCGCAAATTATGGTGAGTGTCGATTGCGAGGTGGGTGGACCGGCAATGAGTAGATTTGAGGAGTTAATGTTGTTTGATGAGAGAAGACTAAGGGCATTGTATCATGTCCAGGGCTACCACAGTAGAATTGCTAGGGCTTTTAACAAGAAGGTAAAGTCCAAGAATCTCAAGGAGGGAGACATGGTACTGAAAGACAATCGAGCTCCCATCTATGACCCTAGGGGCAAGTTTAGACCCAATTAGGCTGGTCCTTACATTATCAAGTATATCTGGTCAGGAGGGGCGATTATTCTCATGGACCTAGATGGCCTGAAGTTTTCACAGCCGATCAATATAGACAAGTTGAAGAAATATTACCCTTGAGAGGCTCACTAGGCCGAAAACATGGAAGGGCAACCTAGGCAAAAGTTAGAGCATGGAAAATTAGAAATAAAGAAAAAATGAGCTTGCAAGATTGAAAACCCTAAAGGGAGACTTCGGCAAAAGTTAGAGCGTAAAAGGAGAGAGTTAATACTCAAGTGAACCAGAACCGAACTATGTAAGGTTTGATTCCCATATTTGGAATACGCAGGCAACTTTATCTTGAAGTTCAGTCGTAATCATCTCCAGCTTAACTATCCTATTCATTCACTTTGATTCGGCCGTCTTTGTCCACTATTTTTTAGCATGGTTGTGTTACCTTCTTGTTGCAGATAGACCAATTGGAACACAAAGCAATGTTGGTAAACACAATTATGGGCAGTTGTAATCTTCTGATTTGGGGTTGTACATCTTGAGGCTTGATTCTGTGTGTGTCAGGTGGTGATCATTCCTGAAAATTGTTTTGAAAAGTCTTAATAAAAGTTGATTTTGTTCAAAATTTTACCTTTTACAACTTAGACCATTTCGAGACCAAAGGAAAAATTCTTAGTGCCCACAACTTTAATTCCAATGATTTCAACACAATTACATTCTTTAACTCTTTGATTTGAATCAAAGTTGCTTTTACATCATAAAACTTGAAAAGAAAAGTCAAAGAAATAAACTAGGGGCATAGATGAGTCAGGTGTTCCTACGTCCTCTGCTCCTACTTGCGGAAGCCTCTGTAGCCAAAGTTGGCTTAACTTGTGCCTTGTCCTCAAACCAAGCTAAACATTCCCCGGAAAGGGCATAACTAAAACTAGGGGCAGGAGCCAGAAGCTCTCTCATCCTCCAAGTAGTGAGGTACCGAGTTAAGTGTGAACAAATCAGACTGAAGCCGGGTGTTCTACTCCCTCATTTGGACAGGTTTGATCATGCCCAAACCAGCGTCTACACCGGAAGGGGAAGTAGAACACGCAATAGGTGAGGCCAATCTACTGTATGCCCAGTTGTCGGGACATGCTATAGTTTATCTTGGTCAAGTTAAGCCAAGGGCAACAGCAAGCTATATCAGTTGTAGATTTGCTGCACATCCAGTTGCACCACCATCCCTCATTGGGAAAGTCCACTAATTGTTGGCAAAAGAAGTAAGCTTGGGCTGAATATTTAGGGTAAGGGTCCACCACTTTTAGCTTATCCATGAGCCATACTTGGGAAGGGATGAAAAAGAAGATAGAGATATACGTTGAGAGACAAAAAAAAGAAAGGGCTTTGAGACAAAATAGAGCGTGAGTGCCAAGTGATGTGAGAATCACATATATAAGAAAGGGTAGGAAACAATACTTGGAGCAGGAGTGGACTCCCCGCAAACCTAGTGGTCTTTCGCCAATGAAAAGCATCTAAACCCATCAAGGTCTCGGCTAGTGCTAAACTAATGAAGCTTTTACCCTCTTTCAAGCATTGGGCTACTTCGATTTGCTTAATGTTGGCTCCGCCATAACTAGGGGTAAGAAGAAAATGCGCGAGCATACATAAATAGAGGGCATGTTGCCGAAAGCCTCGCTAGAGAAGGTTACCTCTGTTTCCAAGGTCAAAAAATCAATGAATCAAATCGGGTACATCTAGCTCCTCGTCATGAGCCAAAGATCGAGCGTCATGCAAAGTAAGCCCACACATCCGTCCTAAAGCCAGGGCATGGCCAAAACGGGCTGAGGCATGATTTTCTCGTCGCGTCGGGATTCCAGCAATGCTTGAAACTCTAATCCACATAGTTGAACTGTAATCCTCATTAGACTCTGTCTTCAAACTCATCCTGATATGAACCATCATGTGCAGCTTCATTATAAAAGCACATATCAAGTAAAAGAACCAAAACACCCCTATGAGGGGGTAGGGTTACCTTGTCCTAGATTTTTGGCATGATCTAGGCTGCACTATTTCAAACAAAGAGTTTCACAACATCCTGCAAATGGGTGACATCCCGTTCTAAGTTGGAATAGTTACTATAGTTTCACTATATGCAACTAGGTCGAATGGTCAAAAAGGTACCTTGACAAGATTACCTAATATACCTCTCACACCTAACACCGAGAAGTGAAAGGAGGATCAAACAGTACAGCGGTAGTCTAGATCCAAGGGTTGTGTTCCTAACATGGTAGAGCCCATGACCAATCAGCCTTTTGGCAAGCCTTTTAGGTGAGCCTCCGGCAAACCGTCCAAGAATAGCAGTCGGCAAACACAGTGACTTTAAGCGCACCAATGTAATGCAAATGCAAAGAAACATATAAGTGTAAATAAAAAGTCACATCATGAGTTTCAAGTCAAGTTCTCTAAATTCCCCAACAGACTCGCCAAAAACTACAGCTTGACTTTCCACGCTCCTTTCAAAAGGCAAATAGCCCTACAGTTCGGACTCCACTTGTGGTTCTGAATCTGATTTCACAACTGCAATATGAAATAGTGAAAACACAAAAAGAGTCCAAATCCGGCAATTCTTTTTGGAAAATCGATGTTTGAAGCCAATGCCAAAAATGGACTGCTTTGCCAGAATTCAGAGTTGCCACCTAAATATTTTTAGAAAATTTAGGAAACCCGAGACTCGTGCCAAAGGCCATTAGTCCGTCATCACCAAAGTTGTCTAAGCTCAAGAACTTAGGTACGAGAGGGGAAGGTCATGAATTGAGCACCCCACTGGCCCGATCAAAGACCGGCCTCTACTAATCATGATGTGTTTTTTATTTACATTATATGCTCTTGTTCTGATTTATTTAGGTATTCTTTGCTATGTGATGCGCACACAAGATATGGACTAGTTTGCAAGAATTGGAACATTTGATCTCGTGTTTTGTTTTGAAATTGTTTTGTGATTTTGCCACTTGAAAAAGTGGGCTAAAATGGACATTTAAGCAAACCGTCCCAATTCAAGTACCTAGCCTTCATCCACAGGCATTCAAGCATTTAATCATTTAAGCACTTAGCCTCATGGCAAGCATGTTAGACATGGAAACACAAACATTCATGCAAGATGCTAAAGCAATTAAAAAAAAAAAAAAACTCACCTAGTATTCTGAGCCAAAACCAAGCAAAATAATTCAAAAAATATGCATGCTCCTAATTAAATGCAATATTACTAATGCAACACACACATTGTGTATTTTAAAGGCTCGACTATGAGCATGGCATATGATTTCATTCAAGACATGCGAGATAGCACATATTCAAGAAATGAATTTGGACATTGATATTGGGTTAGCATGATGAGCGGAACCTTATATGCAAACAAGACAATGGATGCAAAACATGAGAATGCTAATGAAACATGATGCTCTATACTAACCGTCGTAAGCGAATAAATAAAAGGGAGAAAGATGTGGGGTTATGCAGACCGCCCGAACTCGCTCCGCGCGCGACGACACGAATTGTGTTCTAGCTACTACAGTTCAAACTCTTGTCACGGTTCTGAATCTAATCTCACAAAGTGCAATGTAAGGCTGATAAATCACCAAAGAGTCCAAATCCAGAAAATTATTTTGGAAAATCAATTTTAATCAAACAGCGCCAAACATGGACTGCTTTGCCAGATTTCAGAGTCGCCACCTAAATATTTTGGGTATGTTTGGTTTGGATTTGTAGAGTGCTTTTGGGAAATTTTTTTTGAAAAACTTGTTTGGTTAGTAATTTTTTCAAAATAATTTCCAAAATCACTTACACATCAATCAATCACTTTTTTTCTCTCATCTCTCCTTCTCATTCGCTTTTTCTCTCACACACATCTACTCAATTATAACAAAATATCAAATCATTCAAAATTCTCAAACTCCAAAACTACTTTCAAAATACACAAACAAACAAACTAAAAAAATTTCTAAACTCTCTCCCCAAAATAATTTTTAAAAACTCATCTCTCAAAACCAAACCAAACATACCCTTTATTTTTGGAAAATTTAGGAAACCCTGACTCGTGCCTAAGGCCACGTGTCCGTTATCACCAAAGTTGCCTCGGCTCGGGAACTTGGGTACGAGAGGGGAAGGTCCTAAAATGAGCACCCCCGCTCGCTCGATCAAAGATCGACCTCTACTAAACATGGTATGTTGTTTTTGAAAACACATGTGATCTTATTCTGGTTTATTAGCTAGCTTACTACGTGATGTGCACATCATACAAGTATAGACTCAATCACGCGGATTGGAACAAAATAACTCATGTTTGTTTTTTAAAGTGGTTTGAAAGTGCTACTCACAAGTAGACTAAAGCGCGGATTTGCTACCCTCAAGTGGGCTTAGAAAAACAAGATTTTGCCACTTCAAGTGGGCTTAAAACACACATTTTGATGAATTGTTCGAATTCAAGCAATGAAGCCTTCATCTACAGGCATTCATGCAATTATAGCAATTAAGCAAATAGCCTCATGGCAAACATGCTAACATGGCAACATACACATCTCATGCAGTATGCTAAAGCGTAAACACTCACAGTGTACTCCGAGCTAAAATAGAAGCTAGTTAGAAATCATGCATGATCCTACCTATGTTAAGATGCCTAATGCAACACATGCAAAAATGCAACTAAAATAGGCTCGGCTATCTGGAATGGCATATGAATGCAACACTTGATAACATGCTTTGAAACACATATTCAAGAAAGTGTATTAAAGTACATTGTAGTTTGTATGATGCGCCGAGCCCGGTGCATGCAAGACGAATGAATGATACACGCATGCAAAGCATAAGTATGCTAATTGAAACATGACCTAAACTAACCATCGAAAGCTGATAAGTAAAAGGGAGAAATAAATGGGGTTGGAAGACATGCATCACACACACACATGCACACTCGCTTGTTACAACATTTGCCCTATCGACGGAGGGTCCGAATAATAAGCTAACTAGCTACGCTAATTAAACTAATTATTACAAACCAAAACTAATTAACTATTCATAGTTAACTAATTATTTAAAAACAAATCGATTAATTAAGCACATTAATTAAGTACAAAACTAACGAACGAGCTAACTAAGCAAAGCAGCTAAAAGAGGTCCTCGGGGCGAGGGATGCATGCATGCTCGATTGCCTCGCTCGAAAATCCATTGCTATGCCCAAAATTACCTCTATTTGCATTTGATTTGATCTCTAAAAAGTGCACAAACCTCTAGATTGCTTCTGCTCCAACATGGGGACCTCTTGGTGCACTGCCGACTAGAAAAGGGGGCTGTAGACCAGAAAAACTGGTTGTAGACCAGAAAAAGTGGTCGGTTGATCACCTCTATTGGTTGGCCGACCAGAAAATTTGCTAAGCTCTAGTTTTGCTGCAACAGAGAACAACAAGGGACATGGTAGTGTATTTGCAAGATATGTGTGCACAACCACCCTCCCTATCATTTCTCAAGCTCAAGGAAGTGCAGTACTCGACTCTCGGGCCACCAACCGAGTATTACAATGCACGATGGCGGAGAAGCCAAGTTTGCACAAGTCAATGTCAATGAATACACAAATAACACATAAGAGCCTCCGCCTCTATCATGCATGATCAAGAGGGTTGGCGACCAAGAAATGCTACACGTTTCATCACTTTAAGTATGAAACGTGCGACATTCCTTGTGTTTGGATTAACGTCCAATCGAAACACAATGCAACACACACAACATGCCTATCTATCAGTGCTAATGTGGCATGCACAAGGTTCTATCATGTGAACAATGCATGCGAGACTTGCTCGGAGGCCAAGAACATCAAAGCTAGTAAAGAGCATCTCACAAGAGGCATGCAATACCAAGTTTAAATGGCTAAACCAACTATGGATAGACCTAAACCATGCCAAAACAGTGGCCTAAATGCGCTGAGATGATAGCATGAAAGACAAGAAAATGATGTTCATGCATTAACCCATGAACAAAGCGTATGAGCACAACTCTCAAACATAATGAAGAAGTGACAAATGTGAGAGTGTAGCTACACTATATGCACTGAAATCATGTGTGAAATGATGCCAAATCATCTAAACAACACAAGCATAACATCCTAAGGACCTTGAATCATTAGGCTAGTCAAAGCTATTGCACTACAACCATGCATAACAAATCCCATATGACCCTAACTGCTCAAAACAGAGTTGAGGCATGCTAAATCAAGGCTGAAAGCATGCTAAAACATAGGCTCAAAAGGGGAGAAAAGCATGTTCATTCATTGGCTCATAAACAAGGCATAATGGATAACCCTCAAGGGCAATGAAAGAGTGATAAACATGGGAGTATATGTGAAGCCCCTGAAAAATGTTTTCTCTTTAAAAACCCTAATGTTTAAATTATTTTCTTAAAGCCCTTAGTTACTTGAATTATTTCGAATCTCGTCGGTTAGCATTTTTTTTTATCAAAACCGGAATATTCTAGCTGGATTAGGTTCCTTAGCTTAATTTAATTAAATTCTATATAAGTAAGGTTCCAATACATGAATTTAACTTCAAGCCCTCACTTCTTTATGTAAATTCAAAATTTCCCCAAACTAGTACATGTACCTTAAACTGTAAGTACCATCAATTAATTGAGATATATATATATATACATTGAGGAATGTTCTCCGAGTACCTAGATTGATTAAAAAAAAGAAATGGGCCCATCACCCTTTCTAATGGCCGGCCACCCTAGAGAGAAGTGAGAAGCCTATTTTCAAGATTTACAATCATGGTATTCTAGAAACAAAAAAGAAAAAAGAAATAAAAAAACTAGTCAACTAGGAATTAACTAGGTGTTGCGTAATCCCAAGGTTAAGCTCCCTAATCACTCCTAATTCATTGAACTTCCCAAGGTTAAGCTTCCTAATCACTCCTAATTCATTGAACTCCAAGTAAATCCTAGCTTGTCCATTCAATTCCAACTAGTGGGCTTCTATGTCATTTTACACCAAATTTGCCTATAAATATCACCACTCCCTAGCATGGCAAACACAAGCATCACACTCACACACACACTTTCGGCTAGAGGAAGGGAGAAGAGAGCCATCTTGTTCAAAGCTTAGCAAGTAAGCCACAACGCAACCTTCTCTTTCATTTTCCTTTTTCAAATACATGTTCTTAAGGGTTCTAAATATTGTTTTCAGATGTGTCATTGATATATGTTAGTTAGCATGTTTTCATCATGAAAGAGACGAAAATTTTCCCTTCGTGGATCTCCTTTCCCATAAATCTTCTTGTTTTGGGTATTGTACCTTAGAATCTGTTTTTGCAGCAACTTTAAAAAATTCTAGCAAAATGTATAAAATTATTCTGGACCTTTATTTTATGTCAGAATCTTCCTTAAGGAGTTAGCTTTCAACTAAAATTAGTTTCATGGAAAAACAGTAAGCGGTTTGCAAGAAAATCAAATTTTCGTAATGATCAATGAATCTGGACAGCGCTGGAGTGTTTTCTAAATAATTTAAAATCTAGAAAAGCTATCCCATTTCTGAAATATGTTCTGGAAACTAGATTAGATTCTCTACGAACCATAAGAAGGTCGAGTTTGGTAAAAATTCTAAAGTAGCCCTTCTATTCTAATCCTTATGTGATATCGAATCTAGAAATCTTGTTATGCATAGGTGTTTTATGCTCTTGTGTTCATGAAATGTTTATTAGCGTATGATCATATCTTGGCATGATGTTGTACATATTATGGTTATGTTCTTATTGTCCTTCATCTTAATGGTGCATGCTTATGTGGATATTATTATCTTGTTAAGATTGGTTTAACCTTGTTTTAAAAACATTTAACTCAACGGGAAACTTAATTGGGATGGTATTGGGTTTTCGATCACTTGAGTAATGATGATAATGTGTGATGTGTGGATTGTTGGGATGCATTCCTTACTTGGAGGTTAAAGTCTTGTTCAAGTGGTTTTTGGAACCCTTGAATGGAGCGGTTGTATTTGGACTCTAGGTGGTTTGGTATGAGAAGGGATTTGGGCAAGGCCCATTATTACCGTTTCTTTTGAGGCCCTGCGGTTGGCACTACGCGATATATAACCGATGGTAGGCATCCGAGGTTAGTTCTGCAACAAAGCAGCAAAAGAGGGGGCATACCGAATAATCCGAATCCGATTCTTGTGATTGGGAGGACGAAATCTCTTTGGGGGATTTCTAGTTTACTAACATCTAACTTGTTACCCTTTGTTTATCTATTTTGAGTATTATGCTTTACTACTTGTTGTTATATTTGAGATTGTGTATTGGACTGGAAAAAAAAGACGGGGTGTGTGCGTGTTTACTGGGTATTCAAAGCTCACGGTGTATCATGCCAGGTGACGAAGAGGAACTTATAGCTGGAGACAAAGAGCCTGAAATCTTCGAAGACTTTTGGTTATCTTAGTAAAGTTAGAAATTTCCTTTTGATGTTTTGTAAGACTCATGTGAAGATTTAAATTTTCTTGGGATGTAATGTAACGGAACAAGCTGTTGAATTAAGGATATTCATGGTTGTTATGTATTTATATTCTACGAATATGTATGAACCTTATTGTTGCTTAGAAGACCTTGTGTCAATGCCTTTTAAGATCTGTCAAAAGAGTAGTGCGCTGCCTAAGAAAGCCGGACTTAGAAGGGAGGCTAATTTGACTCTTTCGGAGAACTGGGATCTTACTTGGTTATTGACCACAGGACTCATTCGTGATTCTTCCTTGACTACAACCAATAGTGTAGAATCGGGGCGACACAACTTGGTATCAAAGCCTAGGTTCAACCCTTAACTCGCGTAACCCAATATGCGACTCTAGAAGTCCTTACCTCTTTATCACACTATTTTATTTAAAGAAGACTAAGAAATAAATTTTTTTTTCCACCTTAGGATGTCAGCAGGAGATTATCTAGGACGCGGCGTCAGTCTTGACTTGTGGGGTACTTTTCATATGCAAGGAAGGAGGGCCATGTCTGTTAGCCCCTGCTTTAGCCGCCGACGTTGTACAAGTGCCACCAAGGAAATGATCAGAACCGAGATACGTGAGGCAGAAAGAGAGCACTCCCGCTATACGAGGGAGCAGAAAAGGTCCCTGGTGCGGCGCCGCCTATAATTTTTGAGCCGTGCAGCGAAGAAAGCGGTCTGAATGGAGTAAGATGGTCAGAGGATGGACTCCTTGATACACCGGGCTTTGACCACCATAGCATACCACCGACCACCAACTCAGGCTGAAAGCTACGCATCCTGTTATCAGGGGCCAGGCAACAATCAACCAATGAATATGGAGCAGCCACTAGAATAGCAAGGAGCAACCCCAGCCTACCCTATAGAGGTGTCATCTAAACACAATTCCTCCTCACCAACGTACATCTCCCGCTCTTCGGACCAAGCCACTGACTCCGCTAATGAAGACCTAGAAGAAAACTTTGATCGGTCGGGAAACGAGAACTAGTTCGAGGAATTGTAAAACTAGACTTTTGTAAGATTTGCTAATAGGGATCCTTAGAATAAGATAGCCTGAACTTTGTAATGCGTAGATGCCCTTTGAATGTAACTCCGATTTAGGAGCCCTTTTGTAATGATGCCTATTATAAGATATGAATGATTTGTTGATCTATGTTGTTGACTGTTACTTGTTTTAGTACACCCTAAGGAAACTGAACCTTCATTTCAAATCTAAGTAGTAAGATTATCTAAAACTGGAAACCAACTCACCACGTGCCATGAACAGAATGGTGGATACGTGAACTAATGGCTATACCGAAACCAGCAACAATGCACGAAACCGTCCCAGAAACTAACACAGACCCGTCCCCACAAGGGCTGACATTCCCAATAATCTAGGACATCAAATTTTGGAGGAATTAGGGCAAGTAAGGAACAATCGGCAGAATGAGAGGACTCGACTCTTTTCTAAGTTTCGAAAGTAGAGGCCCCCAAAGTCCACAGGTGTACCGGACCCAAAGGTAGCTGAAAATTGGCTTCGGCAGATAGAGAAAATGCTAGACACCATGGGCATAACTGAGGCTGCTGATAGAATAGCTTTGGCAGTATTCGAGCTTGATGAGGAGGCTGACCACTGGTAAGAGTTAATCAAGAATACTCGTGACATGGCGAGCCTATCATGGAACCAGTTCAGGGAACTGTTCCTAAATAAATATTTCCCAAGTACGGTCCGCCGACAACGAGTCAAGGAATTCCAAACCTGGAACAAGGAAATATGAGTGTGACCCAGTATGCTGCAAAATTTGAAGAGTTAGCCCGTTACGCAACTAGACATGTAGCAAATGATGAAGAGAAAGCAAGGATGTTCGAGTAGGGGTTGGACCTTACAATCAGGGGAAGAGTTCTTCCGCAACGACTCCCCTCATATACCGAGGTATTGGAAACGGTGTTAGAGTCTGAAAGGGAAGTAACGACGCTAGAAAGGCTTGGAACAAGAGGAGGGGGAGTCAGACGTCTATTGGACCTCAGAGGAACCAAAAAGGAAACGTGACCCCAAAGCCTTACTCCAGACCATAACCACGACATCAACCGCAATGACAGATCCAGAAAGGAGGCTATCAAAAAAGGCCAACGGGACAAATCCAGTGCTTTCATTGCCAACAATTTGGGCACAAAAAGAGCGAATGCCCCCAACTCCCTCCATCTGGGTACCAAGGAGGAGGTTCCGGAGCAAATGCCCAGGCATTAGGTGGGCAGAAGCCTTGAACGAACGAGACAGGATCGACCGGGCAGCAGCACCAGAAGAGTGAGGGAACTCAGAACGCCAAGCCCAGTGGTAACCAGAAGGCAACTGGCAGAATCTTTGCCTTGCAAGAGGAAGAAGCAGACCCGTCTATAATTGAGGGTAATTTAGTACTATACAATTCTTGGGTGCATGTTTTATTTGATACCGGTGCATCACATTCTTTTATATCCTTTGCTTGTGGTTAGTCATTAGAACTTATATGTGAACCTTTAGAAACTGCCTTAAATGTAATGTCACCTATGGGAGGATGCGTTCGGATAGGATTGATCTGTAAGGACTGTAAGATAGGAATGTCGAACCTACACTTAACGTGCGACCTTCGTGTCATGGAAATATTGGACTTTGATATCATTTTGGGCATGGACTGGTTGTTTGCCCACCGAGCAGTGATCAACTGTCATTAGAGGAAAGTGGTAGCTCACACGCAAGATGGAACTTGTTTCCAGTTTAAGGGGGATAGATAAGACCCCATGCCTTCAACAAAACATAGGACGCAGTGGTGCGATCAAATTACGGGTAGGATAGCAAGTCTGATTTTAAATGAGGAGGGCCAAGGAGAATTAGAACTTTTGCGCATAGTATGTGAATATGCAGATGTATTTCCTACGGAGTTACCGAGATTGCCACCAACCCGGAAAGTAGACTTGAGCATCGAGCTACAACCTGGAATTACCCCAATATCCATGGCCCTGTATCGCATGGCACCAGCAAAACTACGAGAATTGAAGACACAACTATAGGAATTGCTCGAGAGAGGATTCATTAGGCCAAGTACTTCGCCATGGAGAGCACCCGTGTTGTTTGTTAAAAGGAAGGATAGGTCGTTGAGGCTATGCATTGATTATCGTCAACTCAATTGAGTCACAATTAAAAATCGATACCCACTCCCAAGGATTGATAACCTTTTTGATCAACTTAGAGGCTCAAGGTGCTATTCAAAGATCTATCTCAGGTCAGGTTACCATCAACTACGAGTCAAGGAGGAGGATATACCAAAAACTGCCTTTCGTACTAGATATGGCCACTATGCGTTTGTAGTAATGCCCTTCGGACTAAACAATGCACCGGTAGTATTCATGAGCCTAATGAATAAGATCTTTAGACCATACCTTGACCAGTTTGTAGTAGTGTCCATTGATGACATCTTGGTATATTCAAGGCCTGAAGAAGAGCATGAGCAACATTTAAGGACTGTCCTTGAAGTTCTTAGGGATAATCGGTTATATGCCAGGGCAAGCAAATGTGAGTTCTGGTTGAATGAAGTAAAATTCTTAGGGCATGTAGTGTTGGAGAATGGGATTGTGGTGGATCCAACCAAGGTGGAGGCAGTATTAGATTGGAGACAACCGAAGACCGTGTTAGAAATCCGCAGTTTCTTAGGATTGGCCGGTTATTACCGGAGGTTCATCCAAGATTTCTCCAAACTAGCTAAACCAATGACTCGTTTGACGCAAAAAGGAGTAAAGTATGAGTGAGACAAAGCTTGTGAAAAATCCTTCCAAGAGCTAAAGAAGAGGTTAACTAGTGCGCCAATTTTGACCATCCCAAAATGAGAAGTGGGGTATATTGTGTATTGCGATGCATCTAAAGAAGGGTTAGGGTGTGTGCTCATGCAAAATGGAAAGGTAGTTGCGTATGGATCCAGGCAGTTGAAACCTCATGAGCGTAATTACCCAACACATGACTTGGAGTTAACAGCCGTAGTTTTTTCCCTAAAGCAATGGTGACATTACCTGTATGGGGAACAATTTGAGATTTTCACAGATCACAAGAGTTTGAAGTATCTATTTACATAAAAGGACCTCAACTAGAGACAGAGACGATGGATGGAGTATCTTGAGGATTTCCAGTTTACTCTCTCATATCATCCCGGTAAAGCCAATGTAGTAGCGGATGCTCTTAGTCACAAGAGCAAGGGGATGATGGCTAGAATTTCAGCCAAGGAATGGGATATGGTTAAGACACTCAATGAATTTAGGATCCAAATAGAATCTCAAGATACAAAAGCATATCTTAGTGCACAGAAGGTGATGCCTAAGTTGATGAATGAGATAATGGAGGCCCAGAAGCACGATCAAGAGGTAGCCTATATCAAGGGACGTCTGGAATCAGGAGAATCCACGCTCAATTGGGTAATTCACCCCGGTGGGAGTTTAAGATACCCAGGTAGATTGTTTGTACCAAGTGACGAGCTGCTTAGAGAAAAGGTACTTAAGGAATGTCATCATTCTGCATTTGCAGTACATCTAGGAGGGACTAAAATGTACCAAGATTTGAAGAGGCAATTGTAGTCACCCTATTTTTGACCGACCTTAAGATTTAGGCATCATCGATTGAGCGCTCGATGATGGTGCATGTTGTGCTTGTTCTGAGGTTTTAGAGTTTTGGTTGAGAGCCTTGCCTCCGGGCCTCAGAACTCTTTGTACTTTGGCTCGGTTTGCGGACCAAGTCTTGTTTTCCCTTCTTGGAGGGAGGGAGTGGTCTTGTAGACCATCTCTCTGTGGTCGTAGACTACTTTTTGTGGTCGTAGGCCACTTTTCCCGTTTGGAGACTAGTTTTCAGTTTTTGGAGCCTTCGGCGCCGCGCCTTGTCTCGAGACTGCTTAACATTCTCCGTTTGGCGTGATTTTTGAACCACACCTTGTTGCGTCTGCCTAGAGGAACACTTTGGTTCGGGAGACCACTTTTGTGGTTGCATACCACTTTTGATGCTTGTCAGCTAGTTTTCGGGGCATTTGGCCGCGTGTTTCGCCTCCCGATTTCTTGTCTTGCATCCGCTTTGGTTTGTTTTTGGTACAAGCCTTGCTTTCCTTGTTTGGAAGGTGGTACAAGGGTGGGAGATCAGTATTTCTCCTTGGAGACCACTTTTCCTTTTTCCAGCTAGTTTTCTTGTTAGATAACTGGCTTTCTTGGTTTTTGGACCATCTTTTCTGGTCGGCCACCACACCACCACCTTTCATTTAGTGTGTTGGCCTCTCCCACCTATGGCCGACCAGTTTTTTCTCTGGTTGACCACCTAAAGTGGTCGGCCGACCACTTAAACTAGCAGGCCGACCACTTCAAGTGGTCGGCTACTTTTTGGCACCTTTTTGGAGATATTTTGGGACAGCTAGCACAGCTGGAGAGCATTTGGAGGGATGGTATTTAAGCTTAGCTTCTCCAAGAAGCTTTGGCTTTCCTCTTCTATAAGAGGGAGGCTCCTCCTCCCTCCTCTAGGTTCAGAAATTTTCCCCAAGAAGGATAGATATGGCATTGTCTCTATATTGCCTTGTTTCTCTATTTTTGTGCATCAAAAGTGTAGTATTGTCTTAGTTTAACACACAAACACACACTTAAACACCTCGCTTGGGTTGCTAAGGCTCCTTGAGGTTGTTTTTGGTGTTCTTGGACTGGTTTAAGTTCAAAAAGGCTGCTGGAGTTGCTGTTATAAAGAGGGTCTTCAAGGGTGAGCTTTTGACCTTTAAATCCCCCTTTCTTGCTTAAGATTTTAGCCTACCTTGCATGCTATTTTAAGCTTGACTTATAACTGATAAAAGTTCTATTTTTGCATGCTTTTGATCTTTGTTTAAGATCACTTTTGTGTTTGGGGTTGTTTACCCCCTCTTAGGCCTTGTTTGGCCTTGTTTTTGAGCCTTTTTTGTGAGCTTTGGGACCACCTTGTATTGGCCTTCTCACCATTGAAATCCAAAGGTTCTAAGAAGGGGACGGTCATCCCCTTCCCTTTCATCTTCAATACATGCCTTAATAAGCCTCATTGTTGAGCATCTTTACTAAGTGTTTGTTGACTATATCCTAGCTTGTATTTGTGGTTATTTTGCTGCGACATACCACTGTTTTTGCTTAGTTTGGTCACTCCATGCATGGTTAATACACTTGTAGTGTAAATCACACACACTAGCTTTGTATGCTTCATGAAGTAGCATGTCATTCTAGCCTATGTTGTGTCCATTTCAACATGTTTTTGGGCTTGTTTTACAATGTCATACCTCTGTTTAGGTTTGGTTTGGTTGGCTTTTGCATGCTTCTTGCACTTATAGTGCAATCCTATAAAATAGCCTAACATGCATCATGTTGTAGCATGTCATTTTAGCATGCTCTTGGCTTACCTCCATGAAGATTTTGTTCATGTTTTAGCATGTCTAAGGTCTGATTTGTGTTGAATTGGTCATTCATGACTTGCTTTGTATAGCCTTAGTTCAATCTAGCTTGTTAGCCTTATGTGTTGAACCTACTAGCATGCATTGCTTGGCCTATTTCAGTGATTTGGCATCACTTGTTATTTGATTTTAGTCCATGTTTCATGGCCATACACTTGCATCTTTCACTTATTCAATGTGTTGGAGGGTTTGCCGCTTTATGCCTTAACATGAAACATTGCGTATGTCTTCATGCCCTTGCTTACGAGCCACCATTTCAGTGCTTATTTGGGGTTATTATGCCATGACATAACTCTAATTTTTATTGCTTAAGTCATCCCATGCTTGGTCTTAATAGGTGTAGTGTAATCCACCTTATTTGCCTTGCATTCACCATGCCTTATGTCCTTCATGATAGCATATTTTGGCCTACTTCCATGCATGTTTTAGACTTATTTTAACATGTTCTTGGATTGTCTTGGGTTGCCTTAATCACATGCTTCATGTTTTGTATACTTGTAGTACAAATGCTCTTGCTTGCGTCAAGCTTTGGGCACCATTGCATGCTTCATTTGTGTTGTGTACACGATTTGGCATCATCTAACATGACATTTTAGAGCTTATAGCATGCTTATGTCCCTACTTCATTCATGCTTTGAATGCCTTTTGAGTATTGTCCATGTTTGCCTAGCTTATGGCTTAGCTCGTATGCTTGCATGCCTAGGCCTTTGGGCCCTTATCTCAGCATGTTTTGGTCCTTGTTTTGACCTACTTGAGTTCTGTCCATGCTTAGTTCATGCATTTGTGCCATGTATTGCATGCCTCCTTTGTAGTCCTCATTACTAGCTTCATGCTTTAAGGACCCCAGCATGCTTTACTTATGTTGCTTGATTGATTTGGCATCATTTCTTGCTTCATTTCAGTGCACTTAGTGTTGTTACACTTCCACTTTTGTCACTCATTGAGCACTCTTGAGAATTGTGCTCTTTGGCCTCTTTGATGGCCAATGCATTGTACATGCATGCCTTGCTTTATGTGCCTTTATTTCATCACCAATGGCAATTGATTTGGGCATGATTGAGGTCTACCCTTTTGGTTTAAGTCCATTGAGTATACCATGTATATTGCATTGAGCATGCCATGATTGGTGTATTGCCAAGTTGCCCTTGTTATATTATATTGTGCATGCATGCATTACATTGTGTTGAGAACCCCATTGATTGCCTTGCATTGAGTATGCCATCTAGTTCTTAGCATTTAGCATTGTGCATGCCATGTTACTCCTTGCGTTGTGTATGCTAGGTTGCTAGGTTCATTGTGTATGCCATCTTCATCGCATTGTGTATGCCTTATACCGTGCATTGTGTATGTTTAGGTTACATCATGGCATTGTGCATATTAATTGATATTTGCATTGTGCATGCTAGTTGTTGCATACATTAGCATAGTGCATGCCATTAGCCTTGTTAGGTTGTTCAAGTTGCATTCTAAGGTTGCATTACATTGCATTGAGCATGCCATGCTTGCTTGCATTGTGTTTGGAATAGGTGTTAGTCCAAACACGGGAAACGAGGGATGTTTCATACTCAAAGTGATGAAACGTGCCTTAATTCCCGGTCACCAATGCTCTTGATCATCCATGATAGAGTTCTAGGCTTTATGTGTTTACTTGTGCATTCATTTCATATTGAATTGTGCAACTTTGCCTCTTGGCCGTCATGCATGGAAATGCGCGATTGGTGGCCCGAGGGTTGAGAACCACACTCCCTTGAGCTCATTACATGATAGGGAGGGTGGTTGTGCACACATATCTTGCAAATACATTGCCATGCCCTTTCTTGCTCTCTGTTGTAGAAAACTGGGATTCAGCAGCAACAACTAGTTGGCCTACCAGAAAAAGTAGCTGGCTGGCCACTTTTCTGGTTTTTCAACAACCAAAAGTGGTCAGCAGGTGTTTCTAGAGACCAAAAGTGGTCGGCCACCCTCCTACAGGATTCCCAAGGTGGAGTTTCATCTTTCTGGAGCTTGGTGCAAGTTTCTGAGAAAAAATGAAAACAGAGAGAAATCGAGGCATCGCATTGGATTTCCGAATGAGGCGACCGGACATGCATGCATTCCTCTACCTCTGAGGCTCCTGATTTACTACTTTCCTTAGCTGCCATGCTTAGATAGCTAGGTTTTGCTTTGGTCTATACCTTTAATAGTTAATGTGTTTAGCTATTTAAATTTGTTTTGTAATAATTAGTTAACTAGGATTAGTTAATTGATTTGTTGTGTAATAATTAGTTTAATTAGCTTAGATTAGCTAGTTAGGTTCTTATTCGGTCCCTCCCTCGAGAGGGCTTAATGTTGTAATAAGCATGCGTGTGTGTAATGCATGTCTTCTAACTCCCATTTCTTTCTCCCTTGTACTTAACTGCTTACGATGGTTAGTTTTAGGGCATGTTTCATTTAGCATACCTTATGCTTTGCATGCGTGCATCCATTCATCTGTTTTGCATGCACCGGGCTCGGCGCATCATACTAATTGCATTGTATTTTCAATACATTTACTTGAATACGTGTTCAACTGCATGTTATCAAGTTGCATTTCACATATCATTCTAGAATAGCCGAGCCTATTTTCTTAGTTGCATTTTCGCATGTGTTGCATTAGCCATTTTAACATGAACTAGGATCATGCATCGATTTCTAACTAGTTCTCTATTTTGGCTTGGAGTACGTTGTGAGCGTTTACGCTTTAGCATACTGCATGTTTTATTGACTGCCATGAAAGCATGCTTGCCATGAGGCTATTTGCTTACGTGATTAACTGCTTGAATGCTTGTGGCTGAAGGTTGGATTACTCGAATTAGGATAATTCATCGAAATCCGCATTTTAGCCTACTTGCAAGTAGCAAACTTCAAACTATTTTCCAAACAAACGGATATGCAATGCTTTGTTCCAAATTCGGCAATCTAGTCTATACTTGTGTGTTGTGCGTATCACATAGTAATTCTAGCTAATTAACCGGAATAAGAGCACATGTGTTTTCAAAAATAAAACATCATGTTTAGTAGTGGCCGATCTTTGATCGGGCGAGTGGGGGTGCTCATTAAATGACCTTCCCCAATCGTACCCAAGTTCCCAAACCAAGGCAACTTTGGTGATTACGGACACGTGGCCTTCGGCACGAGTTAGGGTTTTCTAAATTCCCCAAAAATAAAATATTTAGGTGGCGACTCTGTATCTGGCAAAGCAGTCCATGCTTGGCACTTCTTTATAAAAATCAGTTTTCCAAAATGATTTGCCAGATTTGGACTCTTTGGTGATTTATTGGTCTTACATCGCACATTGTAAGATTAGATTCAGAACCGTGACATTTGAGTCTGAACTTGTAGTAGCTAGACAGCGGACAGATTTCGCGCCTTCGCAAAGTGCGGAGCTCGGACCCCCTCGGGTGCGTCTACAGTTTCTGGTGACTCTGCTGGGGAATTAGAGAACTTGACTCGAACTCATGATATCTTGTTTTGATTACAATTATGTGTCTCTTTGCATTGCATTGCATTGCATTTGCATTGGTGTGGCTAGGACACCGTGTTTGCCGTATGCTATTCCTAAACGGTTTGCCGGAGGCTTTCTTTGAGAAGCGTGCCATAAGGCTGACCAGTTGCGGGCTCTACCACGATGGGAACACAAACCTCGGTTTTCACTAAGGCACCCTTTTTGAACATTCGACCTAGTGCATATTCGGAATCTATAGTGACTATTCCAAACTAGGACAGGTTGCTACCCAATTATAGGTTGTTTGAACACAAACCTTGGTTTTCACTGAGGCACCCTTTTTGAATATTCAACCTAGTGCATATTCCGAATCTATAGTGACTATTCCAAACTAGGACAGGTTGCTACCCGATTATAGGTTGTTTGAAACCGCTGTGTGCGTACTGTAACCCTAGCTCCTGACAAAATAGGACAGGGAAACCCTACCCCAACATAGGGGTGTTTTCGCTCTCACTTGCTTGTTATGTGCTGTTAGAGTGTGCCTCTATAGGTTGTGTATCAGTTTGCAAGTCTGGATATCAGGCCTGAGGGCATCAGTATTCGAGAATCAGTTATATCTATGGGTATCAGATTCAGTTTTGGGGCAGCTATTTGGGCAACAGCGATCAGTGTTTGAGACTAGTGTGCTTCAGCTCACAAATATAAACTGTATGTTGTGTTTATTTAAAGCCGTTATGCTGTCTGTTTCTCTGGTCGTTTATTTATTTATTATACTTTATTTATCTTTTTGCAAGGCAATTTAGCATTATTGTATCTGACCATGCAGATATTCCCCGAGCACTCTGGGTTAGAGGTCGAAGACTCAATCGATCCAGGGATTTGATAGACGGACAAACAGTGTTTCTTTCTTTACCCCCGGTTGCTAGACGGAGGTTAAGAAGGTGCAGTGTATCAGTACAGAGGTTGTCAAATCAGTGGTTCTTGAACAGTCAGGCTGAGGTCTCAGTTCTTACTACAGAGTTAGATATACCAATTATCTAGTCCAATCTTGACAATATGGCAGGTTTGGAAGAGATGATGCGTCAGCTCCAAAAAAGTATGAAAACCGTGCAGCAGGATGCTGCCCGTCAGGCAGAAGTATCTGTACGTCAAGTTGAGGTAGTAACCTAACAGGCAGATTTAATTGTCGATGCGCTGACAAGAAGAACCGGAGCACCGCCGACACACCTCCTCCCCCACCCAGAGTTCCAATACTTGGGGAGACGTCAAATGTCCAGGAAAATACGGACGTTCCGACAGGGCTAGCTCCGCCCCAGTCCTACCCCAGCTATCTAAAACACCCACCAACCTAGTGGATTCACCGTTCGAGTTCGAAGTGGATCCAACGGCATTAAAAGTAAGCAAGCTGGAAAAACTTTTTAGAAAGTCTCAAGGTGTGAAATCCATTCCAGATATAGAGGATGGGTATACCGACTCGGCCGTGACACTACCAGATTGGTTTAAAATGCCATACATCGACCGCTTTGTTGGGTCTGGGGATCCCATGGTGCACTTGCAGTTGTTTTCAGATATCCTAAGGCTGATGGGCCTTTCCAGATTGCAGAAGCTTTCTTTGTTTGGTCGGACCCTGTCGGGTGTAGCGGCCATTTGGTACGCAAAATTGGAAGACTCCGTTAAGAGGAATTGGGAGGAGATGGCTGAGGCCTTCATAGCTCAATATTCCTATAATACACAAATCAAGGTCACAACCCGTGATCTCGAGACCACCAGGCAAGAACCAAAGGAGAGCTTCTCCGATTTTGTGACCCGCTGGAGGGCTAAAGCCTCGATGATGGCCATCCGGCCTATGGACAAAGATCAGATTCGGATGGTTGTGCGCAACCTCCAGCCCAAGCTCATGCAGAAGATGATCGTCCTCCCCCTACCTACCTCTGTAGACCTGCATGAGATTGAGGTGCAAATAGAGGATGCCATGAAACAAGGCCTCATTGATAATGAGAGAGAGCAGCCTAAGAGGGCATTCAACTGCGGTACAAATGTAGGTACAAGTAGTACTGCAGCTGGCAGAACGTCAGTTGTCAGAATGGTCACCACCACCACTCCAAAACCCTCACAGCTACCCCATTCACTGGTGCGGCTGGTAGTAGCTCACAACCAGCTAGATATGCGCCCAGAGGCCAAAGAACCTTCACCCCACTATACATGCCCCTATCCAAAGCTTTGGGGGTTTTAATCAAGAAAGGGCACTTGAAGCCCTTAGAGCCACGACCATTGCCAAATACACTTCCTCCCTCTCATAACCCGGCGAAGTACTGTGCCTATCACCAACAGCATGGTCACGACACCGACCAGTGCTTTAGACTGCGTCACGATATCCAAGATCTCGTTGACAATAAAGTGATCACACCTCTAGAAAAACCAAACATCACAACCAACCCACTCCCACCACGTAACCAAGCTCCACCTCCCAAACGCATCAACTTCATCCAAACCGGGGTTATTGCATACGACCCTAGCATATATATCACCCATTCTCACCTACCTTAGCCAGAAGTGTTCATTCCAGAAAGCACGAATTTGTGCATACTGGACATCTTCCAAGCCTAACCTGAACTGGTGGTGGTAACTATCGAAGATAGAACCGGGATGATTGCAAGAGCAGATGGAAATGAGTATTCAGAGCCTGAGGGGTCTGTAAGATTTGTGTACGACCTGAGCGGTTACATTACACCAACATGGCAAGTTAAGTCGAGGGTGGAACTGCCAGTTGGGGCAGAGATTTGTGTCATTCAAGAGGATGGACCTAATCAAGAACTAGATGACCTAGCGGAATTAGAAGAGGACATAGCCAACCTTCAATTTTTCAACGAACAGGACCCGGGAGACGTGACTATCAACTGGTTTGATTTGGAAGGGTCAGCGGAAGCTACTGGGTGGCTCAGTGATGAGCCGGATGCTATTGAACAACTTCAGCTAGACCAAGGGCAATCAGGAGTTGGAGTATCATTTACAGTGGCCGGAATGGTCGGGAATCAGGAGCAACCGTCGGGGAGCACCGGTGTTAAGAATTTTGCTCAGGATCGAGCAGTTTAGTCTGAGAGGATCTTTGAGCGGCGGTACTTTGAAGCAGTTTGAGCAAGAGAAGATTGAAGATCTGGAGAGGGCTAGAAAGGCCAAAGCCCCCATAGAGATAAAATGTGCTGTGAGCATGAGAACAGAATGTGCTGTGGGCACAGGAACAGCTGTAATAGAACTAGATAGTTGCTTGTCGATGGCCGACGAAATGTTGTGGAAGGAGGACGACCTATGTCTCGCCCACACAGATGAAGATTGGGGGAACAACCAACTGGATTATACCTGGAATCTTGGAGAGGTGGAGCACATGACCAGGAGTGGGAGGTATTTCAAGCCCCACACCTAGATCAACCAGAGGCGTCCGGAAAGGACAGGGAGGCAGAGAAATAGAAAGAAAAGTTATTGGAAGAGGAGGCTGTGCTGAAACAGTTAAAGAAGATACAAGCAGACATCTCCATCTGGGGACTGCTTATGGCTTCAAGAGTACACATGCAAGCTGTCCTTTTCGCAATGGACAGGGCTAAACTTTCGATTGATACCATGCCTGAGCAGCTGGTAAGATTGGTTTTTCCAGGAGGAGCTTCCCCGACGTTAACCTTTACTGACAAGGAGTTGCCGCCTGAGGGTGTAAACCATAACAAACTACTCTACATCTTTGTGGAATATAGAGACAAGTGGATACCAGTGGTTCTTGTTGACACAGGATCCGCCATTAACGTGTGCCCATTGAGGATAGCATATCCAATTGGGTTGAAGCCCGCGGACTTTGTACCCACTGCCCAGGTGATTCGGGCATACGACAACACTAGCAGAGAAGTGATGGGGACTGTGCAGGTTCAGACTAAGATCGGTCCAGAACAACACAATATTGACTTCCATGTCTTGGACGTTCCCGCAACCTTTAATCTACTCTTAGGGTGGCCGTGGCTACACCAGGTGAAGGCAGTCTCTTTCACCCTTCATCAGATGTTGAAATACCCCCACGGGAAGGGGGTGGCCATTGTTTTTGGGAATTCGTCAATCCATCTGCCGCTAGAGGTGTATACGCCAGTACTGGAGATCGAACATGGCACGGAGGATGTGTTCCTGTCAGGATTTAGCCTAGCTGAGGCTCGAGTTGTACAGAACTTACTAGCCATCAACGAGGGGCTCTATGTTAGCGCACAATCAGTGTAACTCATGAACAAGTTACAGCACATCCCCGGGATGGGATTAGGGCACAGTGGCCAAAAAGGCGCTGTAACATCAGCCGAAGTGCCGCATAACCCACATACGTTTGGTCTAGGTTATCTGCCTATAAAGGAGGACTGGGTGAGGAAAGACAAAGAAATGGCCGGAAGGGCCAGAGCTAAGCAGATGGGAAAGCATTTTGAGTTGATGCACCGACCTACTCAGGGTACCCTGAATAGACGCTTTGTCCGGGAGGGGGAGGACTTCTCGTTCTATGGCTTCCCAGAGCCATGGTTGAATGTAGAGAGGCGACGCTTGCCGGGATTTGAGATCTTCTTCAACTTACAACTATCTGGGGATGACGTTGCCAAGGAGCAAACATACCTAATAGCTGAGGCTAAGCAGTGTAAAAAGGAGGTTTCCAAGGAAGCAGAGATTGAGATGAAGGTAGCACTGGCTTGTCTGCTTTCAGATCCTCCGATCGTACATGAGTGCTTGGGGAATGACCTCTCAGTGTTCATGATTGGGAATGAAATGGCTGCGAGCCCATCTTCAAACATTTTGGATGCATCCATTGCACCTTCCCTCGTCTGGTAGTACGAGGAAGGATTCTTATCGAGTAGCACCGGGTTAGGTAGTGAGTCGGAATTTGATTCCACCGAGTCCGTAGAGTAGGAATCAGGTTCCAGCTCGTCTGAGTCTGAGTTCGGTATTCCTGGGAGTGATAACCCGAATGCCACAGTCCTATCTAGGTCGTCTTTTTCCTTTTCCTTTGAGTCTATTGTAACAAAGGAATCAGGTGACTTGGAAGTGCTTAATGAGAATGATGCGGCTGTGGCCTTCGATTACTTTTCTGTGCCCTTAATTTATTGCATGAATCAGGATTTTCAAAATTTTGATGAAAACGACAGGGAAGAAATTCTTTCGATTTTGCAATATTTGCTTGATCAAGAGCATGAGAGGTTTGTTAAACCCTTGGTTGACGAAATCACCCAAACTAACGTTGGTACTGAGAAGGACCCGCGGCTAGTCCAGATTGGGTCCACGTTGTCTTCGGAGGAGCGCGAGCGCTTAGTTGCTTTATTAAAAGATTTCAAAAATGTTTTTGCGTGGTCCTACGAAGACATGCCTGGAATCGATCTTGAGATTGTACAGCACCGGATCCCTTTTGACTTAGAGGCCCGACTTGTCAAACAGAAGCTCAGAAGGATCCGCCCTGATTGGGCTCTCAAGATCAAAGAAGAGGTCGCCAAACAAATTGACGCAGGGTTCCTGCTGGTATCTGAATACCCAACTTGGTTGGCCAACATCGTTCCGGTGCCGAAAAAAGATGGTAGAATTCGGGTATGTGTGGATTTCAAGGATTTGAACAAAGCTAGTCCAAAGGATGACTTTCCTCTGCTGTATATCGACAAGTTAGTGGACTTCACTGCTGGGCATGCGTTGCTCTCGTTCATGGATGGGTTTTCTGGCTACAATAAGATATTGATGGCACCCGAAGATTGAGAGAAGACTGCTTTTACCACCCCTCGGGGGACCTGTTGTTATAGGGTAATGCCGTTTGGGCTGAAGAATGTTGGAGCTACGTTTCAACGGGCCGCGACCACAATATTGCACGACATGATCCATAAGGAGGTTGAGGTGCACGTGGACGACATGATTGTCAAGTCCAATGTAAGGTTGATAATTCACCAAAGAGTCCAAATCCGGAAAATCATTTTGGAAAATCTATTTTAATCAAAAAGCGCCAAACATGGACTGCTTTGCCAGATTTCAGAGTCGCCACCTAAATATTTTGGGATTGTTTGGTTTGGATTTGTAGAGTGATTTTGGTAAATTTTTTTTTGAAAAACATGTTTAGTTAGTGATTTTTTCAAAATAATTTCCAAAATCACTTTCTCTCTCTTACACATCAATCAATCACTTTTTTTCTCTCATCTCTCATTCTCAATCACTTTTTCTCTTACACACATTTACTCAATTACAACAAAATATCAAATCATTCCAAATTCTCAAACTCCAAAACTACTTTCAAAATACACAACCAAACAAACGAAAAAAATTTATAAACTCTCTCCCCAATTTTTTTTTTTTTTTAAAAACTCATCTCTCAAAACCAAACCAAACCAAACCAAACATACCCTTTATTTTTTGGAAATTTAGGAAACCCTAACTCGTGCCTAAGGCCACGTGTCCGTTATCACCAATGTTGCCTCGGCTCGGGAACGTGGGTACGAGAGGAGAAGGTCTTGAAATGAGCACCCTTGCTCGCTCGATCAAAGATCGGCCTCTACTAAACATTATATGTTGTTTTTGAAAACACATGTGTTCTTATTCCGGTTTATTAGCTAGCTTACTACGTGATGCGCACATCATACAAGTATAGACTCAATCACGCGAATTGGAAAAAAATAACTCATGTTTGTTTTTTAAAGTGGTTTGAAAGTGCTACTCGCAAGTAGGCTAAAGCACAGATTTGCCACCCTCAAGTGGGCTTAGAAAAACAAGATTTTGCCACTTCAAGTGGGCTTAAAACACACATTTTGATGAATTGTTCCAATTCAAGCAATGAAGCCTTCATCTACAGGCATTTATGCAATTATTGCAATTATAGCAATTAAGCAAATAGCCTCATGGCAAGCATGCTAACATGGCAACATACACATCTCATGCAGTATGCTAAAGTGTAAACACTCACAGTGTACTCTGAGCCAAAACAAAAGCTAGTTAGAAATCATGCATGATCCTAGCTATGTTAAGATGCCTAATGCAACACATGCAAAAATGCAACTAAAATAGGCTCGGCTATCTAGAATGGCATATGAATGATACACTTGATAACATGCTTTGAAACACATATTCAAGAAAGTGTATTAAAGTACATTGTAGTTTGTATGATGCCGGTGCATGCATGCAAGACGAATGAATGATGCACGCATGCAAAGCATAAGTATGCTAATTGAAACATGACCTAAACTAACCATCGAAAGCTGATAAGTAAAAGAGAGAAAGAAATGAGGTTGGAAGACATGCATCACGCACACGCACGCACGCTTGTTACAATATTTGCCCTATCGACGGAGGGTCCGAATAATAAGCTAACTAGCTACACTAATTAAACTAATTATTACAAACCAAAACTAATTAACTATTCCTAGTTAACTGATTATTAAAAAACAAATCGATTAATTAAGTGCATTAATTAAGTACAAACCTGACGAACGAGCTAACTAAGCAAAGAAGCTAAAAGGGGTCCTCGGGGTGAGGGATGCATGCATGCTCGATTGCCTTGCTCGGAAATCCATTGCTATGCCCAAAATTACCTTTATTTGCATTTGATTTGATCTCTGAAAAGTGCACAAACCTCTAGATTGCTTCTGCTCCAACATGGGGACCTCTGTTGCCTTCGCCGAGCTAGAAAAGGGGCAGAGACCGAAAAAAGCGGTTGTAGACCAGAAAAAGTGGTCGGTTGATCACCTCTATTGGTCAGCCGACTAGAAAATTTGCTAAGCTCCAGTTTTGCGGCAACAGAGAACAACAAGGGGCATAGTAGTGTATTTGCAAGATATGTGTGCACAACCACCCTTCCTATCATTTCTCAAGCTCAAGGAAGTGCGGTACTCGACTCTCGGGCCACCAACCGAGCATCGCAATGCACGATGGTGGAGAAGTCAAGTTTGCACAAGTCAATGTCAATGAATGCACAAATAACACATAAGAGCCTCCGCCTCTATCATGTATGATCAAGAGGGTTGGCGACCAAGAAATGCTACGCGTTTCATCACTTTGAGTATGAATCGTGTGACATTCCACGTGTTTGGATTAATGTCCAATGCAAACACAATGTAACACACACAACATGTCTATCTATCAGTGCTAATGTGGCATGCACAAGGTTCTATCATGTGAACAATGCATGCGAGACTTGTTCGGAGGCCAAGAACATCAAAGCTAGTAAAGAGCATCTCACAAGAGGCATGCAATACCAAGTTTAAATGGCTAAACCAATTATGGATAGACCTAAACCATGCCAAAACAGTGGCCTAAATGCTCTGAGATGATAGCATGAAAGACAGAAAAATGATGTTCATGCATTAACCCATGAACAAAGCATAGGAGCACAACTCTCAAACTTAATGAAGAAGTGACAAATGTGAGAGTGTAGCTACACTATATGCACTGAAATCATGTGTGAAATGATGCCAAATCATCCAAACAACACAAGCATAACATCCTAAGGACCTTGAATCATTAGGCTAGTCAAAGCTATTGCACTACAACCATGCATAACAAATCCCATATGACCCAAACTGCTCAAAACAAAGTTGAGGCATGCTAAATCAAGGCCGAAAGCATGCTAAAACATAGGCTCAAAAGGGGAGGAAAGCATGTTCATTCATTGGCTCATAAACAAGGCATAATGGATAACCCTCAAGGGCAATGAAAGAGTGATAAACATGGGAGTATATGTGAAGCCCTTGAAAAATGTTTTCTCTTTAAAAACCCTAATGTCTAAATTATTTTCTTAAAGCCCTTAGTTACTTGAATTATTTCGAATCTCGTCGGTTAGCATTTTTTTTAA
The DNA here is from genome assembly GCA_025200525.1 of Camellia lanceoleosa. Classification (NCBI taxonomy): domain Eukaryota; kingdom Viridiplantae; phylum Streptophyta; class Magnoliopsida; order Ericales; family Theaceae; genus Camellia; species Camellia lanceoleosa. Next base: position 43,112,643 of record CM045767.1, read on the forward strand.
AATCAAAACCGGAATATTCTAGCTAGATTAGGTTCCTTAGCTTAATTTAATTAAATTCTACATAAGTAAGGTTCCAATACATGAATTTAACTTCAAGCCCTCACTTCTTTATTTAAATTCAAAATTTTCCCAAAACTAGTACATGTACCTTATACAATAAGTACCATCAATTAATAGAGATCTATATATATATATACATTGAGGAATGTGCTCCAAGTACGTAGATTGATTAAAAAAAAGAAATGGGCCCATCACCCTTCCTAATGGCCGGCCACCCTAGAGAGAAGTGAGAAGCCTATTTTCAAGATTTACAATCATGGTATTCTAGAAACAAAAAAGAAAAAAAAAATAAAAAAACTAGCCAACTAGGAATTAACTAGGTGTTGCCTAATCCCAAGGTTAAGCTTCCTAATCACTCCTAATTCATTGGACTTCCCAAGGTTAAGCTCCCTAATTACTCCTAATTCATTGAACTCCAAGTAAATCCTAGCTTGTCCATTCAATTCCAACTAGTGGGCTTCTATGTCATTTTACACCAAATTTGCCTATAAATATCACCACTCCCTAGCATGGCAAACACAAGCATCACACTCACACACACACTTTCGGCTAGAGGAAGGGAGAAGAGAGCCATCTTGTTCAAAGCTTAGCAAGTAAGCCACAACAAAACCTTCTCTTTCATTTTTCTTTTTCAAATGCATGTTCTTAAGGGTTCTAAATATTGTTTTTAGTTGTGTCATTGATATATTTTAGTTAGCATGTTTTCATCATGAAAGAGACGAAAATTTTCCCTTAGTGGATCCCTTTTCCAATAAATATTCTTGTTTTGGGTATTGTACCTTAGAATCTGTTTTTGCTGCCACTTTCAAAAATTCTAGCAAAATGTATAAAATTATTCTGCACCTCTATTTTATGTCAAAATCTTCCTTAGGGAGTTATCTTTCAACTAAAATTAGTTTCATGGAAAAACAGTAAGCGGTTTGCAAGAAAATCAAATTTTCGTAACGATCGACGAATCTGGACAGTGCTTGAGTGTTTTCTAAATAATTTAAAATCTAGAAAAGCTATCCCATTTCTGAAATATGTTCTGGAAACTAGATTAGATTCTCTATGAACCATAGGATGGCCGAGTCCGGTAAAAATTCTAAGATAGCCCTTCTATTCTAATCCTTATGTGATATCGAATATGAAAATCTTGTTATGCATAGGTGTTTTATGCTCTTGTGTTCATGAAAATATTTATTAGCGTATGATCATATCTTGGCATGATGTTGTACGTATTATGGTTATGTTCTTATTTTCCTTCATCTTAATGATGCATGCTTATGTGGATATTATTATCTTGTTAAGATTAGTTTAACCTTGTTTTAAAAACATTTAACTCAATGGGAAACTTAATTAGGATGGTATTGGGTTTTCGATCACTTGAGTAATGATGATAATGTGTGATGTGTGGATTGTTGGGATGCGTTCCCTACTTGGAAGTTAAAGTATTGCGCAAGTGGTTTTCGGAACCCTTGAATGGAGCGGTTGTATTCGGTCCCTAGGTGGTTTGGTGTGAGGAGGGATTTAGGCAAGGCCCATTATTACCGTCTCTTTTGAGGCCATGCGGTTGGTGATACGCGGTATATAACCGATGGTAGGCATTCGAGGTTAGTTCTGCAACAAAGCAGCAAAGGAGGGGGCATACCGAATAATCCGAATTCGATTCTTGTGGTTGGGAGGACGAAATCTCTTTGAGGGATTTCTAGTCTACTAACATCTAACTTGTAACCCTTTGTTTATCTATTTTGAGTATTATGCTTTACTACTTGTTGTCATATTTGAGATTGTGTATTGGACTGGAAAAAAAAGACGGGGTGTGTGTGTGTGTTTACTGGGCATTCAAAGCTCACGGCGTATCATGTCAAGTGACGAAGAGGAACTTAAAGCTGGAGACAAAGAGCCTAAAACCTTCAAAGACTTTTGGCTATCTTCGTAAAGTTAGAAATTTCCTTTTGATGTTTTGTAAGACTCATGTGAAGATTTAAATTTTCTTGGGATGTAATGTAACAGAACAAGCTGTTGAATTAAGGATATTTGTGGTTGTTGTGTATTTATATTCTACGTATATATATGAACCTTATCGTTGCTTATGAGACCTTGTATCAATGGCTTTTAAGATCTGTCAAAAGGGTAGTGCGCTGCCTAAGAAAGCCGGACTTAGAAGGGAGGCTAATTTGACTCTTCCAGGGAACTTACTTGGTTATTGACTAAAGGACTCAGCCGTGATTCTTCCTTGACTACAACCAATAGTGTAGAATCGGGATGTCACAGTATAGCAAAGACATAAGCTCTGAAATTACATCCCAAATGATGCCATATCATGCACATATCACAAATAAGGCATGCTAGGAGGCTCAAAGCTCAAGACTAGCTGGGGTACTTTCACCATAGCCATATCAAGCAAGCCCCAAAGGGCCTAGATGACTCAAAATAGTCCCAAGGTAGGTCAAAACATTGCCAAAATATGCATGGAGTAGAGCTAACACATGGTAGAACGGGAGGCATAAAGCATGACGCATGCAACGCCAATGAGTGTGATTACACTACACCTACCAAAACCAAGCATGAGGTTACTTCACCAACAAAATCAGAGTTGTAACATGGTAAAATAACACCAAAAATATGCTGAGATGGTAGCCCAAAGGCTTAAGCAAGCATGCCTATGCATTGGCCCATAAACGAGGCACAAAGCACAACTCACAAAAGCTATGAAAGAGTAGAATATGTCAGAGTGTGACTATGCTATACACACTGAAATCATGTGAGAAATGAGACTAAGGCATGCAATCATCACAAGTAAGCATGCAAGAGGTCTTTGAAACTCAAAGCTAGCGAGCAAGATTGCACTATGGCTATACAAAGCAAGGCATGCATGACCAAAACCACTTAAAACAGAGCTTAAGCATGGCAAAACATGAGTAAAATCTTGCTGGAGTGAAGCCAAAAACATGATAAAATGATGGTCCAAAGCATGATGCATGTTAAGGCTATAGGGAGGATTGCACTACAAGCACATGAAGCATGTAAGAAGCAACCAAACCAGCCCAAAACAGAGCTAAGGCATGCTAAAATAACACCAAAAACATGCTGAGATAGAACCAAAATAGGCTAGCATGATGGATCAAAGCATTGAGCACACAAGGCTAAATGGCAAGATTACACTACAAGTGTAAAAAGCATGCATGAGGTGACACAACCAGGCCAAAATTGAGTTATGCCATGCTGAAATAAGCCCAAAAATAAGCTAAGAACAAGCCAACACATGCTAGAAAAAACATGCTCAATAATTAGGCCAACAAGGCATACAACCAAGACAAGAGGAGAGGGGACCACCCCCTCCCATTTTGAACCTTAAAAGCACATTTCTACCGCTGAAAATCCATTGGATTTCAGTGGTTAAAAAGCCAAACAAAGATGGTTTCAAAAGCTTAGGAAGTTGGCTCAAAAGGCGTTACAAGCCAAAGAGCAAAGGAAGAGACAACCCCCTAACACAAATGGGGCTTAAACTACCATTTTTAGGACTAAAACATAGAGATTTTTTCAGTTCAACACCACCCCGAAAAATAGCCCCAAAGTAGTTGAAAACTATGGCAAAGCTAGTGTGCAAAACAAGCTAAAAGGGAGAGAGTTCTTATCCATGAAGCACAACTGCAAAAATAGGTCCAATTCTGAGCTAGAACCACCTTTTGGAGCGCAAACAAGGCTCCAAGAAATCTCAGCCCAATGGTGATCAAGTTTGATCAAGGATGCTTAGGCAAAGGAGAGGTATATCTCCAAGTATATCTCTTGCATACACACAAGGGCAAGAGAGAGAGCAAACTAGAGAGAAAAGCTGAAATTTAGCTCTGAAATTTGTAGAGAGAGAGAGATTTTAGTGTGAGAAGCTCCCACAATTGCTCAAAATGTTCTCTTCTTGCAAAATGAGTGAAATGCCTCATATATAGCAATATACAAGAGTTGGGTCGAAATATCTGATTATAGGACAGCTGGAGGTTGTGGAAGATACTTGGAGGGAAAATATCTTCAAAAAATCTAAATTTGGGACCTTAGTGGTTGGTCAGCCACTTTTTCTGGTCAGTCGGCCACCCCTGTCGACTGGCTACTTTTCTGGTCGACAGCCCATTTTTCTGGTCGACAGGCAAAATTCTACTTTCCAGGTCCAACTTGAAATGGCCATAACTTCTTCGTCTGGACTCTTTTTCAGGTTAATCTTGTGTCCAAATTGAATCCCTAGAAGTAAGCTTTCCAATGGTGGTAGCCATGTATCAAAATTCCAACTATGCAAAAAGTTATGCCTGTTTTGGTGAAGCCGCTCAGTTTTGGTCCTACCCGGATTCATGCCGAACTTCTCCCAAACTAGTTTTCTTCTCTCGTTTCCTCTTTTCATCAACTCCAAACCCCTAAACAAGGTGTGTTGAAAGATTTTTCAGAGATTTCATCTCTCTTTCATTCATTTCCACTTTGTCCTTGCTCAGTTTACCGAAAAACGCAACATTCAACAAAATGCGAGCGTCGGAACATCGTAGAATAATTTTTCAAAAACTATTTTGAAAGATAGGGTTTCAAGGTATAAAATCTTTTGATCAAGATCATTTTAGTCCAAAAGGGGTATGAAGTTGGGATTTGACTCTCCTCTTGCCGAAGAAATCGAACCTTTACACTGCACAACTTCCATCACCAAGTAAACCATCAGTAGCGCCCAAGTCTTAAGGGCGGTCAAAAATGGGGTGTCTACAGTTGCCCCTCTTTGACAGAGCTCAGAAGTTATAAAATGACATGAGTGAATGTCAAAGCCCAAAGACAACCCATTTTTGACAAGGCTGAAAACTTGGACAAACAAACAAAATATAGATAAATAAATGGTTGCGCCCGTAGGCTGCCTACGTATCCCTTTGCAAGGAATCAAACCAATGTAGTTTAAGGGCAAGATGCAAAATGATACACAATATAATAGAACAGTGTAAATGACATACAATGTAATGAAACAATGCAAATGATATGCAATGTAATTAAACAAAGCAAATGATATGCAATGTAATTAAACAATGCAAATGATATGCAATGTAATTGAGATAATCAAACCATAAGCAGTGCAAAACCACACAAATATCATAAAGGGATAGAGATGCAAAATCAAACTACGTTTAACATAGAAAAAGAAGTGGGCTCAAGTCGAACGACGCCTAACACAGGCTAAATGCCTACATCCTCAATATTGGCCTCAACGCAGCATGGATGCTTACACATAACAGAACCATGTTTCAACGTGAAAGGGGTGCGAGCACATGCAAAACTATGTGTTTCGTAGAGAGACCACAAGTAACAGGTAATTGTGTGGCATGATATGAGTAAGGAATGATTTGCTGAGGAAAGATTGTGATTCTACACACTGAATGCAACAAAACAAAATACGATGCAATGGATGCAATGGATGAAGTGAATAAGGCACACGGCCAAACCATGTCTTGCCTAGAAAAGGCATGGACATAAAACAGACCACGTCTAACACAGAAAAGGTGCCGACACCCTCAGACCACAGTTCTCTTAGTGGAATAGGTGCGTACACATAATCATAGAACCATGTTTCAACGAAGGAAATGTATGGGCACATGCCAGACTAAGCTTAACATAGAAAGGATGAAGGCGATAAAATAATGCAGTAGATGCATGCGAAAAATATTATATACAATGCAATAGACATAATATATGATGTAGCTAGGAAATGAAGGTACATCACAAGGGCAATTGGTGATGACTCACCTTATGCTGCTGGGGGATCTCCCGTTTCTACATCTTGCATTTCCAAACTACAGGTACTACTTTTCTTCCTGGCGATGGTTGCAGCTTTCCCTATTCTCTAATAGGGTGACAGACTAGGTTGGTTCAGTATCCAGAATTGAGGCGCATACCCGCTACCTCAACCTATGGGGCTTCCATACAGATTTCAAGCTGGGGATACACCCCTAGGTATTTAAACTAGACTTTAGTATCGGAAATCCCAAACCTTTGCATTCTAGGCATGGGCCATTCGAACTCTAGTTTCCACCATCTCAGTTGATCTCCTAGGAACTTACCGTAAACACAGGCAGGTGGCTATACCAGACCACTGGAAGTCGTTCGGGCACGAAAAACTCCAAAGGAATTTCACTTTCAGAGGATTTAAGGTCTCCTAGACCAGAGAGGGATGTGAATACATCCAAGCGCGTCTCATGTGAGAGGAGAAAGTGAATAAATGAACACCGGAACGCATCTGAGTGTTCAAAACCGAAGACGTCCTAATGCACCGCATGCGAAAGGAGAAGAGGTATGAATGAACACCGGAACTCATCCGAGTGTTCGAAATTGAAGACGTCCTAATGCACCACATGCGAGAGGAGAAGGGTTGCACAAGAAAGTGCGAGCATCCAAATGCGCCATATGTGAGTAGAGAAAGGTTGCGCAAGAAAGCGCGATGCACGTGACAGTGCGAGTACGTCCAAACGCGCCACACACGAGTGAAGAAAGGTTGCGCAGGAAAGCGCGAGCATCCAAACGTGCCACACGCGAGTGGAAAAAGGTTGTGCAAGAAAGCGCGATGCACATGACAGTGCGAGTACGTCCAAACGCGCCACACGTGAGTGGAGAAAGGTACATCCAAACGCATGTCAAACGCGAGGGGAGAAGGGTACGTCCAAACGCATGTCAAACGCGAGTGGAGAAGGGTATGTCTAAATGCATGTCAAACGCGAAAGGAGAAGGGTACGTCCAAACGCATGTCAAACGCAAGTGGAGAAGGATACGTCCAAACGCATATCAAACGCGAGTGGAGAAGGGTAGCTGAACGCGTGCCAAACGCGAACATCCGTGATAGATAGCAGTCAAACTGAACCGGAACTTCTCTTGAATCAACCATACATACAATATTGTGACTGCACAAAAGAGAGATTTTGACAAGTACAATGTAATAGGAACACATGATCAACGCTATATCAAGATACAATTTCAATACAAGATAAACGTGTGCACATATGATTCCAATGGAAAGGTGCATAACAATGCATGGGAGATGTGCATAACAATGCAAGTGAAACAGTGCATAACAATGCAGGTGGAACGATGCAGAATAATGCAACTGGAATGTGCATAGCAATGCTAGTAGAGTCGTGCATAACAATGCACGTGAAGCGTGCATAACAATGCAAGTAGAACCGTGCATAACAATGCAAGTGAACCGTGCATAACAATGCAACTGGAGTGTGCATAACAATGCAAGTGAAAAGGTGCATAACAATGCAAATAGAACCGTGCATAGCAATGCAAGTGAAAGGGTGCATAACAATGCAACTGGAGTGTGCATAACAATACAAGTGAAAAGGTGCATAACAATGCAAGTAGAACCGTGCATAGCAATGCAAGTGAAAGGGTACATAATAATGCAACTGGAATGTGCATAACAATGCAAGTGAAAAGGTGCATAACAATGCAACTAGAGTGTGTATAACCATGCAACTGAAGTGTGCATAACAATGCAAGTAGAACCGTGCATAACAATGCAGCTAGAGTGTGCATAACAATACAACTGAAGTGTGCATAACAATGCAAGTGAGGTGCACAAAAAAGTGCGATAAAATGCATGTTCTATGCAAGTGAGGTGCACAAAAAAAAGCGATAAAATGCATGTTCTATGCAAGTAAGGTGCACAAAAAAGTGCGATAAAATGCATGTTCTATACAAGTAAGGTGCACAAAAAAAGTGCAAACAAAACAAATGATTGTGTGATAAATGTACTAAGTGAGATTATTGTACGGTGGATGCACAAAATGATTGGTTTACAAAGCAATACATATTGACTAACAACGCATGTTCCATACAAGATAAACAAACGATGTATGATGTTAATTGAAAACATGTTCTATGCATGAAACAAGCATATTCCATGCATGAAGCAAAAGCATATTCTATGCAAACTTGAAAGCATATTCTATGCATGATTGAAAGCATATTCTATGCAAACTTGAAAGCATATTCTATGCATGATTGACAAACGATGCGTGGCACGCATGCAACATGAGTGTATATGAAAATGCACATTCTATTCAAGAGAGGGGCATCGAATATGTACTTTGGTGCCTCCAATTTACCTTTCAAAGGATTTTGCAACATGCTTAGCTCAAAAAGGATACATCATGTTTATACTGGCAAGAGGTAACATCTGCATGTGAAAACCACAGGTGCTGCTTGTCTTCCCGATCATATTCACAACTTTTCCTATTCTTCAACAGGGTGGCAGACAAGGTTGGTTTAGTATCTAGAATTGAGGCGCATACAAGCTACCTCAATCTATGGGGCTTCCATACAAATTTCAAGCCAAGGATACACCCCTGGGTATTTAAACCAGACTTTAGTCTCAGAAATCCCGAACCTTTGCGTTCTAGGCATCAACCATTCGAACTTTTGTTTCCACCGTTGCAGTTGGTCTCCTAGGAACTCATTGCAAACATAGCCAAGATGCCCCTGGCATGGAATGGTACTTAGGGAGAGCACTTCTGATCGCCATTTTGGCTTTGAAGGAAGCTTGATCTTGAGCTTGAGGTAGAGGCACACTCATACTTCGGAGCATTGACAAGGCCTAAGGAGTTGCATATGGAATGCAATCTCAGAACTTTCTATAGTTGAAACACACTCAGATGCTTCGATTTTTGCTTTGCAGTCCGGAACCTATATAGCTTTAGGTAAGTCTTGGTTTTACTCTTCTCACATGACCTGGGTTGAACCTTGCAGTTTTTTTGAAAGAACAAATCATATTGTGCAGAAATGTGTAGAATGGCACAGCACTCTGAGCACAAAACAAAAATTTTTTTTTTTTCGAAATTGAAATGAGAAAAGGGTTCTCAACTGGGTATTGAGCCTACAACTGACCATAGCCAAAACGACTCAACAAAGAGAAAGACAAGGTAAAACAACCTAAACACATCTATAGACACCCGAAACGACTCAAAACAAGAATTGAGACAAACAAAAACACACACACACAACACTTAGATGTGTTACAAAGGCGAGAGACCTCTCAGTTCAGGGGGAGCCCACAGCTTTTCCAGGTAATATTTCCCACCCTTTCTCATTCCCACCCTTTCTCATTTGTGATTCTCACATCACTCTGGCACTCAATCTCTTTTTCTCTGAAAAAGCACTTTCCTCACTTTTTCTCTCAATGGACATCTCTCTGTTCTTTAATCTCTCTTCTTCTTTATCCCTCCCCAGGGTGGTTGATGGATAAACAGGAAGTTGCGGGCTTGTGCCCCTAGTATTCTACTAGATTTTCATTCTTCCGCTCACAACTAGTGAGTTTCTCCCACAGAGGGGTTACAGCGCGACCAGATGCGCAACAGATCTGCAACTGACATCGATTGACGATGCCCTTGGCTTAGATTGACTGAGATGAATTACAATACATCTCACCGGCCAGGTACACAATTGATTGGCCTCACACACATTGCGTTTTCTACGTCCTATTCTGGGTCAGATGCTAATTTTTGATTTGATCATCTAAATGAGGGAATCGAATATCCCACTCCAGTTCAATTTGTGCTTTGCACTTGGCTTGATACCTCGCTGCTTGGAGGATGAGGTGGCTTTCGGCCCTTTGTTGACAGCTTCAGCTGTGCCCTTTCTGGCAAATGCATTGATAATGGGGAACAGACAAAAAACCTGACTCAACTGTGCCCCTAGTTCATCATTTTGACTATTTTTTGTTTTTGGCTTTCTACTAAATTAATTTTGACCAACATGAGAGTTAGATTAACATACTTGTTCGATTTTCTGATTCAAAATCATGCAAGTCAAGTTATGAGCACTGAAAATTATCCTTTTTTGGGTTCAAGAAATGGTCCAGTTTTGAAAAAATGGAATAATTTTTGAGAAAATTAGTCAACCTCATTAAAAATTCTCAAAACTGTTTTTACAAATGGCCACTACTCGACCAACACAGAATTTACTCTTGAGATGCACAACCTCAGATCCAAAACAATGAAAAATTGCCCCTTGTCTAAATGGCACTGCACGGCAACGGAAAGTTGCCCCTTGTTTGAATGGCATCACAGCGCACTGTAATCAGTCCTCAAAGTGACAATCACAACTGAAGTCTCGGATGCAGAGAAGACAAAGATGATCAGAACCATTTCATGGACACAGTTGATTTGGAAGTGTTTATGGCTGGACTTCAGAATGAAGTTGCCTACGTATCCCAAAGATGGGAATCAAGCCTGACGTAGTTTCGGGTTAAGGTACACTCGGGTATTAACCTCTCATTTTGTGCTCTAACTTTTGCTAAGGCCGCCCTTTATGGGTTTTCAACCTTGCGAGCTATGTTCTTCTTTTCATTTCAATTCTTTTCATTTCTTATTTTCTTTGTTCATTTCTTTTCAGAATTTTTCATTTCTTTTTCTTCATTTATTTTTTGTTCTTTTTGCTCTAACTTTTGCCTGGGTCGCCCTTCCGAGTTTTCAACCCAGCGAGCCTCTCAAGGGTAAAAATGTAACTTTGTCTATGTTGATTGGTTTGAGATCTCGAAGCCATCTGAATCCAAGAGAATGACTGCTGTTTGCTGATGATATAGGAGTCCATCCAACCGGGTCTGAATTGCCCCCAGTGTTGTGGATAGGAACTCGGTTGTCCTTCAGCAATACTTTCTTCTTTCCTCCCTTCTGGGATTTGGCATTCTTGCCGATCTTCATTAGCTTGAGAAATGTCCCAATTTTTGACTCTTCGAGCATATTTGACATTTTTTTGCCCGTAGTTCAAGGGCTACTTCTTATCCAGCTTTGCAAACTTCCTTTGATCACATCTGATCTTCTTGCCCCTAGTTCATGAGCTGCTTCAAATCTGGCCATACAGGCCTCCTTTGATGCCATACGACCTTGTTGCCCCTAGTTCATGGGCTGCTTCAAATCTGGCCATACAAGCCTCATATTGTGGTTGACCGTTTGAACATTCTGAATCCAAGTTCAAGGTTTGAAAGCAAAAGGGGTTGAGTCTCGAGGCTGAAAGTAATCCTATGCTGCGCAATCTCAAGAGCGATTCCACACAAGTCTTTGCAGGACCATGCAAAACATTTTTTTGAAATCTTTTAAGAAAGTGACTAGTTGCTCGCGCCGAAAACAATGCAAAACCAATCTGGATCAAGCCAGGATCCTTCTCAGTACTCATATTAACAAACATGATCTCATTCATTAAGGGCTTAGCATGCCTCTCTTTCTCTTAGTTGATCAAATTTTTGAAATCCCGAGGAATTCCTTCCTCTTTGTTTTCACCACAGCGTTCGAAAAAAGTTTTGAAAAAACTTAGGTCAATATAATGATTTCAAGGCACAGAAAAGACATAGTTTTTAGTTAAATACTGCCATCTTATTCAGAACTTCTAGCACAACTAGCGCAAAGGCAGGATCAGATGCAAAAGGGTGAAAATCACTACTGTTTCATTCAGATCTTCTGGCATACCCGGCTCCAAGGCAGGAGCAGACTCAAAAGAAAGAGTGTAAAAGACCAACACAAAACAAACAAGTGATGTCCGAGGTAACACCTCCGAAATTACCTGACTCTAACACAACAAGACTGACTCGACTGACACAGTACAAAAAGACTAACTCAATACAACACAACAAGACTGACTCAATACCCAAGTCAGAAAGTAAAGTAAACAGCATTCAATAATGCTCAAAATAGTGCGTGCCATCCCCATATCTAGAGCAAAATGAGCGCCATCGGCAGCTGGTTCATCCCCCAATCACATGGTCACATTATCCCCGAAGTTTACTGATCCAGTGCCGACGGACTTTGCAGGACCTGGTGCGACAATGACCTCGTTGTCAATCAGATTTTGTATTTCGTGGCGAAGATGGAAACAAAGGTCAATGCCATGACCAGTTTGCTGATGGAAGGCACAATACTTGGCAGCATCATGCTTAGTTAGAAGGGGATCCGGGAGAGGCCGAGGCTCAAGGGGTTTGAGATGGCCTTGTCCAATGAGGATTTGAAGAGCTTTGGATAAAGGCATATAGAGGGCATGGAAGACCCTCTGACCTCGAGGTTGGTACTTCGAGGTTTGTGGAGTTTTACTGGATGCACCAGTAAAGGGATTGGTAGGCACTGACTGGGTTTGCTGATCTCTTCTGAGTGCGGGATTAGAGCTGAAAGGAACGTTTCTGGTACGACGACCCTTCTCCCAGCTTGTCCTTTGATTCAAACTGCCCCCAACTTGAATGGCGAAAGTGTCATCCATAGTTTTTGCAACAACTGCGAGCACTCGCTGTTTGTTTAGCCCTTCGATTTTCAAAGCCTTAACAGCCCACTGAAGATGTTCATAGGGACCAATGCCTGCCCCTACCTTGTTCTTATCACTGGCCTCCACTTTGCCAAGAGATTGGCCTTCTTCCAATGCAGTCCGTCCCAAGATTGGGGAGCCTTTTGGCGTGAAATCCCTGGTAGGCGATGTGGTTGATGATGGAGCCAAAACTCCAAAGGCTAAATCCGCCACTGTTCTCTGAAGATCTTTAATCATTCTCATCAGCTCAGAAGTAGTGGGTTCACGGGTTTGAGATGATTGGGGTTCCGAGATTGGATGTGTGGTAGGTGCTCTAGATGGGCGTTGCATTTCGGCATTGGTCTCACCTTGCATGGCGATTCCCTGGTTTAATGTTACTATCATGGCCACAACTTCTTCTAAACTCTATGCCATCACGGTCTGCTGAGTTTGAACAAAGGTGATGTGACTAGTGACTGTCGGATCAAATGAAACAATGAGCCCTGTCTGGCCCTTCTTTGCCTTGCCTCAGTGAAGGAAACACTGGTTGCTTTTGAATGAAATCTCTGACCTAACAAAGTCTATCAACACAAGTCCAATGCACCCAGGGGATATTGAAGCCTTCTAAAGTTATGGTTCCAAGACTACCTTGCAAAAGAGAAAACATACAGCATCTCACCCTGGTTTCACCAGAACAAATATGAGGATAGCTGAATGACTGCACTCTTTACTGAATTCTACCCAAAATTCTGCCTGTAAACTGATACCCTCAGGCCGATACTCAAACTTGCAACTGATACATACCATCCTGTAGAGACACACCCTAACAGCACATAGCAAGCAAGAGCCAAAACACCCCTATGGTGGAGTACAGTTTTCCTGTCTTATCTTGTCAGGAGCTAGGGTTTCACTACGCACGCAGCGGTTTCAAACAACTTATATTCGGGTAAGTAACCTGTCCTAATTTGGAATGGTCTCTACGGCTTCCGATATGCAACTAGGTCGAATGATCGAAAAGGGTGCCCCGGTAAAAACCAAGGTTTGTGTTCCCACCGTGGTAGAGCCCGTAACCGGTTAGCCTTATGGCAAACATTTTTAAGTAAGCCTCCGACAAACCGTTCAGGAATAACAGACGGCAAACACTGTGACTTAGGCGCACCTATGGAAATGCAATGCAAAGAAACACATAAGTGTAAACAAAAATAACATATCATGAGTTCGACTCAAATTCTCTAAATCCCCAACAGAGTCGCCAGAAACTGTAGACCGCCCGAACTTGCTCCGCGCACGAGGGCACGAATTGTGTTCTAGCTACTGCAGTTCGGACTCCTGTCACGGTGTGGACGCACCCCGAGGGCCTCACTTACCACAGTTCGGACTCAAATGTCACGGTTCTGAATCTAATCCCGCAAAGTGCAATGCGAGACCGATAAATCACCAAAGAGTCCAAATCCGGCAAATCGTTTTGGAAAATTGATTTTTAAGAAAGAAGTGCCAAACATGGACTACTTTGCCAGATACAAAGTCGCCACCTAAATATTTTATTTTGGGAGAATTTAGGAAACCTTGACTCGTGCCTAAGGCTACGTGTCCGTCATCACCAAAGTTGCCTCGGCTCGAGAACTTGGGTACGATTGGGGAAGGTCATCTATGAGCACCCCTGCTCGCCCGATTCGAAGATCGGCCTGTACTAAGCATGATATTTTGTTTTGAAAACATTTGTGTTCTTATTCCGGTTAATTAGCTAGTATTACTATGTGATGCGCACAACACACAAGTATAGATTAGATCGCCTAATTTGGAACAAAGCATCGCATATCTGTATATTTGGAAACGGTTTTGAATTTTGCTACTCGCAGGTAGGCTAAAACATGGATTTCGATGAATTATTCCAATTCGAGCAATCCAACCTTCACCCACACGCATTCAGGCAGTTATATCACATAAGCAATTAGCCTCATGGCAAGCATGCTTTCATGTTAACATTCACATACATGCAAGATGCTAAAACATAAACACTCACAGTGTACTCCAAGCCAAAACAAAGAACTAGTTAGTAATCAATGCATGATCCTAATTCATGTTAAGATGGTTAATGCAACACATGAAAAATGCAGCTAGAATAGGCTTGGCTAATCTAAGATGACATGTGAGATGCAATTTAGTACATGTATTCAAGTTGGAATTGAAATACGATGCAGTTAGCATGATGTGCCGAGCCCGTTGCATGCAATACAGATGAATGATGCAGACATGCATAGCATAAGGATGCTAATTGAAACATGCCCTAGAACTAAGCATCGTAAACGGTTAAGTAAAAGGGAGAAAGAAGTGGAGGTTGCAAGACATGCATCACACACACGTACGCTTATTACACAATTGCGCCTCTCTCGACGGAGGGACCGAAAGAATAATACAAATTAACTAACTAACAAGCTAATTAATTTTTACATAGCACTTAACTAATTAAACAAATTAATTAAGCTACTAAAGCAGTAAAACAGCCTTGGGAAGAGAGATGCATGCATGCTCGGTCGGCTTCGCTCGGAAATCCATTGCCATGTCATGTTGCCCCTGTTTACACTGCTCTGCACCTCTGAAAATTGTGCAAGTCTCAAGGATGCTTCTGAATCACATTCTGAGCACTGTGGGATGTCACCGGCTGAAAGTCAAGGCCACCGGCCATGAGGAATTGGTCATCGACCATTTGTGCAGATCTCGGCCAACAATACATAGCCGGCCGGTACTGAAGATGGCCGACCGGCCATCTATTCCTGCAGAATCCTGTTTTTGTTGCAACAGAGGACAGACAGAGCATGGCAATGCATTTTCAAGGAAATGTTTGCACCACCACCTTCCTTATATGTTTGAGACTCAAAGGAGTATGGTTCTCGACCCTCGGGCCATCAATCACGCATTTCAATGCATGATGGCCAAATGAGCCAAGTGTGTATTTTAATGTCAAATGAAATGCACAGAAAACACATGAAGGACCCCAACCTCTATCATGGTTTATCAAGAGGCAAGGGATGTGAACATGCAAGCAAAACTAGTGCACCATGAGCATGTTAATGACAATGCCATACAAGGCTAAGCTTGCCAAATGCAATGCAACTTAGACAAGCATGCAAAATGCAACATGGACATTCAAGCATCCAAGGCAAACATGTGACAACATGTAAAGGGACAAGATATACAAACATGCAAAGCTACTTAACAAAAGCATGCCAAATGCAATACCACTTAAACATGCAACTACATGTTATGGACTAAGTATGCAACAAAGCACAATTGAACTAGCATGTTACAACATGCAATTTATCAAATATGCAACAAGCATGCGACAACATGCAAGGCAAGCATGCAACAACATGCAGGGATGGACTTAAACCAAAATGGACAGCTCTCAAATAGGTCCAAATCAGTGGCCAAAATGCTAAGGGATAAGGAACAAAGTCACATACAAATATGCATTGTAATTGGCCTAACACTTAAGCATCGAAAGGCAACTTTTAAGAATATTTAAAAGGAATGAAAAGCATGTAAATGTGACAACATTACATGCTCTGGAATGATGCTAGAAGTGATGCCAAATCACATAAACAAGTCAAGCATGACATGCTTAAGGCTCAAAGCCTAAGGCTTATGAAAGGACTTGAACTAAAACTGCACAAAACAAGGAGTATATGGCAAATGTAACCCAAAACAGTCCTAACTCATGGCAAAATAAGCCTAAAACATGCAACGACCAAAGCCAAAACAAGCTAAAACAAAGGGGCAAAAACATGAGACTCGCAAGACTACCGAAGAGGTGTTACATTGCACCCAAGACAACCAAACATGGTATCATTTAAACAACCAAAATTAGATTTATGGCATGTTAAAACAAACTCAAAAAAAAAAAAAAAAAAAAAAAACCACTTAGATGGCATCTAAATGACCTGAGCATAGGGGCATGCACAATGACCCGATCATGGAGCATAAGACACCAACTCTTCAAGACATTGAAAGGATGACAAATGCAAGCATACAAGCATGAAATATGGACTGAAATAACATGACACGTGATACCAAATCACTGAAATGGCCCAAGTAAAGCATGCTAATGACTCACACACCCAAAGCTAACAAGCTAGAATGCATGGTAGCTATACAAAACAATGCAAGCATGACCAAAACAATGAAAAATAGAGCTCAAGCATGTTAAAACAAGGCTAGAAGCTTCATGAAGTTAAGCCAAAATCATGCTAAAATAGCATGTCACCACATGATGCATGTTAGGCCAAATCATGGGATTACAAGACAAGTATACAAAGCATGCATGGTATGTCTAAACCAAGTCAAAATAGTGCTATATCATGGCAAAAAAAAGCCTAATATATACCGAAATGAAGCTAAAACAAGCTAAGCACACATGCTACAAACATAAGCCATTTACGTAAGCATTAAAGACAACATGGAGAGAGGATGACCCTCTCCTATTTAAGATGCCAAAACCAACTCTCCACCACTGAAAATCCTCTGGATTTCAGTGGTAGAGAGGTCATGCAAAGCTAAGAACAATGGCCAAAAGGGATGGCCTAAAGCAAGGCCTAACAAGGCCTAAGAGGGCGGAAACAACCCCAAACCTCAAAATGACCTTAAAAAAAGTTCTAAAATAAGTAAAAAAAAGAACTTTTATCAGTCATAATTTAAGCTTAAAACAATAAACAAGAAGGGAAAAAAGCTTAAGCAAGAATGGGAGATCTAAAGCAAGGAACTCATCCTTGTAGAACCTCTTCAAGAACAAAGCTCCAGCAGGTTTTCTGAGTTCAAACCCACCCAAGAACACCAAAACCAACTCCTTAGTACCTTATTAACAAAGAGAAGGTGTATTGTTAGGTGTTTGTGTGCTAAACTAAGACAATACTACACTTTTGGAGCACAAAAATGGAGAAACAAGGCAAGATAGATACAAGGCTATATCTATCTTTTTTAAGACAATTTTCTGAACCCTGGAGAAGGGAGGAGGGGCTCCCTTTTTATAGAAGTTCAAATTCTAAAGCTTCCAAGAGAAGCTAAGCAAAGGGAAAATCCCTCTATACACGTGTATGGAGGGGGTGAATTGTGGATCCCAACTGCATTGGCTGGCACAAAATATCTGCATAAAGCAGATGAACAGGGTTCGGCCACCAAAAATGGCCGATCGACCAACATAAGTGCCGGTCGACCAAATATAGTGCCGACCGGCCAACACTCTTGGCCGATGGCAAGAAAAATGGGCCGATGGCATCATGCCCTGGCCAGTGGGTTGAGGGGATGGCAAACAAGTCACCCTCTTTCCTTAAAAGCAAAAACACAAGTGTTTGGTCCACAACCAAGCACAAAACAGTCAAATTAAAAGATCTCGAGGCAAGGTGCGCGACCGAGACCTCCGAGAACTCAAAATGAACACGAGCATGGATGATCATCGAGTGTTCAAATGATGACGTCCAAGTCTTGAGGACAGTCAAAAATGGGGTGTCTACACACGGTTTTGAATCTAATCTCACAAAGTGCAATGTAAGACTGATAAATCACCAAAGAGTCCAAATCCAGCAAATCGTTTTAGAAAATCAATTTTAATCAAAAAGCGCCAAAAATGGACTGCTTTGCCAGATTTCAGAGTTGCCACCTAAATATTTTATTTTTGAAAAATTTAGGAAACACTGACTCGTGCCTAAGGCCACGTGTCCGTCATCACCAAAGTTGCTTTGGCTCGAGAACTTGGGTACGAGAGGGGAAGGTCCTGAAATGTGCACCTCCTCTCGCCCGATCAAAGATCAGCCTCTAAACATGATATGTTATTTTTGAAAACACATGTGTTCTTATTCCGGTTTATTAGCTAGCTTACTACGTGATGCGCATATCATACAAGTATACACTCAATCACGCCGATTGGAACAAACCAACTCATGTTTGTTTTTGAAAGTGGTTTGAAAGTGCTACTCGCAAGTAAGCTAAAGCGCGGATTTTCCACCCTCAAGTGGGCTTAGAAAAACATGATTTTGCCACTTTAAGTGGGCTTAAAACACACATTTTAATCAATTGTTCATATTCAAGCAATGAAGCCTTCATCCACAGGCATTCATGCAATTATAACAATCAAGCAAATAGCCTCATGGCAAGCAAGCTAACATGGCAACATACACATCTCATGCAGTATGCTAAAGCATAAACACTCACAGTGTACTCCGAGCCAAAACAGAAGCTAGTTAGAAATCAAGCATGATCCTAATTATGTTAAGACGCCTAATGCAACATATGTAAAAGTGCAACTAAAATAGGCTTAGCTATCTAGAATGGCATATGAATGCAACACTTGATAACATGTATTCAAGAAAGTGTATTAAAGTACAATGCAGTTTGTATGATGTGCCAAGCCCGGTGCATGCAAGACGAATGGATGATGCATGCATGCAAAGCATAAGTATGCTAATTGAAACATGCCCTAAACTAACCATCAAAAGCTGATAAGTAAAAGGGAGAAAGCAATGGGGTTGGAAGACATGCATCACACACACGCACGCTTGTTACAACATTTGCCCTCCCGACGGAGGGTCTGAATAATAAGCGAACTAGCTACGCTAATTAAACTAATTATTACAAACCAAAACTAATTAACTATTCCTAGTTAACTAATTATTACAAAACAAATCGATTAATTAAGCGCATTAACTAATTAAGTAAAAAATCGATGAACAAGCTAACTAAGCAAAGCAGCTAAGGAAAGCAGCTAAAAAAGGTCCTCGGGGCGAGACATGCATGCATGCTTGATTGCCTCACTCGGAAATCCATTGCTATGCCTAGAATTGCCTCTGTTTGCATTTGATTTGATCTCTGAAAAGTGCACAAACCTCCAGATTGCTTCTGCTCCAACATGGGGACCTCCTGGTGCACTGCTAACTAGAAAAAGGTCAGAGACCGTAAAAACTAGTTTGGCCGACCATCTCTTGGTCGCATCGACCGTAAAATTTGCCAAGCTCTAGTTTTGCTTCAACAGAGAACAACAAGGGGCATAGTAGTGTATTTGCAAGATATGTGTGCACAACCACCGTCCCTATCATTTCTCAAGCTCAAGGGAGTGCGATACTCGACTCTCGGGCCACCAACTGAGCATCGCAATGCACGATGGCCGAGAAGCCAAGTTTGTACAAGTCAATGTCAATGAATGCACAAATAACACATAAGAGCCTTCGCATCTATCATGCATGATCAAGGGGGTTGGCGACCAAGAAATGCTATACGTTTCATCACTTTGAGTATGAAACGTGCGACATTCCTCGTGTTTGGATTAACGTCCAATCCAAACACAATGCAACACACACAACATGCCTACCTATCAGTGCTAATGTGGCATGCACAAGGTTCTATCATGTGAACAATGCATGCGAGACTTGTTCGAAGGCCAAGAACATCAAAGCTAGTAAAGAGCATCTCACAAGAGGCATGCAATACCAAGTTTAAATGGCTAAACCAACTATGGATAGACCTAAACCATGCCAAAACAGTGGCCTAAATGCGCTGAGATGATAGCATGAAAGACAAGAAAATGATGTTCATGCATTAACCCATGAACAAAGCATAGGAGCACAACTCTCAAACATAATGAAGAAGTGACAAATGTGAGAGTGTAGCTACACTATATGCATTGAAATCATGTGTGAAATGATGCCAAATCATCCAAACAACACAAGCCTAACATCCTAAGGACCTTGAATCATTAGGCTAGTCAAAGCTATTGCACTACAACCATGCATAACAAATCCCATATGACCCAAATTACTCAAAACAGAGTTGACGCATGCTAAATCAAGGCCGAAAGCATGCTAAAACATAGGCTCAAAAAGGGAGGAAAGCATGTTCATTCATTGGCTCATAAACAATGCATAATGCATAACCCTCAAGGGCAATGAAAGAGTGATAAACATGGGAGTATAGCAAAGACATAAGCTTTGAAATTAGATCCCAATTGATGCCATATCATGCACATATCACAAATAAGCCATGCTAGGAGGCTCAAAGCTCAAGACTAGCTAGGGTACTTGCACCATTGACATATCAAGCAAGCCCCAAAGGGCCAAGATGACTCAAAATAGTCCCAAGGCAGGTCAAAACATTGCCAAAACATGCATGGAGTAGAGCTAACACATGCTAGAACGGGAGGCATAAAGCATGACGCATGCAAGGCCAATGAGTGGGATTACACTACACCTACCAAAACCAAGCATGAGGTGACTTCACCAACAAAAATCGAAGTTGTAACATGGTAAAATAACACCAAAAACATGCTGCGATGGTAGCCCAAAGGCTTAGGCAAGCATGCCTACGCATTGGCCCATAAACGAGGCACAAAGCACAACTCACAAAAGCTATGAAAGAGTGGAATATGTGAGAGTGTGACTATGCTATACACACTGAAATCATGTGAGAAATGAGGCTAAGGCATGCAATCATCACAAGTAAGCATGCAAGAGGTCTTTGAAACTCAAAGCTAGTAAGCAAGATTGCACCATGGCTATACAAAGCAAGGCATGCATGACCAAAACCACTTAAAACAGAGCTTAAGCATGGCAAAACATGAGTAAAATCTTGCTGGAGTGGAGCCAAAAACATGCTAAAATGATGGTCCAAAGCATGATGCATGTTAAAGCTATCGGGAGGATTGCACTACAAGCACATGAAGCATGTAAGAAGCAACCAAACCAGCCCAAAAAAGAGCTAAGGCATGCTAAAATAACACCAAAAACATGCTGAGATAGAACCCAAATAGGCTAGCATGATGGATCAAAGCATTGAGCACACAAGTGTAAAATGCATGCATGAGGTGACACAACCAGGCCAAAACCGAGTTATGCGATGCTGAAATAAGCCCAGAAATAAGCTAAGAACAAGCCAACATATGCTAGAAAAAACATGCTCAATAATTAGGCCAACAAGGCATACAACCAAGACAACCCCCTAACACAAAAGGGGCTTAAACTTCCATTTTTAGGACTGAAAAATATAGCTTTTTTCAGTTCAACACCACCCCAAAAAACATGCCCAAAGTAGTTGAAAACTATGGCAAAGCTAGTATGCAAAACAAGCTAAAAGGGAGAGAGTTCTTACCCTTGAAGCACAGTTGCAAAAACAGGTCCAATTCTTAGCTAGAACCACCTTTTGCAGCTCAAACAAGGCTCCAAGGAATCTCATCCCAATGGTGATCAAGTTTGATCAAGGATGCTTAGGCAAAGGAGAGGTATATCTCCAAGTATATCTCTTGCATGCACACAAGGGCAAGAGAGAGAGCAAACTAGAGAGAAGCTGAAATTTAGCTTTGAAATTTGTAGAGAGAGAGAGAGACATTTTAGTGTGAGAAGCTCCGACAATTGCTCAAAATGTTATCTTCTTGCAAAATGAGTGAAATGCCTCATATATAGCAATATACAAGAGTTGGGTCGAAATATCTTATTATAGGACAGCTGGAGGTTGTGGAAGACAGTTGGAGGGAAAATATCTTCAAAAAATCTGAGTTTGGGACCTTAATGGTCGGTCAGCCACTTTTTCTGGTCGGTCGGCCGCCCCTACTGGTCGACTGGCTACTTTTCTGGTCGACAGGCAAAATTCTGCTTTCTAGATCCAACTTCAAATGGCCATAACTCCTTCGTCTGGACTTTTTTTCAGGTCAATCTTCTGTCCAAATTGAAGCCCCGGAAGTAAGATTTCCAATGGTGGTAACCTTGCATCAAAATTCCAATTGTGAAAAAAGTTATGCCTGTTTTGGTGAAGCTGTTTAGTTTTGGTCCTACCCGGATTCATGCCGAACTTCTCCCAAACTAGTTTTCTTATCTCCTTTCCTTTTTTCTTCAACTCCAAACCCCCTAAACAAGGTGTTCTGAAAGATTTTTCAAAGATTTCATCTCTCTTTCATTCATTTTCACTTTGTCCTTGCTCGATTTACCAAAAAATGCAAAATTCAACAAGATGCGAGCGTCGGAACATCGTAGAATCATTTTTCAGAAACTAATTTGAAAGAGAGGGTTTCAAGGTCTAAAATCTTTTGATCAAGATCATTTTAGTCCAAAAAGGGGCATGAAGTTGGGATTTGACTCTCCTCTTGCCGAAGAAATCGAACCTTTACACTGCACAACTTCCATCACCAAGTAAACCATCAGTAGTGCCCAAGTCTTAAGGGCGGTCAAAAATGGGGTGTCTATAGGTTAGAAGACATACAACTGTTACAATGTTTGATACCTCATGCAGGAGGGTGCGAATCAATGTTCGAAAGTCTGAATTAAACTAACTATTACAAAACTGAATGAATGAATAAAATAGGCTAAGCTAATCAACTAGCTAATTAGGCTATCTATGCTATTACAACGGATAACCAAGATTATTACAACAATTACGAATAGACAATAATGAATAATTACAACACTTAATAATTAACGAGACTAATTACAATAAACAATGTTAAATTAATTAATTACAATAATCATAATATAAGTGAGTATGCGTAAGAATCGCATGCATGCACATGCACGATGCTCAAAAACAACTCTATCTGCTCCAAGCTTGCCCTGTTTCACCTCAGCCACTTCCCTCTATTTTATTTTGTAAAAATACACAGTTGGGCAAACTTTGAGGGCCAGCCGGGCCTCAGTGAAGCCTGGCCGAGCATAGCGAAGGTCGGCCGTGCCTTAGTTTTGTGTTCTAAAGTGAAAACAGTGCAGACATAGTTGTTCAAGCTCTGTTTGTTCCTTTCTTCCTTCTCTATTATGGAAAAGCCTTGAGAGAAGGTTGAAATTGATTCCAAAGCCATCAATGAGCAAATTGATTGCTTGATGATTTTGGATACAACTTTGGACAAAAATCAGTGAAATGCAAAGGATATGACCACCCCTCCCTCTTGTCATGGAATGAACTCAAGGAGGGTGGTAAAGACGCTTCTAGAATCATCAAAACTCCATGAATTAGCGCATGATGACTCTTGACTTGATAAATTTGCCATAACGTCCGGCCAAGTCTAAGCAAGATGACTCATTTTCTTTATGTGTGTTGGTTGCTTTTAAACCAATTCTTTTAGTCATTTCCATTCTTTAGTCCATTTGTCTGAAGTGGTGATTAAGTCCTCTAAAAGGAGAGAAGTGTCAAATGGGAAGTAATTCTCAACATGAAAAAGAGACTAGACCGTTGGTAATGAACCTCTGTAGAGACTAAGCCATTAAGCATAAATCGCTGGTTCATGTTTTGAATAACTGTCAATCGATTGAAACAACTCTCAAATGAAAGAGATGAATGGAAAGTTGATTATTAAAATGAGATCATTAAACATGGAAATGAGTTGAAGAAAAGCTAGAACAACATGCAACAAGCTATACAAGTAAACTTATGAGAAAACAAATGAACTAACCAAAGCTTGAAGTAATTAAATAGAATGAGACAGCCCTAAAACAGTCTAAAATAAGCCTAAAATAGTAGCTAAAAATGTAAGAAAAGAGCTCAAAAGCTAAGCAAAAGCAAAGACATTAAAGCTATGTAAGCAAAAGAACGAGGGATGACCAACCCCTCCAATTTCAAGACTTCAAATCATGTTTTGGGCCTCAGTTCAACTTTGAAAATCAGTTCAAAAACAAAGGAAAAGAGTGTAAATGAGCTAAGGGTTGAGCTACAAAAATAGGTGCAAGTAAAGGTGTTAACCTTACCATCTTTGGTAGCTTATCCAAACCCAAGTTCCAACTCTTAGAATAGGTGTAAAATAGTCCAAGGACACAAGAAATAAGTAGAAATGAAGAAATCAAAAGCAAGAACAAAGGTTACAAGCTTATGCCTCTCAAAAGGGAGTAAGCTTTGGTTGATGATCAAACTCACTCTTGACATGCTCTCAAGCATGAATTATGATTCTCAAAGGCCAAACAAGACTCTAAGATGATGAGTTAATGTTGTGTATGGCGCATATAGATGATTCAAGGAAGATAGGTCAACTCAAAGGTTGCTTGCCATGGAATAAAGAGGAAGGAGGAGCTCTCTCAAGGTATATAGGCTCTTTCTAAATTGTGTAAACCCCAAAACAGAGGTATATGGTCGTATTTATAGAATTTGAGCTTAAAAGGTGATAAATATCTTCAAAAATGGATAGCTGGTGGGCTCCCGCCCAGTATAGTGTTTCTCCCCACCAAGGCCCGGCCGACCATTCATAGCCATGGCCAGCCTTCACTGAGGCACAGCCAGGCATGCATGCCTTCCCCTGTTTTTTTTGGTTCAAACTCAGCTCAAGGTGGTGAAAGGTCCTAAAATGAGACTCAGATATTCAAACAAGGTAAATGTTGACGATTTGAGGTTATTTGAAGAGCTTCACTGAATCCAAATCGCTGTGAATTCAAAGCCCACAATTCAACTTTCATCATCGAGTGTATTGAACCAAGCGCCTAAGTCTTGCGGGCGGTCAAAATGGGGTGTCTAGAGTCGAACACATTTCCTATGCTCCAAAGTGAAATACGTGTGTAATAGGGTCCCAACATCTTGCCGCGGCATGAAGGAACAAAAAATAAAGTGGAGTACAGCTCAACGAAAAAAGCGCGTTTATGCCAAAACCTTAGAAATTCACTTTTTTCGTGCCGTCTAAAGTGGCTATCCAATCTTTGAGTTTCTTTGCAAGGAAGGTATCAATTTTCAATGAAAACAGGAGCTAAAATAAGGTTCTAGTGAAGAAATTGCAAAGGAGGACATTTTGTAAAAGGAAGGGCTGTGAGTGGAGGCCAGTTGTCAGTCATCTGGTGGATCACCACAAGTGGTCGGCCACCCACTTGTAGTGGCTGGCCGCCCACTTTTGGTGGCCGGTCGTCCATTTTGTGGCCTGGTAGTTTGGCATTTTGGTTTTGTCCTGGTTTTTGTGTTTTGGGTTTTGTTTTGAGTCTTTTATTTTTAGTAGGTGTACATAGCTGTGTTTGGGTTGTTTTTACTTTGTTTTCCATTTATTGAGTTGTATTTTGTATTTGGGTTATTGGTTGGCTCATTATTCGATTATGAATATCGTCCAATACAAGTATTCTCCTTTTCAAATTCAATTCCATTTCCATTTTATGCAAATGTGGTGCACGTGATGCAAAAAAAAATAACACTTTTTTTATAAAACTGCGAGGGTTTCACTCCGATCATAGTTTTTACAAAAGAGAGTACAAGTTTTCAAAAGCAAAAGTAAAAGCTTATCTAAAGCTATACGTGTGCTAAGCTACCAAAATAAAAGAAACTAAGCAAAAAGTACAAGAATCTTCACCAGTCGCATCAAGCTCGAGAGGCCCTGTTTGTCCTCTTCCTCGGAGGGGACTCAGGGGCACTGTCTTTAGCGGCGCCGCTATCAGAATCACACTCTGAGCCAGAGCCAGTATTATCATCTTCGTTCCTTGACTCATAACTGGCCTTAGCGTTCTCCTCGCTCTCTAATCTCGAGCCAGTGTCATCATCCCCGCTCTTAGACTCAAAGCATTGGCTCTCTGCCTCCTTAAGACCAAGGCCTGGCCGGCCATTCATAGCCCCAGTTGGCCTTCACTGTGGCATGGCAGGCATGCATGCCCTCTCTTAATTTTTTTTTTTGGTTCAAACTCAGCTAAGGGTGGTGAAAGGTCAAAAAATGAGACTCAGGGATTTTGAAAAGGTAAATGTTAATGATTTGAGGTTATTTTGAGAGCCTAATTGAATCTGAATCGCTGTGAATTCAAAGCACACAATTCAACTTTCATCATCGAGTGTATCGAACCAAGTGCCTAAGTCTTGTAGGCGGTGAAAATGGGGTGTCTACAATTGCCCTTCTTTGACAGAGCACGAGCAGTCATGAAATGACGTGAGTGAATGTCAATGCCCATAGACAACTCATTTGATGAGGCCACAAGACTTGGGCAAGAAAAGAAGACATAAATTAGATTGGTTGTGCTTGCAAGCTGTCTATGTATCCTTTTGCAAAGAATCAAACCAGTGTAGTTCAGGGGCAAAATGCAAACATAAGATGCAAGAACATAACTTATGATCATGTAATGAGGCCATACAATGAAACACTTGAATGCAAATGCAATGCAAAGAAAATGCCACATTTAAATGAACTGAAACAAGGTACTACAATTCCAACCATGAAAAGAAGTAAGTCAATAAACATGCCACGCATGGGAAACACGAGCCAAACGACATTTCCTGTAAAAAGGATGTAAAAAAATTATGCAACCCTAACTACGCATCGTGCAGGAAAGGCGAAGGGCGACGTAACCATCGAGCGCACCCGAGGTCTCAACCGAGATCCTAACGCGTTGCACATGAGAGGAGGAAAGGTGGTGTGAACATCGGGCGCACTCGATGTTTTTAACCAAAGTACAATCCTAACGCGTCACACGCAAGAGGAGGAAAGATGGTGTGAACATCGGGAGCACCCGATGTTTTTAACCGATTTGCAATCCTAACACGTTACATGCGAGAGGAGGAAAGATGGTGTGAGCACTTGAGTGCACCCAATGTTTTTAACCGATTTGCAATCTTAATGTGTCACATGCAAGAGGAGGAAAGATGGTGTGAACATCAGGCACACTCGATGTTTTTAACCGATTTACAATCCTAACGTGTCACATGCGAGAGGAGGAAATGTGATGTGAACAGTAGGCGCACCCAACATTTTTAACCAAAGGTACAATCCTAACGCATCACACGCGAGAGGAGGAAAGATGGTATGAACATCGGGCACACTGGATGTTTTTAACTGATTTGCAATCCTAATGCATCACATGCGTGCACATCGGGCGCACCTGATGTTTTTAACTGATTTGCAATCCTAACGCGTCACACGCGAGAGGAGGAAAGATGGTGTGAACATCAAGCGCACCCGATGTTTTTAAACTTTTTGCAATCCTACCACGTCACATGCGAGAGGAGGAAAGGTGGTGTGAACATCGGGTGCACCTGATGTTTTTAACCGATTTGCAATCCTAACGTGTCACATGCGAGAGGAGGAAAGATGGTGTGAACATCGGGCGCACCTGATATTTTTAACTGATTTGCAATCCTAACGCATCTCATGCGAGAGGAGGAAAGGTGGTGTGAACACCGAGTGCACCCGATGTTTTTAACCGATTTGCAATCCTAACGTGTCACATGCGAGAGGAGAGAAGAGCAACAAAGGAGCAAGCAAGACTTAGAACTCAATATAAAGAGAAATCAAATTACAAAGTGTACACACGAGTTAACGTAAATCAAAATAATGCACAAAAAGTGATATCCAAATAGTAATTTTGAAAATCAAGTTGTTTGATTCGATTTTTTTTATTTGAATTTTTTGAAAATTGATTTTATCCAAAAAGCAACATGTTACAACTTTACAAAACAAATTACAATTTACCGAAACAACTAATGAAATATATAAACTAATGACATGATTCGCACAACACAAGTTGTGAGTTTAACCAAAACAAACAAGTTATGAGTTTAACCAAAACGATCCAAATAGATCACATTAATCAACAAAACAAACAAACCAAACCATTTTTTTCCCCTTCAACTCTTTTTTTTGTTTGATTTTTTTTAGATCAAGGCCCCACAATACTAAATAGAAAAGAAAAAAAAAAAACAAAACTGAGTTACACCGAGAGCCGGCCGGGCATTAAGACAGTCGGCCGAGCTTCGACAGCAGGGCAGGGGCAAATCAGGAAAATCACACGCCACGGCTTACAATAACACAAACCCATCCCTATTTTGCACACACCCAAACCCAAAAAATCCTCTCTCTCTCTCTCTCTCTCTAGGACTTCTCTCTCTCTCTAGTTTTCTCCTCTTCTCACAAAAACCTAACAAACCTTACAAAATTTTCCTAAAAATCTTTGCTCTCCTCTACATTTTGAACCAATTAAAACTTGATTTGGTGAAGCTTTGAGTTTTCTCTTGGTTTTTCTTAGATTCTCATACATTTTCCCTTTTCCTCTTTGAGTTTTCCCCCTCTTCTCTCTTGGTTCTCTCTCTCCTAGGGTTTTTTTTGAGGTTTTCACTCCAAAATCACTCATCCACTCACTTTTCTTCACTTTTTTCATCTCCTCTCTAAGGCTAGTGGTGAAGTACCCATTCTTGAGCTCGCCGCAGGTGTTGGTGTTGCCCTTGGTGCGGATATGGAGGCAGAAGAAGCTACTGCATTGCTTTCCCTTGTCGAGAGGCCCTTTGTTGTGGCTACTTACTAGCCCCGTACACACGTGCCACCCTTGGGTGGTATTTTGAGATTTGAGGGCTTCATCCCAGGGATAGATGAGGACACCCTACTGCGAGAGCCCATAGAGCACGTATCTGGTGATGTCTCCATGGTACGCAACTTTTTCCCTTATTTTACTTTGCACACATGTTGAAATTGATGAACAAACCACTCGTCTCTATTGTAGATATACTGATAAAACTCTGAATTAATAGGTGATAGCCAGGAGGATAGGCGGTTATGGCTCCATATCTGGCCCCCGACATTGGTATGAGCGGTTTCCCACAGAGGTTCGTACTTTAGTTGATCCTGCTGGCTTTAGGCTCTTATGCTCCAGGCTCATACAGATGAGGGTCGAGTCATGGCTCTATGGGGCCATTGTAGAGAGATGGTGGGATACCACCAACTCATTCCACTTCTCCTTGATCGGGGAGATGATGTTGACCCTATACGACTTCTCGATGCTAACTGGTTTGCGGGTTGGGTTCAGCGACCTAGTCCATTTTGATCCGGATATGACCCAGTGGAGAGTTGCACAGCTCTAGCTTCTCAGGGCGATCCCAGATACCACCAGCCATGGGATGGTGCGCTACAACTGGTTATTGGAGCACTTTTTTGGCACTCAGCCAGCTACTGCAAATGAGGTTGTCCAATACAGCCGTGGCTTGCTCATGTATCTTCTCGGTACTACCCTATTTGTGAACAGGGAAAATACCGTGGGGTTATACCTTCTAGGGGCACTGGTATGCCTTCCACGGGTGGTGGAGTACGACCAGGGTGGTGTCGGCCTGGCCACCTTATACTACTACATGAGCTTCGTCTCCCGCTGCAAAGCGGATTCACTCGGTGGCTACTGGGGAGTTTGGGAGGTATACTCTACACTCACTTTTCTAATATGCTTTACATTCTATTCACTGATGCATTTCTTATTCTTCTAATCTATTTTTCCCATGTCTTTTGTTTGTAGCTTTAGGTCTACACATATTTCACTTCCTTGGCTCCAGTCCTAGTGAGGTCGATTGAGTTGTCAATACCCTGCTCTCGATACTTCAACTTGCGGTTTGAGCAATGCCGTCTTGTAGACCGAACCTTCCCATACTTCCGCTGCTTTTTTGACACGATCACGGTGGACCAGGTAGCAAAATACTAGTCTTTAACTGTTACGTACTATAAGTATATTGTACAGTTTCCTATACTACACGGTCACTCATACTGTTGCATATGTGCCATATTGCCATCTTCATACTGTACTGCATATGTGCCATATTGCCATCTTCATACTGTACTAACTTCTGACATTGCACTGATTTCTGACTCCGCACTGCCATTAACAACTGACATTGCACTAGCATCTAACAATGCACTAGCATCTGACACTACACTGCCATCTAACACTGCACTAACATCTAACACTGCACTGATTTTCTCGTAATACACTGATCTAACACTACATTGATTTCACAGGTTGACTGGTTCCCTTGGGTGGGCATTCCCCAGGTGTCGAGGATGACCAATGCTGCTGCATGGCATGCCTCTACGATGAGGATTCTATTCGAGGGCCCCTTTGGCTGAGGGTACTACCTGGGAGAGGGGTTTATCCACCAAACGTGGGGCGTTGCTTCTTCTGACATTCCACACCCGCCTCCCCCGGCTATAAGGGTAGTGGATGAGCTGCAGGACGATCCTGAGATCGATCTCCTGATGTTGGGTGAGGATGACGATCATCATCATGAGCCTGGCGACTTCACTACCTTCTTACACACCGGGTGATGGCGCTTTTTACCCAGGCATGGCTCAAGCTGTGCTGGAGGTTGTTGCTACTGGTGATGCACTTACCGATGCGCCTGCTGGAGGTGCCTCTGCCATTGCTCCCATTCTTGGATTTCCTGTGATTCCCACTGAGATCATGTACATGCATTCGGATGGAGTGATTGAGCAGATCTCACTTGAGCACATCGAGAAGAGGGACCGCAGACAAGTGTTTGCTCCTGGCATCGAGCAGGTACACATTCCTTTATGCTAGTCCATACTGCACTTTAGCTTGTTTTCTGCCATTTCTATTCATTGTTCTCTATTACTTCCGACTGCCTTTCTTAGATTCTGTGTTTTTTTTTTGGAGATCCCCCGGGCATATAGTAATGACCTCCTTCGTACGATCGACTGACTGCTCCTCATGGTACGGAGGAGGTGGACTGCCTTAGTCACCCATAGGATCCAGGTAAATTCTATCTGCGGTTTACTGTTGTTGCCATACTGTGCACTATATTAATTCATACTGATATTTATCCTCTCTTCACTTGGCGCCAAGGTAGTGCTGCAACACCTTCCATGACAAGAGACAAAGAGGCGAGGGTCGAGGAGGGGCCGCGGAGGAGCCGATTGGGGGAAAGGTCGAGTGAGGCAGTGTTCACTTTCTAAGGAGTCCTTTGATGGATCCACAACCACCGAGGACGAGGGAGAGGAGGTTGACTTATAGTATAGCTGCCCTAGCGACGACAGTGATGCATCTTCTCTACAACCGAGGAAGAAGAGAGCTAGGATGGGCTACTGATGATGATGATGATTTGCTATTTTGTTTTGTTTGTTTGTCTGTCTATTTGTTTGCTTTTTTTTTTTTGTATCGTTTTGCTTCGTAGTTAAAGACTAGCTTCAGATAGGCCCTTTTGTTTTTAAAGATTTTTCTTTTATTTTTTACTTTGTTTTGTAAAACAATGATCGGGCAGGACACGCTAGTTTATAAAAGTCAAGTTTTTGTTGAATGATCTCTTTGCACAATGTGATAATGGGTATTCGCATGTGATTAATGGTGTAACCCTTGCATTGTAACCTTTAGAATTGTGAATGCTTGTTCTTGAATTGATGCATGAATCGGATAATGACTTGCAACAGGTCAGAATGTAAAATACAACTCGATAACAGAAAAATGAAATGAAAACAATTAAAAAATACTAAAAAACACTTGGTACAAACAAAACAAAACTCAAAAGTACAATCATGGTCCTCCTGAACAAGGCCAACTTTTGCTACAACTGCACTGAATTGGATCAGCACTAAGACCTGACCGGGTTTCGCTGATGCACGGCCAGCCATCACTGGTGGAAGGCGGCCATCAGTGTGATGTCGGTCAGCACTGTCCAATTGTCCTGCACAGCTCCTTCTCAAACTCTATAAATAGTGCTCCCATGCTGTTTTTCTGGCAGACTCAGAAGTCTTTAATATTTTTCCCTCGAGATGGAGATGTTACTTGTCAATAGGCTTCGAGACTGGATAGCCACTTTGGATTGCTCGAAAAGGGTGAATTTTCATGGTTTAGGCCTAAACGCTCTTTTTCTTTTGAGTTGTACTTCTCTTTGCATTCCAATCCTACATGCTGTGGTTCGATGTTGGAACCCGATCACACATGTGTTTCAATTTGGATCTCAAGAAATGTGTCCAACACTCGAAGAATTTCAAGCACTAATGGAATCTCGGCGCGACGAAGAAATCATGCCTCGGCCTCGTTTTAGCCATTCCCAGGCTTTTGGATGGATGTGTGGATTATCATTGCACTAGGCTTGGTCTTTGGCTTATGATGGGGAACTAGACATCCCCGGTTTAGTTCATCAGCTTTCCGCTATTAGAGACAGGAGTGACCTTCTCTGGTGCAGCCACCGACAACATGCTCTCTGTTTATGCCTACTTGTGCAACTCCTAATTGCCCCTAGTTTCGACGGAGCCAACATCCGGTTGATTGAAGTGACCCAAGGCTTGAAAGAGGACAAGAGCTGTATAGGTTTAGCACTAGCCAAAACTTTGATGGGTTTGGATGCTTTCTGTCGGAGAGATACTACCCGCTTTGCAAAGAGCCCACTACTTCTCCATGTATTATTTTTCGCCCTTCTCATTTATAATTCTTACATCACTCATCACTCATTCTCTATTTTTCTATCAAAACCCTTCTCTTACTTTTCCCTCAACGCATACCTCTCTATTCTTTAATTTCTCTTATTTTTCATCCCTCCCCAGGTATGATTGATGGATAAACTGTAGGTAGTGGGCCCTTGTCTCAAATACTCGGCCAGAGCTTACTTCTTTCACCAACGGCTAATACATTTCCCCTTAGAGGGTTTATGGTGTGATTGGATGTGCATCCGGTCCGCAGCTGATATATCTTGGCATTACCCCTAGTTTAATTTAGCTGAGATCAGTTACAGCATGTCCCGATAGTCGGGTGTAGAGTTAATTGGCCTTACACATTGCATGTTCTACTTTCCTTTTCGGTTTTGACACTAGTTTGGGCATGATCAGATACGTCCAGATGAGGGAGTGGAATACACAACTTCATTTCTGGCTAAAGCCTCGTATCTGCCCCGGTATCTCATGGCCTGGAGGACGGGAGAGATGCTGGCCCTTGTCATTAGTTTCAGTTACACCTTGTCTAAGGTGTGTTTGGCTTGGCATGAAGAGGAAGTAGAGGTTGGACTATCCTTGGCATAAAGCCACCTGACTCAACTGTACCCCTAGTTTTATTGCTTTGATCTTTTCTTTTCAAGTTTAAGATATAAAAAGCAACTTTGATTTGAATCAAAGAGTTTGGAGAATGTACTTATGTTGAAATCAAGAAAATTAAAGTTGCGAGTACTGAAAATTTTCCTTTTGGTCCCAAAAATGGTCAAAGTTGTAAAAGGGTAAAATGTTGAACAAAATCAACTTTTATTAAAACTTTCCAAAACAATTTTTGGAAACGATCACCACCTGACACGCATAGAATCGATCCTCAAGATGTACAATCCTGAATCAAAAGAAATCATAACTTCCCCTGGCTACGTATCATTACTGCTGTTCTGTACTCAGCTTTTTTACCCAAAATATGGAGCACAACCGAACTAATAGATGATGAACAAGAATGACTTGATTAGGAAAACGGATAGGATAGTTGAACTGGAGATAGTTATGGCCGAACTTCAGGATGAAGGTGCCTGCGTATCCCAAAAATGGGAATCAAGCCTTACGTAGTTTGGTTCAGGTTCACTTGAGTATTAACTTTCTCATTTTACGCTCTAACTTTTACCAAAGCCACCTTTTAGGGTTTTCAACCTTGCGAGTTCAATTTTTCTTTATTTCTAATTTTTTGTGCTCTAAATTTTGCCTAGGTCGCCCTTTCGAGCTTTCAGCCTTGTGAGCCTCTCAGGGGTAATATTTCTTCAACTTGTCCATGTTGATTGGTTGTGAGAACTCTAGACCATCCAAGTCGATAAGAATAACCGTCCCTCCTGACCAGATTGACTTGATGATGTAAGGACCAATCCAATTAGGTTTGAACTTGCCCTTAGGGTCATGAATGGGAGCTCGGTTGTCTTTCAGCACCATGTCTCCTTCCTTGAGATTTCGGGACTTAACCTTCTTGTTAAAATCCCTAGCAATTCGGCGTTGGTGGCCCTAGACATGATACAATGCCCTTAGTCTTCTCTCATCAAATAACATCAACTCTTCAAACCTACTTTGCAACCAATCTGCCTCTACTATCTGACTTTCAGCCATGACTCGTAGTGAGGGCACTTCAATTATGATCAACAAAACAACCTCCATCCCATAGACAAGAGAATAGGGGTTGCCCCTTCAGATGTTCGGGTTAAGGTCCTATAGCCCCAGAGCGCAAATGGCAATTTATCTGGCCAATATTTATAGGTTTCCACCATCTTTTGCATAATTCTCTTGATATTCTTATTAGCAGCTTCAACAGCCCCATTAGTCTGCGGCCTTTAGGTTGATGACTTATGGAAAGCCACGTTATATTTTTTGAGCAAATCTATCACCTCTTTCTTGAAGTGCGTTCCATTATCGGAGATAATTTCATTGGGCACCCCATACTGACATATGATGTTTTTGATGAACTTAGCCACATGCGATGCTTTCAATGCAAAGTAAGACTGAGCTTCCATCCATTTTATGAAGTAATCGATTGCTACCAGAATGAACTCATGCCCGTTTGACCCCTTTGGCATAACTGCACTGATAACGTCTATCCCCCAAATAGAGAATGGCCATGGTGTAGTCATGTTGTAGAGCATCGACGGTGGAATGTTCATACGATTAGCATGAATCTGGCATTTGTGACAGCGCCGAACAAAACCAATACAATCCGCTTCTATGGTTGACCAGTAGTAACCTTGTCTAAGGATTTTTTAGGCTAGCATCACACCATTCATGTGGGCTCCACACTCTTCTCCGTGCATGGCCTCCATAAGGCGCTTTGATTCTTCTTCCTCAACACATAGCTATAGACACCCCATTTTTGACCGATCTCAAGACTTTGACATCATCATTTGTGCACTCGGTGATTGCGCATGTTTGTCCTCGTTAAGAGTTTCCAGAGTTTTTGGCTAAACACCTTGTCTCGGGGCCCCTTAACTCTCTTCTTCTTGGTTTGTTTTTGGACCATGCCATGGTGCCTTTGCCTGGAGGGAGAGAGAGGCTTGTAGGCCACTTTTTGTAGCTGTAGGCTACGTTTCCCTCTTGTAGGCCACTTGTAGTGGCCGGTAGGCTAGTTTTAGGAGCTTTCGGCTGAGTGCCTTGTCTTGGGGCCTCTTAGCCCTCTTCTTTTTGGTTGGTTTTTGAACCATACCTTGTTACCCCTTGCCTGGAGGGAGGGGAGGGCCTGACGGCCATTTTTGGCATTTGTAGGCCACTTTTCCCTCTTGTAGGCCACTTGAAGTGGCCGGTAGACTAGTGGAAGTGGCCTACGGCCTTTTTTCTGTTTTGCAGATATTTTTGGTGCCAGCTGTGCCAGTTGTTGGCCACTACATGCATCCTCCCTACACGTGTAAGGAGGGATTTGAGCAAGCTCTTGCTTGCATTTCTATAAAAGGGGAGGTGCCTCCCCCTTCTTGAGGGTTCAAATATTTGGGAGACAAAAATTTACTCTCTGTAGATTTCTCTCTCTCTTTCTCTCTCTATATATATATATATATTGTGCTTAGAATTGTATTTTCTTTGCATTTTTGTACACAACCCTCTTAGCCAAACACCCTACCTTGGAGCTAAGGTTTCTTGAGGTTTGTTTGGAGCTTAAAAAAGATGGTTTTGGCTCAAAAGTGGTGCTGTTGTTGCTGCGCTTCAAATGTAATGCCTTAATCCCTCTTAAAGCTTTATTTTGATCATTAGTTTGGCCCTCTTTGCATGCTATTTTAGGCCTAGTTTTCAACTACAAAAACCTTTGTTTTTAAGTGTTAAAAATGGTAGTTTAAAGTGTTTTTAGAGTTAGGGGTGTTTCACCCTCTTTGGTGGCTTATTTGCTAAGCTTCTTACCTTCCTTTAAAGCTTTTGAAACGATCTTGTTTTGGCCTTTTAACCACTGAATTCCAGAGGAATTTTAGTGGTGGAAAACTTGTTTTGACATCCCAAATAGGAGGGGGTGGTCCCCCCTCCTCTTGTCTTGATAGCATGTGTTGTTGGCCTATCAAATGAGCATGTGTTTCTATCCTCTTGAGGCTTTGTTTGAGCATGTTTTTGTTACTTTTTGGACATGCTTTAACTCTGATTTTGGCTGGTTTGGTCACCTCTTGCATGCTTTATACACTTGTAGTGTAATCCTACTTGTTAACCTAGTGTGCTTCAAGTCTTAGCCTATAATTCTAGCATGTTTTGGCTCCACTCCAACATGTTTTTGGCCATTATTTAACATTCTTTAACTCTGATTTTGGTTGGTTGGGTCATCTCTTGCTTGGTTCTTGCACTTGTAGTGCAATCATGCTCATTAACCTAGTGTACTTGGTGATTTGGCTTACAATCCTGGCTTGTTTTGGCTACACTCCAACATGTTTTTGGCATCGTTTTAGCATGCTTTAGGACTGCTTTGAGTGGTCTTGGCCTCTTAGGGCTTGCTTTGTATAGCTATGGCATGGTTGGCTTTGCTAGTCTTGAGTTTTGAGACCCTTAGCATGCTATATTTGTGATGTTTGTGTGATATGGCATCATTTGATATGTAATTTCAGAGCTTATATCTTTGCCATACTTCCACTTAAATCACTCTTTCAATGCTTTTGAGAAGTTGAGCATTATACTTTGTTTGTGAGCCAATACATGAGCTTATTTTTCTTTCCATTTATGCTACAAGTCTAGCATGTTTTTGCCACTATTTTGACCCGCCTTAGATCTGTTTTGAATGGTGAGGGTCATTTGAGCATTGTTTAGTATGGTTGTAGTGTAAAGGGCCTTGATTAGCTTTGAGTTTTGCGGCCTTTAACACGTTGTGCATGTGATGTTTGCATGGTATGACACCATTTGGCATGTAATTTCAGAGCACATATCATTGCCTCACTCTCACATATATCATTCTTTCATTGTGTTTGAGAGTTGAATCTTCATGCCTTGTTTGCGAGCCATCAAACGAGCATGTTTTCCTTGTGTTATATGCCTTGATCTTAGCATATTTCAGCCACTGTTTTGGCATATTTAACCTCTGTCCGGGGCTGGTTTGGTCATTTAGGCTTAGTATTGTATGCTGTAGGGAAGTGGTTTGGAAATACTCTTCAGATCCTGAGGGACGCTCATGATCCTCAGCTAGTCACCTGAAAAGGAATGAACACTTCGGTCGGGGGTGCTCGAATTAGCACTCCAACGGATAAGTCAGTGTATACTCTCTTGGTTACTTGTATCTTAAGTTAAGTTTGCTAGTTCTCACATACCTTTCTCTGACTGATGATCCTGTATTTATATTATTCTCTTTGGGCCCTAGGACTAGGCCCATCCTCGATCCTTTGCATGTACTTCTACTCGGCCTTTGTTCCAGTAGTTGGAATGTTGATTATTTTATTCGACTCTTCAATTGACTAGGATCAATGCTGAATAAATATTGTGTCTCGGGCTGGACTCGTCCATTAATCCCCATTGATCCAATATAATCCGGCTTCCACAATTGCCCCCCAAACACCCCACTAGGATCAGTTAGTCGGCGTGTTTGGCTTCGAGCCTGGAAAGTCAAAAATTCGGTGGTTAATCCTCTTCCCAATGTATGTCAAAACGCGCACACGCTTTTGGTCATTATAACGATTTCCCAACCCTTCGTACACTGCCTCCATTTAATGTGATTTAAAATTGTCTTTTCGAATGTATGTTTTGAATACTCAAAAATATCTGGCTCGCCTTCTAGTGCAACTCCTTGAATTCGCGGCTTTTGCAACTCCTTGTTCCTCGTTTTTCCATTCATCTCCTGTAAGTTTTCTTTTCCTTCACTTCCGATCCCACTTCCTTGTTTGCTTTTAGCTTCCCATAATCATTGGGCTAGCCAGTATGGAAAAACATCTGAAGGAGCTCCTTTCAGCAGATCGAATCTCCAGCTTTCGACGCCATTTTTCCATCCCCGACGATGTCCATCTGTCACTTTTGGCAGACAACACCACTGATATGGAGAGGGAAGATGAGAGCACAATCGTCTTTCCTCTCCTGTCACTCCCCCTTCATCCGTTTTTGAGGGCCGTTCTTCGATACTGGGGTCTAATCCCTTCCCAGCCCAACGTGAATTTTTTTCGCATCATAATGGGATTGTAGAGCTAAACCGGCGTCTTAGGATTAATTTAGGTATACCTGCCGTTTGGCACTGTTATGTCCTAGCCAAATCTACTGGCCGGCTAGGACGCTACTTCCTTAGAGCCAAGGACACTGATCATCACTTAGTAACTATGCTTGCCAGCTTTGGCAAGCATGTCGATAACGTGATGGTCGTTGTCCGAGGCAATTGGGAGTTCGGCGAAGGCGAAGATTGCCTATACCCCGTGCCAAGGCGAAAAGGCGAACCAGGTGGCCGATTAGATCACTTTTGTTTCTGTTATCACAATATCTCTATTTGGCACTATATACGTCTAATCATTTTGTTTATGCATGCAGTGACTTGAAGAGAGTGCTAGTTTCAGACGATGACGTTGTGCTTGCAGAAATCAAAACTGCGTTACAGTTCGTCGGCCGTCTAAACCTTCAAAAACAAGGGAGAGCGGCCCACATTCTCCTACGGTACAAGCCGACTTACACGACATTCTCAGCGGCAGACAACATTTCGATCCCGCGAGGCGACAACCATCTTACAGCCCTCATCTTCTCCAGCTTCAAAAACTTAAGACAGATTGGTTTAGAAACATCCGATTCTGAACACGTAGAAGAACAAGCTGCTAAACCAATCGCCGAGGACCCGGACCAGTTGGCAGCAGAAGTTGACGAAGCTATTAACTCAGCCATTGAAGAAGTCAGACTGAACTCATCTGACCCTCCATCCACATCAGGCTGAGGGGACGCCTTCGAAGATATTTTTACAAATTTGGGAGACCTTTCTGACGCTTATTCTGAGGGTATGGTTGGGGAAAGTCTCTCGTAGTTGGCACAAAAGAAAAATGCCGAACACATGGCTACCCGACGGAAAGCAGAGGCCACCC
The DNA here is from genome assembly GCA_025200525.1 of Camellia lanceoleosa. Lineage (NCBI taxonomy): Eukaryota > Viridiplantae > Streptophyta > Magnoliopsida > Ericales > Theaceae > Camellia > Camellia lanceoleosa. The sequence continues at coordinate 43,151,580 of CM045767.1, forward strand.
GTTCTGGACCTGCCCCGACTGAATCTTCTGAACCCATTATTGTAAAGGAAACGGCTCAAGTTCATGCGGCCGAGACGGAGAAGGATGCCGAGTGGCCAATTACAGAAGAACGGCCGATTTCAGAAGATCGGGGAGAAAAACGTACCGCCAAGAGCGAGGTCGGCTCCGAGGAGGGCCCCATTGATAAACGACCACGTTTAGAGGAGTCGGGTGTGGTTGCTCCTTTTGTTGTTGAACCAAAAATAAAAAACATGCTGATCTCCTCTAAAGCGTCGGCTTTGAAAGATCCAGCTGTGGCATTGAGCTTGGCTACCTTGGTCTCCTTGCCAGCTGACAAGGCAACCTTTCGTGCTGAGCTGGATTTTGTAGCAATAGCATTAGCTGCCCAGTCGGTCCTTCTTGTATGTGACTTGATCTTAACTGCTTGTTTGGTTTGGTTGACATACGGTATTTCTTGGTATGTGATGATCCCAACTCCTTGTTTTGCAGACAGTTGGAAGGATAACCGAACTAGGCCGCCGCCAGCACGATGCCATTGAAAGAATTGGCCGCTTGAAGTCGAAAGTCGAAGGTGAGAGGAGCAGGGCCGAGTTTAAGGCAGCGAGAGCCACAATGGAAAGTGCACGAGCCGAGGGTGAGAAGGAGAGGGCTCGGACTACTGACCAGCTTAGATCCGACGCCAAGGAGAGGGCAAACGTGAGCGAGGAATCACTCAAGTTAGCCAATGAGGCACTTGCCAAGTTGGAGGCCGAGTTAGAAGAGTTGAAGAAGGCTATGGAAAAAGCCGACTCTGAGGCTTCCGCGGCGTTCGAGGCTGGAAAGAGTGCTGCCCTTGAAAACTACGTAGAAGAAGTCCCCAAATTTGAGAATCAGGGATTCAAACATGGGTGGCTCAAAGCCCTTGTTGCCGCTGGAGTTACATTGGCCATGCCAATTCCATACGAGCAAGTGGATGTTGAGTCGCTTGAGTCTGATCCCGAGGCTTGATTTGGGAGACATTTTAGTTTTATTAGGTATTTTCAATTTCAATGTGTGTTGTTGTAAACATGTTTTGTTTTCTTAGTAGACAACTATTTGCTCAGGGTAAACTTCATGTACAAAATGATGACTATGCTGTATTCAATTTATAAATGAATATTTCCCTTTCCTTGCATTATTTCCTGTATTTAATTGTGGTTATCAATGAAGATTACTATTTTGTTTTTGGTATTTTGGGTAAAACTATTGCTGTCTGTCGCGCGGTAGACAAACTTTCGTGTAGACTTGCCAATTAGATAACTAAGGGTTAATAAATTTGATAAGATTAATAAATGTGATCTTGCTGAATACCATTAGTTCGTGGGGCTTAGGTATTTGGCCAATCAGATTAATAAATCTACCCTTACCCCAGCCAATGTATGAACTCCAAAAGCCGAATATCATTAGTTCATGGAGTGGCTACGGCACAAATCGGTTGGCATTGGGCTTAGGTATTTGGCCAATCAGATTAATAAATTTGCCCTTGCCCTAGCCAATGTATGAACTCTGAAAGTCAAATATCATTAGTTCATGGAGTGGCTGCGGTACAAATCGGTCGGCATTAGGCTTAGGTATTTGGCCGATCAGATTAATAAATCTGCCCTTGCCTCAGCCAATGAACTCCGAAAGCCAAATAGCACTAGTTCATGGAGTGGCTGTGGCACAAATCGGTCGGCATTAGGCTTAGGTATTTGGCCGATCTAAAATCTTCCCTTGCCCCAGCCAATGAACTCCGAAAGCCAAATAGCACTAGTTCATGGAGTGGCTGCGGCACAAATCGATCAGCATTGGGCTTAGGTAGTTGGCCGATCAGATTAATAAATTTGCCTTTGCCCCAACCAATGTATGAACTCCGAAAGCTGAATAGCACTAGTTCATAGAATGACTGCGGCACAAATAGATCGGCATTGGGTTTAGGTATTTGGCCGATCAGATTAATAAATTTGCCCTTGCCCCAGCCAATGAACTCTGAAAGCCGAAGAGCACTAGTTCATGGGGTGGTTGCGGCACAAATCGATCGGCATTGAGCTTAGGTAGTTGGCCAATCAGATTAATAAATCTGCCCTTGCCCTAGCCAATGTATGAACTTTGAAAGCCGAATAGCACTAGTTCATGGAGTGGCTGCAGCACAAATCGATCGGCATTGGGCTTAGGTATTTGGCCGATCAGATTAATAAATCTGCCCTTGCCCCAGCCAATGTATGAACTCTGAAAGCCGAATAGCACTTCTAAATTAGAATGAATCAATAATGTTGAATATTGGTGGTTGTTGGAGTGCGCAAATTGATGATGTCACCTCGGGAATGGGGTGCACTCTTGAGTGATTAAAAAGGGGTTGAGAGATTCCATCTGGGTTTCATAAAGCGACTCAATTCTGCTCGTCTTTCGTGGCCGAAAAAGTGTGAATGTCAACCAGACTTTTTGTTAATAGTAAGGGAGAAGGCAGGACTTTGGCGGAGTTGGACTCAGCAATGAATCGAGGTAGTGAGCCTCCCTGTATAGGAGGTAGGGTATCTGCAGAGCATGAGAGGTGCCACTCTCCGCGTCGACGAAGCAGGTCTCCAAGGAAGGAGAAGCGCCAGCGGCGAAGCTCCCCCCGTTCGCGAAGTGAGGCTAGCGGACCACCATGCCCATTGAGCTTTTCTGTTTTCGTTGGGAATAGATCGATGACAGAGGCGGATTTCATCATCCGGGACCCGAACGCGGGGATCGAATTCCCTGGAAGTACAGCAGTCGATGGCTGGTCGACCTGACTTCGAGGTGTTTCGAGAGGGCGTTCATGGGGCAGTGAAAGGGTTGTACACCACCTATGAAATCGACATGCGTCTTCGTGCTACGCGACAAGAAATAGAAAAGAAGGATGAACGCATTCGAAGCTTGGAAGCTCGCGTAGAAACGGCTGATCGTGAGCTAAGGAAGGTCAAGGCTGCTCAGACACAACCAGCTAGACAGGCTAACCCAATCGTGGAAGGAATGGTGACCCAGCGGCTTATCAATACCGCAATTGCCAATCGTGATACGGCGAGCATGTTTGCAATGGAGTCCACGAAGGGAAGGGCCTACGAAAAAGGCTTCCATGAAGCCCGGAAAGTAGGGATACAGAAGACCAGGGAAAAGCTCGCCGAGGAAGTTTGCCGATGTGAAAATCGTGGATTTAAGCAGGGTTGGATCAAAGCACTTCAAGCCGAGGAAGTTCTCCGAGCAGCGGGCGTTAATTCGGCATTGCCGTTATACCAACGTGATCATTTCCCCTTTTCTGCCTTCAAAGTCGAGAAGAGTTACGACGAGGGAGACGCCAGAGAAAAATAGGCATTGTAATGCTCACGCGCAGATTGTGTGCAAGATTATGTAATTATTGTCTAATTGAATAAAATGTTTTACTTAGAAGTTTGTGTTTCATTTTGAATTTTTGCATGCTTAATTAGGCATCTCATTTGAAATGTTTGCATGTTTTGATTCGTTTATGCGATTGTGCCGGCCTAAGTTATCTAAGCATTTCATTTTGAATGTCAATGTGCTTTTCTGTGTAAACTGTTTTTGCCGGCTCAATCCGAATTCGGAGTAAAGCACGAAGGGCGCTCCGAATCCGGTGCATTAATCGGCCCAAAGGCGTCAGGCGCTGATGGGGCTCCGAATCCAAAGACAGCTGATCGTGATATCCACAAAGGGTGCTCCGAATCCGGAGGCTTTTATCGGCCCAAGGACGTCAGGCGCCGATGGGGCTCCGAATCCGGAGACTTTATTTGGCCAATCGTGATATCCACGAAGGGCGCTCCGAATCCGGAGGCTTTTATCGGTCCAAGGGCGTTATGTGCCGATGGGACTCCGAATTCGGAGACTTTATTTGGCCAATCGTGATATCCACGAAGGGCGCTCCAAATCTGGAGGCTTTTATCAGCCCAAGGGCATTATGTGCCAATGGAGCTCCGAATCCGGAGACTTTATTTGGCCAATCGTGATATCCATGAAGGGCACTCTGAATTCGGAGGCTTTTATCTGCCCAAGGGCGTCATGCGCCGATGGGGCTTCGAATCCGGAGACTATATTTGGCCAATCGTGATATCCACGAAGGGCACTCCGAATCCGGAGTCTTTTATCGGCCCAAGGGCGTCATGTGCCAATGGGGCTCCAAATTTAGAGACTTTATTTGGCCAATCGTGATATCTATGAAGGGCGCTCTGAATCTGGAGGCTTTTATCGACCCAAGGGCGTCATGTGCCGATGGGGCTCCAAATCCGGAGACATTATTTGGCCAATCGTGATATCCACGAAGGGCGCTCCAAATTCGGAGGCTTTTATCAGCCCAAGGGCGTCATGCACCGATGGGGCTCTGAATCCGGAGATTTTATTTGGCCAATCGTGATATCCATGAAGGGCGCTCCGAATCCAGAGGCTTTTATCGGCCTAAGGGTGTCATGCACCGATGGGGCTCTGAATCCAGAGACTATTTGGCCAATCGTGATATCCACGAAGGGCGCTCCAAATCCGGAGGCTTTTATCGGCCCAAGGGTGTCATGCGCCGATGGGGCTCTGAATCCGGAGGCTTTTATTGGAACACTTTTGAACTGGATTTTGCAATGAATAAACATGAATCTTTGTATTACAAAAGTGGAATGTATACAAGGTGAACTGTTCAAAATCAGTATCATTTCCCACAGGTTGGGTTCAATGATAGAATTTACGCAAGTGCGTTGAATTCCAAGGCCATGGCAGACTCCTTCCAGACATGTCTTTGAGCCGATATGCCCCTCCTCCTGTGATCGAGTCGACCTGATAGGGGCCATCCCAGTTAGGACCTAATTTTCCATCAGCCGGATTCCTGGCTGCTGGAAGTACTTTCTTCAGGACCAACTCTCCTGGTGTGTATCGGCGTAGCTGAACACATTGGTTGTACGACTTAGCAAGTTGTTGCTGGTACCGTGCCATGGACGCAAGGGCATGACCTCGTCGTTCTTCGACCAGAATCAAATCCAAAGCCAGCATCATGTCATTTCGGCCCATATCAAAAACTTACGATTTCAGGGTTGCGTGGCCGATCTCCAGGGATATGATCGCTTGGGTTCCAAAGCATAAAGCAAACGGCGTTTCCCCAGTGGATCGTCTCAGCGTAGTTCAATGAGCCCACAATACACTCGGTAATTCTTCGACCCATTTGCCTTTAGCCTTCTCCAGCCTCTTCTTGATGTCGTCCAAGATGGATTTGTTAGAGGTTTCAGCTTGACCATTGCTTTGTGGATAAGCCGGCGTGGAAAAGTAAGGCCGAATACCATACTTGCTGCACAACTCTCAGTAGGTGCCACAATCAAACTGGGTGCCGTTGTCTGAGATAAGTGCTCTTGGAATGCCAAATCGTGTTATGATATTTCGCCAAACGAAACGCTTCACGTTGGTATCTCGGATGTGCGCTAGTGCCTCCGCTTCTACCCATTTTGTAAAATAATCTGTTGCGATAATCAAGAATCGCTTGTTACCCGGGGCACGAGGCAGTGGTCCGATGATGGCAAGTCCCCATTGGGCGAACGACCAAGGACTGGTTATGGAGCTTAGCTCTTCAGCAGGCAGGTGGGTCAAAGGAGAGAACTTCTGGCACTATTCACACTTTTTCACGTAACATTCGGCATTGGCTCTCATTGTCGGCTAGTAATACCCCTGTGTGACGGCTCGATGAGCCAAAGAGTGCCCGCCAGAATGGGTGCCACAATTGCCCTTATGTATTTAAGTCAGGAGCTCTTCAACTTTGTCCGGATGCACGCATTCCAAATATGGACCAGAAAGGGATTTTTTGTAAAGCTTTCCTTGCAAGTCCAAGTAGTATCGCAAGGCTTTGTTTCGCAGTTTGTGCACTTTTTTCTTGTCCTCAAGGAACCATTCGAAAGATAGGAATGCAACAATGGGATCCATCCAACTTGGTCCAGATTTTATGACATTGACGTAGACTTCCTCTGAGGGGCTAATGCTCGGCTCTGGGATGAAACCTACTTCGATGGTCCATTTAATCTCTAAGTTAATGGCGGAGGCTACGCAAGCCAGGGCATCTACATGTGTGTTCTGATCACGTGTTATTTGATTCAATTCATGATGGTCAAATTTTGCTAGCAAGAAGTTAGCCGTTTTCATGTAAGCCGCCATACGGTCGTTTCTTACCGCGTACTCCCCCTTTAGCTGATTGATCACCAGTTTTGAATCGCAAAACACAAGCAAACGCTGAGCACCCAGAAGATGTGCATTCCACAAACCGGTTAGAAGGGCTTCGTATTCGGCTTCGTAGTTTTTGATGCTTCGAAGCCGAGCTTGACAGCCTGCTCAATTATTGCACCGTCGGGAGCCATGATTACTACTCCGGCTCCACTGCCCCGTTGATTGGATGATCTATCACAGTACAACTACCAAATGTCCCCAACATAAATTCTCCAGTTTGGCTTAGGTCGAATTTCATCGGACTTGAAGTTGGTAAGACCGCCGGTGAATTCAGCAACAAAGTCGGCCAGCACCTGTCCCTTGATTGAGGTTCTAGGTAGGAACTGAATGTTGTACTGGCCGAGTTCAAGAACCCACTTTGAAATGCATCCTGATGCTTCTGCACTACGTAGTACTGACCGAAGGGGTAATCTGTTAGTACCCCGATGCTATGCCCCTGGAATTAATACATCAGTTTTCTTTCCGCCATGACTAGGGCTAGGATGAGTTTTTCCAGCGGAAGGTAGCGTGTTTTAGCGTCAACCATTTCCTTGCTCACATAATACACTGACCGCTACTCCCCCAACTCTTCCTTTATCAGTACGGCGCTGACGGGTCGGTCGGAAACTACCAGATACAAAATGAGCGGGTCACTTGCCGAAGGTGTTTTCAAGAGTGGCACTGATCGGAGGTAGGTCTTAAGGCTATTGAAAGTGGCTTCGCACTTGGCGAACCATTCGAAAGCCTTGCCCTGCTGTAGTGTATGAAAGAATTGTCGGCAGCGATCTATGGACCGACTAATGAACCTGTTGAGTGCGGCGGCCATCCCTATCAACTTTTGAACCTCTTTCACTGAACGAGGGGAACCGAGCTCCAAGATTGCTGTGATTTGCCTCGGGTTGGCTTCGATTCCTCGGTGGTTGACAATGTAACCCAAGAATCTTCCAGACCCGATCCCAAACGCACATTTGGAAGCGTTCAGCTTCATTTGGTATTTGCGTAAAATGCCGAATGTCTCTTCCTGATCAGCTAGATGAGTTTGCTCTTCTTTGGACTTAACCACCATGTCATCAATGCACACTTCCATAGTGTGGCCGAGTTGCTCCTTGAACATGGCAGTGACCAGTCTTTGGTAAGTTGTCCCTGCATTCTTCAGCCCAAAAGGCATAACCATATAGTAGTAGGTTCCTCTTGGGGTGAGGAATGCAGTTTTGTCTTGGTCCTCCGGATGCATGGCGATTTGATGGTAGCCTCTGTAGGCATCGAGGAAGCTCATATGCTGATGTCATGCCGTCGCATCAACAAGTTGGTTAATTCTGGGAAGGGGAAAACAATCCTTGGGGCAGGCTTTGTTTGGGTCTGTGAAATCGACGCACACTCGCCAAGTTCCATTGTTCTTCTTCACAACCACTGTATTAGAGAGCCATGTAGGGTAGGTCACTTCCCTAATTGCCCCGGCGTCAAGCAACTTGTCAACCTCCTCGACAACAGCGGCAGTGTGCTCTGCGGCTGATCGCCGACTTTTCTGAATGATCAGCTTGCATTTAGGGTCAACATTCAAACGGTGCTGTGAAATGAACGGATCTATACCCGGCATCTCATATGGAGTCCACGCAAAGACATCAAGGTTGCTGAGCAAGAAAGAAATTAGTTGCCGTCTATCAGCTTGATTCAGGGAGGCGCCGACCATGAAGAACTTGTTTGGGCTTCCGTCGATTTCAACTTGATCTAGGGCTTCCGTGGCCTTTTCACTTGGGAGCCGCCCAACATTGTCGAGGCTCTCCCGATCCGGCACCTCAATGGAATTCACTTGCAACTCTTTTGGCATTTTTCCAGCGACGAGATAACATGCTTGTGCTAATTTCTAGGAGCCGCAGATTTGCTCAATGCCGCGTTCTGTCGGGAAGCGTAACAACTGATGATACGTACTCGGCACGGCTTGCATGGTGTGCAACCAAGTTCGCCCCATAATGAGATTATACGGCGATGGTAGCTTGACGACCGAGAATTCCACTTCCACTGTTCGGGAGCCTGCTCGAATGGGTATTGTGATTTTCCCCAACGGGTACTCTGGATTGGCGTTGAAGCTGAATAGTGGATAAGGTGCCAGAGAGAGATCCGATTCGGAGAAGCCAAGTTTGGTGAATGTCTTGTAATACATAACTTTCGATGTGCTCCCAGGATCAATGAGTACGCGCTCAACGGTGAATCGATTTATGCGTAACTCGATTACCAATGGATCGATGTGGGGGAGTGTCACTCCAGCCAAATCTGAATCATCAAAAGCAATGCACGCGGCTTCATGGGGCCGTTTAGCTAGAGTGAGTTGATCTTGAGGGTCGGGATTCGACTGAATCGTGTGCACCGCGGATGACATTGGCAGGCTGTATATCATGTGAATCACGCTGAGTGGAGGAGAATCCTGTCTTAAGGTTATTGCTTTGGTTGAGCTGCCTTTTCAGATGTACTGTTGTAGCCAACCATCTTGTACCAATTCCTCCAAGTGATCCTTCAATGTGTAACAACTCTTAGTATCATGGCCGTGATCTTTGTGATACTCGCACCGCCTATCCCGTCTTCTGGTTTGGGGAGGTCCCACCATTTTGGATGGCCATTTGAAGAACGGAAGGTGTTGGATTTTGGACATAACCGCGCTAATCGGCTCTGACAACTCTGTGTATTTCTTGTCGGCGCGCCTTGTGCACTTGCCATCAACTTGCAGTTGTTCATTTGCTCGATGGGGGCATTGGTCATTCGATCGGCTAGAATCCCGTCTCTTGTCTCGTTTAGCCCAATGCCGCGGTTCAGGGCTCCGAGGTGGTAGAGAGTTTAACGGCTGAGCAAATGCAGAAGGAGCCGTCTTGTTGGTCACGTTCCCGGCTTTAACCTGTAAGGCGTCGTCTTCCACTTTACAGTATTCCTCAACTTTCTTCATCAACGACCAGACTATTTTCGGGGGCCGTCTGGTCAAAGAGCTGCGGAGGGCACTGTCGGGATGTAATCCCATCTTGAAGGTGGTAATGGCCATGGAGTCATTGCAAGCATCATCTACCAGATTAAAACACTCCCAATACCGCGCCGAATACGCACGAAGGGTTTCTCCCGATTGAATCTGCATTGCCTAGAGGGAGTCGGCTTGCTTTGGCTGGACCTTATTAGTAATAAACCTTGTCCTGAAGGATTTTTGGAGTTGGTGGAAGCTCTTGATCGAAGCCGGCTCCAGTTTATAATACACCTGACAGCTAGTGGTCCTAAACTACTCAGAAATATTCTGCACATGAGAGCCTCATCGTCTGCATGCAGCGTCATGGCTTGCTTGTAATGGCAGATGTGATCGGTGGGGTCTGATTTAGCGTCGTACAAGGTGAATGACGGTGCTTTGAATTTCTTGGATAGCACTGCTCTTGCAATCCGTCATACAAAGGGATCGTGCTGGTCTTCTTCTTTTGAATTGTTTCTTCTTCGCTTATGCCTTATACGTGGACTTTCTTCAGAGGAACTGGTAGTTTCGGGTCGTCTCTTCTTCTTGGGCTCCGAAGATAATGAGTCGAAGTCACTATCAGTGTCGTGTTGTCGGGCTCGAGGCCGTCGACCACCTGCCCTCAGAGGTCGTTCCGGATTTGGGCGTACAGCTTGTTTGGACTTTGCCACTTCCAAGGCCAAATCCTGACGGAGACGTTCGTTCTCAATGATCATATTCTCCAACCTCTGTTCGTTTTGTTTTGCTTATTCCATGATCGCTTGCATTGTCTCATGCGCTGAAGTTGAGGGTGAGACGAAGTTCAAGGTGCACCTTGCGGCGATCGTCTTCGGTCCAAGCATGTTTGTTGGAGTGAGGTTGTCTCTCTGTGTGGTTTTGTCAGTGACTATCGGAGGGTCTTCTGTTACGCCCGCCATGGATGTATTTGAGTATTCCCACAGATGGCGCCAATTGTGGGGAAGTGGTTTGGAAATACTCTTCAGATCCTAGGGGATGCTCGTGATCCTCAGTTAGTCACCTGAAAAGGAATGAACACTCCGGTCGGGGGTGCCGGAATTAGCACTCTAACGGATAAGTCAGTGTATACTCTCTTGATTGCTTGTATCTTAAGTTAAGTTTGCTAGTTCTCAAATACCTTTCTCTGACTGATGATCCTGTATTTATATTATTCTCTTTGGGCCCTAGGGCCGGGCCCTAGGGCCAGGCCCATCCTCAATCCTTTGCATGTACTTCTGCTCGGTCTTTGTTCCACTAGTTGGAATGCTGATTATTTTATTCGGCTCTTCAATTGACTAGGATCAATGCCGAATAAATATTGTGTCCCGAGTTGGACTCATCCATTAATCCCCGTTGATCCAATATAATTCGGCTCCCACATATGCCTATAGTGCTATGATCTTTGCTAGTTTCAATGCCTTTGACTTCAATCATGTCTTGCATGCATTGTTTGCATGATTTAATGTTGTTTAGCATGTCATTTCAGTGTTGAAATATGTGCCATTACATTCCATCTTTCAATTGTTACATCACTCTCGAAAGTGGTCTTAAGCCCTTTGTTGGTTTGAGCACGAAATTAAGGCGTTCATGCCTAATGGTTTTAGCCTTCTCTTGAGGGTTTCTACTAACCAACGGCATGATGCTTCTTTCATGCTCAAGAAGCTTGTGGCTTGGTCCATCTTTCCAATTAGAGGACTTCTCACTTTGGACTTAACCAGTTAAAGGATTTATCGGTAATCTAAAATGAGTAAACAAAATGAATCAAAGTAAAACATGTCAAGATAACATGTTTGAGTTGCATTGCATGTGTTTGGATCGGACGTTAATCCAAACACAAGAAATAAGAGACGTTTCATACTTGAAGTGATGAAACGTGCCTCATTTCTTAGTCACCAACACCCTTGATCATGTATGATAGGGTGGAGTTTCATCGAGTCTATTTGTGCATTCATTGACTTGTACAAACTTGGCTTCTTGGCCATCGTGCATTGCGATGCTCAGTTGGTGGCCCGAGAGTCGAGGATCACACTCCTTTGAGCTTGAGAAATGATAAAGAGGGTGGTTGTACACACATACCCTGCAAATACCTTGCTTTGCCTCTGTTTGCAGCAAAATTGGAGTGTGCAGGAGCAAGTGGCCGACCGGCCAGGGTAAGTGGCCTACCGCTTCCTCTGGTGGCCGACAGTCCTCAGGCTCAGAGGTGGTCCACAATTGTTCTAGTTCTGGAGCAGAAACAACCTGGAGATTGGTTTGGTGTTCAGGAATCAAGGTGAATGCAAATAGAGGCAACCGGTGGCAAAGTGACGGATTTCCAGGAGGACGCAACCGAGCATGCATGTCTCCCTCGCCTGCAAGGCCACTTTATTACTTTGCTAGCTAGTTGTTGTTAATTAAATACATACGATGTAATTAATTAGATTAGTTTGTTTTGTAATATTTAAATTAGCTTAGATTAGCTAGTTATTCAATTTGTGTTGTAATAATTAGTTAATAGTTAGCTAATTAGTTGATTTGTAATAGTTAGCTTGATTAGCGTAGCTAGTTAGCTTATTCATTCGAACCCTCCATCGAGAGGGCAAATGTTGTAATAAGTGTGCGTGTATGTGTGAATGTCTTCCAACCTCACATCTTTCTCCCTTTTATTTATCCACTTTCAGTGGTTAGATTAGGCCATGTTTTGATTAGCATACCTTATGCTTGCATGTTTGCATCATTTATTTGTCTTGCATGCACCGAGCTCGGCGCATCATTCAAATTGCATTGTATTTCAATACCAATTTGAATACATGTATCGAATTGTAGCAATCATATGCCATATTAGATAGCCGAGCCTATTTAGTTGTATTATTGCATGTGTTGCATTAGGCATATTAACATAGTTAGGATCATGCATATTTCTAACTAGCTTTTGTTTTGGCTTGGAGTACACTGTAAGTGTTTACGCTTTAGCATATTGCATGAGATGTGTATGTTGCCATGTTAGCATGCTTGCCATGTGGCTAATTGCTTAAGTGTCTAAACTGCATGAATGCCTGTGGATGAAGGCTTTATTACTTGAATTAGGACAATTCATCAAATGTATGTTTTAAGCCCACTTGAGGGTGGCAAATCCGCGCTTTAGCCTACTTGAGGGTAACACTTCTAAACCATTTTCGAAAAACAAACATGAATTATTTTGTTCCAATTCTCGTGATTGAGTCTATACTTGTATGTTGTGCGCATCATATAGTAAGTTAGCTAATAAATGAAATAAGAACACATGTGTTTTCAAAATAACATATCATGCTTAGAAGAGGCCGATCCTTTGATCGGGCGAGCAGGGGTGCTCATTGCAAGACCTTCCCCTCTCGTACCGAAGTTCCCGAGTCGAGGCAACTTTGGTGATGACGGACACGTGGCCTTAGGCACGAGTCAGGATTTCCTAAATTTCCCAACAATAAAAATATTTAGGTAGTGACTCTGAAATCTGGAAAAGCAGTCCATGTTTGGCGTTTTTTGATAAAAATCAATTTTTCAAAACGATTTGCCGGATTTGGACTCTTTGGTGATTTATCAGTCTTACATTGTACTTTGTGAGATTAGATTTAGAATCGTGATAGGAGTCCGAATTGTAGTAGCTAAGAACCCAATTCGCGACCTCGCGCGCGGAGCGAGTTCGGGCGGTCTACAATAGCTTATGCATTCCCAGATGGCCTCTTTTGTACAACTTGCCTTTGCAGATGATAAATTGGACGGCCACACATCGTATTCCCCTTTTGTCCTTGGCATTTGCTCCTAGTGGATACACCTCATTTTCTAAGAAATTCCAAATATCGTAATACCAAGGGTTCTTGTCTGATGCCTCATCTATTGCGGCAATAGTTTCATAGGTCGGCGTGTACCTCTGTTCAATAATGATTGGATGCATCCTGACTCCCAATGGAATGTCTACCATAGAAGATAGAGTTGCTAGTGGATCAGCGAATCGGTTGTTCTCTCTTAGGAGGTGGGTAAACATTAACTTCTAAAACCTCGGAATTAGCATGTCTAAGACCTGATGGTAAACTTTCATTTTCTTTTCTTTAACCTGCCAATCTCCATTGGCCTGAGACACAACCAAATTCAAATCCCCGATGACGTCTAACATTTTTGCCACTAGTTCCAGGGCGGCTTCTAAACTAGCGATACACGCCTCATACTTTGTTTCATTGTTAGATACTTTGAACCGAAGTTTGAAGGATAAGGGTATATAGGAGTCATCAGGTGCTATTAGCAACACACCGATCCCATAACCGTATTGATTAACTGCTCCGTCAAAGTACATAGTCCACGTTCTCTTTTCTATTTGCAGAATATTTTTATCTGGGAAAAGGTACTCCACCGCTTCATCCCCTTCTACTTGGTGATCTGCCAGAAATTTCGCTACAGCTCTCCCTTTAACAGACTTGCGTGTAACATATGTAAGATCAAATTAAGAGAGAAAAAGCAACCAACGGGCTAGCCTACCCTTAAGCGCTGGCTTCTCAAAGAGATATTTGATAGGATCTAATCTTGAAACTAGGATTATAAAGTGAGCTAACAGGTAGTGCCTCGACTTTTGGGTAGCCCATACCAAGGCTAGACAAGATTTCTCAAGAGGAGTGTAACGGGTCTCGTAATCCAGTATTTTCTTGCTCAAGTAGTAAACAGCTTTCTCCACTTTGGCATTCGACTCCTGAGCTAACATACACCCCATGGTCGAGTTTGTCCCTGACAGGTGCAAGATCAATAGTTTTCTCGATTCTGGTGGTAATAACACATGTGGATTCTGCAGATATTGCTTGACCTATTCAAAAGCGAACTGACAGCAATCATCCCAATGAAACTTCTTTTTTTTTCTTCAGGAGACCAAATAGTGGTTCACAAGTCAATATTAGTTTTGAAATAAACCTTCTTATGAATTGCACTTTACCAAGAAAGCCACGCACCTCCTTTTCAGTCTTTGGTGATGGCATTTCTAAGATGGCCTTGATTTTGGAAGGATCTACCTTAATTCCTCTCTGTGTGACTAAGAATCCTAGCATTTTTCCTATTGTTACACCGAAAGTGCACTTTTGCGAGTTCAACCTCAATCTATACTCTCTGATCCACTAAAAGAATTTCTTTAAGGCAGTGTAGTGGCCTTCTCGATCTTTGGACTTGACAATCATATCGTCCACGTACACCTCAACTTCTTTGTAGATCATGTCATGTAAAATGGTAGTTGCAGCCCTCTGATAAGTGGCCCCAGCATTCTTTAGCCCAAACGGCATGACTTAGTAATAATAGGTGCCCCACGGAGTGGTGAAAGCAGTCTTCTCCCTATCCTCGGGTGCTATCAAAATTTGGTTATACTCAGAAAATCCATCCATGAACGAGAGCAATGCATGACCTGAGGTGAAGTCTACTAACTCATCAATATGCGGCAGTGGAAAATCATCCTTTGGACTAGCCTTATTCAGATCCCTGAAGTCGACATAGACTCTAATTCTGCCATCCTTCTTCGGAACTGGAACCATATTGGCCAACCATGTTGGATACTTAGATACAAGCAAAAACTCTGCCTCATTCTGTTTGGTAACTTCTTCCTTAATCTTCAAAGCCCAATCTGGGCGAACTCTGCGCAGTTTTTGCTTAACTGGCCAGGCCTCAGGATTGAGAGGGATCTAGTGTTGTACAATCTCAGGATCGATTCCAAGTATGTCTTTATAGGACCACGCAAAAACATCTTTGAAATTTTTTAATAAAGCGATTAAACGCTCGTGTTCCTTTGAAGACAGCGTAGAGCCGATTTGGATCAAGTGAGGATCTTCCTTAGTACTCATGTTAATCGATACGATTTCATCTGTATAGGGCTTAACACGCCTCTTCTCCTCATGATTAACCAAATTTTTCAAAACCTAAGGAATTTCTTCCTCTTCGTTTATGTCAAAATTTTGAAAATTAAGATCAGTATAACAAACCAAGGGCATAGAGAAGTAGGCAACATTCACAGCATTCCCATTCAAAATGTCACGACCCAAACCCACCCCTATAGGTTTAGCATCGTAACCGGCCAGTAATCTTGGGATTACCGAAGGCCTCTGAGACAAATTAACATAATAATAGGGGCTAGCGGAAGCAAATAAGAATATACAACGTCCGTTGAGCTGTGCAGACTTATATGAGACAGAAAAATTTTAAACTTTTTATATACATATATACACATCAACCTCACGTCATAATATATATACAGATTAGACAGAAAGGGACTTAGTCCCCTTTTTCAAAATACACATGACTTGAAAGGCCAAACAAGAAAACATAACTTAAACTTTAAATTACTTAGCGATAATCACTTGACACATCCGGAACCTCCACGGGAGGCACATTGGTTGGCTGACAAAACAGATTCTAGACAGAAGCCTCTAGCCTGGTCACGCGCCTGATCACCTACATACATAAATAATACAGTAAGCTAAAGCCCAGTAAATAACAACAGAGTAAAGGGTTTCAATGAATGAGTCCATGCAGATTTCAGAAATCAATTCATATTGTATCAAAATCATGCTTGATCAGATCGAAATCATAATTCAGCTTTATCAAATCCATACTTGATCAGATCATATATAGACAGAAACCATAAGTCATGGCTACATTTACGTGATACATCCATTAGCATAACTAAACAGAACGCACAATGCGTAAGGTTGTGAATAACCTCCTTAGTTCTCGCGAAGGAACCTCCGGATCCGGGTAACAGAACAGCTAAGCCCCCATGGCGGGCCTCCGGTACGAGCATCAGTGCACAAACAGAACGCATAAAGTGTAACACAACAGAACGCATAAAGCGTAAAGTTCCATGAAGGAACCTCTGATACCGGGTCACGGCTGTAAATCTCACATGGCACTAAGGATGTCACGAATACATGTCAGAAATTGGACAATCATTCATTGTACTTAACATATCATTTCAGAAAATAGATCTCATTTTGTCACATAGAAAATAAGTACTGTTGAACATATCTTTACTAAGTTATTACTCACAGTGGGCTGCAGAAACAAATCAGACAGACTGGACATATCAGGAAAATCAGGCAGACAATGGCGTATGACCTACACAAGCACATAACATATAAACATTGAAATACAGTATTACTCCCTTGATTAAACTTGTCCTTTCTAGTCCAAAGTTCTACTACGTTTATTCTTTCTCGTTTAAATAAACCGGGTTCTTACTCCACATATTCTTTTATTACTAAGTCCCTCTTTTCCAAATAGATTGATCCTTTACTTGGCTTCTTAAATAATTACCATGAGATCAATGATTTATTCTTTAACTAACTAAACTATGTTGATTAGTAGCTTATTATTCTTTATTGAGTCATAAATCATGTTTAGAATGCATTGGAAAGAGATGGGGATAAAAATATGAACTAAATGCAACTTTCCAAAATGTGCTGAAAATGGGTCTTCGCTCGAGCACCACTTTGGTCGCTCGAGCGGACTGTAAAATTTGGAAAACTACTGGGAGGTCGATTTTCACGCTCAAGCGAGACTTCCCTCGCTCGAGCGGACAACGAAAATTCTGAAATTCCAAAATTGCAATTAAAGTTCAAATTTGGTATTCAAAGCTTCAAAACATGCACTTTGGTATACAAACATGGAGAACCATTTATTAAAGTCATAAATTGCTAAATCATTTATTCAAAATCATGCTCCAATTGCCAAATTTAGTTTTAATTCATTTTCTCTATATCAAACTCACAATTTTAAAACATGAATTATACTTTCCAAACTCTTGAAATTTCCTGATGCATGTAAAAGTAAGACCCAATTTCATTATTAACAATGAAAATCAAACTTAACTAATGAATTACAAAATCAATTCCTTAAAATCTCAACTTAACTCAATCTATAACCAAAACTTAATTTATGATCATAAATGTTCCAAAACGTGTTTAAGTTGAATAAAACTTTTAAGTTCAATTACATGCATGGATCAAACAAATTCATAATTTTCATAATAAAATCAAAACTATTTCTTTCATGAGGATTAATTCCAAATTTCCATAAATTTGATTCTTCTAAAGCTTTTCCTTTCTCTTTTCAAAACATGAGATCGAATTAATCTAAATTCTTCAAAATTCATGATGCATGTATAATTAGGGTATTAAACTTGTAAAATTTATTCATGCATGTACCAATGAAGCTTAATTTCATGCAAAATCACAACATCAAACGCAAATAATTAATTTCTAATTTATTCTCCATAAACACTCACATGCATGCAACCCAATCCAAATTAACTCCTATAATTTTGAATCTAATTCAATTTTATCACTCTTTTACTAATTCTTTTTAATTTACATGAAATTGAAGTTATATGACTCTTAGGAAAGCATTTGCATGTATGAAATTAAGATTAAAACCAACTAATTTTCTATGTTCAAAATCAACTCATGATTTAATTCTTGATTTAGCCAAATTTTAGATTAAATTAATTTCCTTCATATCTAACCCAAATTTAAACTTATAAGTCTTTCACACATGAATTTAAGTCTAAAACATCAAAATTCCAAAATGCATGTAGAAATAAAGCCCAAATTCAAGTGAGATGTTCAACATCAAACCAAAATAATCAATTTCCATGTTTATTTCCATAACTATGGATCCTAGCTTTATTTCCTTGCTCAAACCCATTTCCTCACAAATTCCATGGAATTGATCTTAAACTCCTCTTAATTTCAAGTGTAATGTAGAGATTCTACAAAATTGAGTTTGATTCCATACCTTAAACTTAAATCTCAAAAGTTTAGTGGATTTCCTTCTAATTCCATTGTTCCTCCTAGCTTTTCTTCCCTTATTTTCCTTCTTCTTGAGCTGAAGTTGCTTCCTTCTCTTTCTTGGCTCTTTCTCTCTCTCTCTCTCTCTCTCTCTCTCTCTCGGGTTTGCACAGGGGAAATGTGAAGCCATACCCTTTTGTTCTTAATCTCATTTCAACACAATAACTCACATATTATTATATTTATATACATATCATGTGCTGTCTTCACATCACGTGCACGCACACACAAATCACAACCAGATTTCTCAGTACACCCACCTAAGATTTCTTAGTGCACCCACACACACAAATCTAGTTTGTTCCTTAAAGAATTTTATGCTTAGGATAAATTTTAATTAAGCAACACTTAGCCTTAATAAATCTTGGCTAATACATAATTAATTAATCATAACTAATTATATATCCCACATAATTTAATTAGTCCAATTTAACTTCCGTTAGGGCCCAATTAATTATAACTAAATTTATCAATCTGAATCAGATTTTTAATCGAACCCCTAAAATGTTCCAAATATTAAATTAAACTTATTTTCATCCTCAATTTCGATTCCCCAAATTATTTAGGCCTTCAATTTGATCAGACACCAAATCTTTGTTAATAAATTACATTTTCAAATTAAGCACCCCATAACTAAATTTAATTCGAAATAATTACAATTCTCAATCCTCATAATTTAATTAGCTTAATTTTCTCCAATTCAAATCTAATTAATCGACTCTCAATTTTACTAAACTGAATCGAATACTTAATAAAACTCCCGAATGGGTCCGTAATTAAAATGAAATTGATTCAACTTCTCAATTTTACTTCCTTAAGCCATTTGGACCCTTAATTTCTAATTCCAAAACAAACTTTCAATAAAATCATATACGAGTCAGATTCCACAATTCTCATAAATCCCAAATAAATTATAATACTCGGCAATTAAATCTCAAATCCTCTTAATTAATCAAGTATTAATCATTATATGAGATGGAGCCGTTACACAAAAAGTCTGGATCCTCAGCTAGAGTGGACTCAAAGGAAAAACTAAAAGATGACTTGGACAAGACTTTGGCATCTAGGTTACCACTCCCAAAAGTACTAGACTCAGAGGAACCCAAATCTAACTTTGACTCCACAGACTCAGTGGAATCAGATCCAAACTCACTATCCGATTCAGAACTGTTGATGACGCCTTGCTCAAACTTCCAGACCAGGTATAGAGCCTCAGATGCACCAACGATCAAATTGGAGAAATCTGCTGCTAGGGTAACCCTGATCATTGAGATAGTGAAACTATCCCCCAAGCTGGAGGTCTCAGCTCCAGCAGTGGAACTCATTAATAAGTCAGCCAATGCTTTTCCCAACAGCTCATCTTCTTCAATGCCCAAGTTTGCAGTCTTTCCTTGATCTGTATCAGTGCTTAGGTTTGCCTGTTCATCCTTCTCTTCTGGTAATTGGTGCCCGAAAAAGATCTCGAACCCCGGATACACGGTCTTTGTTTCCCATTCATCTGAAGGTTAGGAATCCACAAATAAATCTTCCTTTGGCGAACAAAGCGTCCATTTAGGATTCCCCGTATAGGTTTGTGGACTAACTCATACTGCTTCCCAGTCCTCTTTGCCTTCAACCTCTCTCTCAACTACTGTCATTTCCTCTGCCAATCTGCAATGGTTGGTTTGTATCCCAGCCCGAAAGCATGGGGGTTATGACTCAGCTTCTTAGTAATAGTACCTCTTTGCCTACTATTTCGGCCTAGTCCTAATCCGGGTATACGCCCATGTTTGTTCATCATGTATATGGATTACTCACATAATCTCTATCGCCCTCTGCCATGATGGTTTGGACCAACTGGGCTTCTACTAGAGAGAAGCCGGAAAGGAACACGTCCTCTTCCCCATGTATGATTTCCAATAATGGTGTAGTGGTTCCTTGGGGAGGATGGATTGCAGAGGTACCGTACACAGTGGCAATCCCGCCTTTAAAGGGGTACTTCACTAACTGATGGACTGTTGATGACACAGCCTTCATCTGATGGAGCTAGGGCCTTCCCAGTAGTAGGTTGAAAGTGGCCGGAACATCCATGACATGGAATTCTACCTCATGTTCAGATAGGCCAATTAGGATATTGCTCTTCAAGGTTCCCATGACATCCCGACTTGTATTATCATAAGCCCAGATAGCTTGGGTCGTAGGTGTAAAGTCAATCGGCCTCAAACTAATGGCATAGGCAATTCTAACTGGGCACACATTAATCGCGGACCCAGTATCTACTAATGCCACTAGAATCCAGTTTTTTTGACTCTTTAAGGTTACATACAGAGGCTTGTTGTGGTTGGCGCCCTCGGGAGGCAATTCTTTATCCATGAAGGATATTGCTGGCATAACGTCCCCAGAGGTGACCAGTGACACCAATTGGTCAGTGGTGGTGTCAATGGGAAATTTGGTTCGGTTCATTGCTTCGAGCAAGGCTTGCCTATGTTCCTGAGATGCCATTATCAATCCCCAAATGGATATGTCAGCCTGAATCTTCTTGAGCTATTTTAAGACCATGTTCTCCTCTACATCCCTCTCTTTTGCTTTCTCGACCTCCTTTCCAGAGGTCTTTGGCTGGTCTAACACTGCGGGTTTGAAGTACTGACCGCTTTGGGTCATGTGATTGATCTCATCAGTATACCAAGTGTCATCTGGGGTATCAACTTTCCAACCTTCGTCAGTGTATGCGTGACTTAGGTCACTATCTTCCCACCACTCTCCCGAAGTCAAGACCAGACTGGCATCAGGTTCTATTCAGAGCATATTAACATCACGCGTCCCATCATCATACCATTCTTCTTCCACCATAGCTCAGATTTCAACATCTCGATATTTTTTGAGTTTCCTTAACATTCTCTTTCAATCATTGGGATCCAATTATATTTTCTTAGTGTTTTGAATGCTGTCGGTTCTGGACTCAACTTCTTCTTTCCTTTTTTCTTTGCCTTGTTCCAAAGTTATCTTTGCTTGGATTTCCTCTATCATTTCCTTTTGAAACTGTTCCAATGCCTATTCTGTCTCAGTAGGAGGTGGAGCCTTAGCCTTACCCTTAACAACAATTTCCTATTTTCCCCCGATCTTTCCTGTTTGTTCCTCCACATCGGACTCTTCCCCACTTAACCATCCATTGCTAGTTTCTAGCTAGCTCGGGTCCCACCATCCCATCTGTACACAGCTTGTGTCTTCTTCCTCAAAGAAGTAAAGATCCTCCAGATCCTCTTCTAATTCTGCCAGATCCTCCTCTAGGTTTGCTAAGTCATACAGGCCTTGCTCGGGCCACTCGTTCTGATTCTATGCCATTTGGTCTTCCCTAATAGCATTAATGCTAAGACAATCCGGCAATATGACCACTAGCTTTGGCTGATAGATGGCCACAATGTATAAGCTGGGTTCATACTCCTCTGCAAGTGAGACCCCATTTTTTATGATGTGAGTATCAGACAACCCTGTCTTCAGTGCATTCTTCTCTTTCTTTATTTCTACTGCCACAAGTTTGGGTGGGGTTTATATTTCTACTATCATGGGTCTGGGAAGGGTTTGTGGTGTTAAATCCATTATGCACGTGTCTGTGCCTTCTAGAATGACCACCTTTGGTTTTGGTAGGTGGGATGAGGTAATGTATATGTTGGGGTTGAAGGTGGGCGGTCGCGTATGGATGTGGTTAATGTTTTCTGGTGAGGGGACTTGGTTATGTGCAGGAAGTGGGTTGGTTATTATGTTTGGTTTTGCGGGTGGGTCGATGACTTTGTTGTCGATAAGATCCTGAATCTCATGACGTAGGCAGTAGCACATGTCTGTGGGATGGCCATGTTATTGATGGAAGATATAGTACTGGGTAGCGTCATGTTTGGGTGACAGTAGGTCAGAAAGTGGTCGAGGATCGAGAGGCTTGAGATGCCTCCATCAATAACTTGAGTGCTTGAGTTGGGCTCATATGGAGGGGCGTAAAGACTCTACGGTTTCGGGGTGGACCGGTATTTTGTGAAGGTTGTGAGGTTGTGGTAGTAGCAAAAGGATCAGCCATCTTGGTCATCGAAACCACAGTACTGACATCCGTAGGCTGCAAAATAGTGCCACTGCTAGCATTGGTATTCCGAGAGAATGACCTTCTTGCAGGTTCACTTGTTCTGTGGATAATACGCTTTTTGAATGCACTCTTAATCTGGACCCCCAGCTCATGTAAGGAAGCAAACGTGGACAAGGTGCCACTATCATTCCCTGCAACATGTTTGGCTCTAGGTTCTGGACCACTAGACGGACTTGTTCTCTCTCAGCAAGTCTATTTGTCATTCAGGCTGCTTTGGCTCTCCACTGGGCGACAAACTCGATAAATGATTCTTTAGGGTTCTAGGTGGTGGCCTCTAACTCACTAATGGTTACTTCTATTTGAGTGTTATATGAGTACTAATTGACAAATGCCTCAGATAGCTCCTCCCAATTCCGTTTTTTAGAATGCTTCAATTTAGCGTACCAGATGGCCGCCACATCAGACATGGTCCTTCTAAACAACGAAAGCTTCTGCGCCTGAGACAAACCCATTGGCCTCAATACATCTGAAAACAATCGGACATGCACAATTGGATCCTCACTCTCATCAAATCTGTCGATGTGGGGCATCTTAAATTTCTCCGATAACCTGACTGAAGCTTTAGTGTACTGGTCTTCGATATCTGGAATGGAGTTGAAACCTTACGATTTCTTCAATGCTTTCTCCAATCTAGCAATCTTGACTAAGGCCGAATCAATTTCATTGAGATCGAAAGGAAAAATCCCTGTAGGAGGTTGAACTAGAGGTCGATAAGCTGGAGCCAGGGGGAAATATGTCCTGAGGAGCTAGGACTAGTAGAATTTCTATTGGTGGGATAGATCTAGGCTTGGCTGAGCAGTAGAGATCAGGTGTACAATTGACGTTGATGCCCCAAATGTACGCCGCAGATCGGTAATGACTTCATCTTGTGCAACCATCCTCTGGTTTACAATGTCCATAGTCCTTTGGATGGCAATCATCATGGCAGGGAATTCCTCTATGCTTGGTGTTGTGTACTGTGCCATTGCTAATCTGGGTGAACTTGATGCTGGTGAATTAATTAACTGAGAATGGGTAGGTGTTTGTGGAGTGCTTTGTACTGATGCTATTGACCATTTGTTTCTTCTCCGTTGAGTGATTGGAGAAAGCGAGACTAGCACGAGCTGACCACCAACCAGGTCTTGAGCTTTGCATAGCCTGCAGAAATGAGTCCACACAACTTGGGGAATATCGGGTCTTTCTGAAGCTATGATGGTAAACTACCTAGCAAAAAGAAAGAAAGAAAAACAAAATAAAAAATCGGACGACGCTTCGGCCTCAATCCACATAGTTGAACTATAATCCTTACTGGACTATGTCTTCAAACTCATCCTGATATGAAGCATCCTGTACAGCTTCATTATAAAAGAACATATCAAGTAACAGAACCAAAACACCCTTATGAGGGAGTAGGGTTACCTTGTCCTAGATTTTTGGCATGATCTAGGCTGCACTATTTCAAACAAAGAGTTTCACAACATCCTGCAAATGGGTGACATCCTGTCCTCAGTTGGAATAGTCACTATAGTTTCACTATATGCAACTAGGTTGAATGGTCAAAAAGGGTACCTTGGCAAGATTACCTAATATACCTCTCATACCTAACACCGAGAAGTGAAAGGAGGATCAAACGGTACAGCGGTAATCTAGATCCAAGGGTTGTGTTCCCAACATGGTAGAGCCCATGACCAGTCAGCCTTTCGGGCAACCCTCCGGCAAACCGTCCAGGAATAGCAGTCGGCGAACACAGTGACTTTAAGTGCACCAATGCAATGCAAATGCAAATAAATATATAAGTGTAAATAAAAAGTCACATCATAAGTTTCAAGTCAAGTTCTCTAAATTCCCCAACAGAGTCGCTAGAAACTATAGCTTGACTTTCTGCGCTCCTTTTGAAAGGCAAATAGCCTTACAGTTCGGACTCCACTTGTGGTTCTGAATTAGATTTCACAAGTGCAATGTGAAATAGTGAAAACACAAAAAGAGTCCAAATCCGGCAATTCTTTTTGGAAAATCGATGTTTGAATCAAATGCCAATGGACTACTTTGCTAGATTTCAGAGTCGCCACCTAAATATTTTTGAAAAATTTAGGAAACCCGAGACTCGTGCCAAAGGCCATTAGTCCGCCATCACCAA
The DNA here is from genome assembly GCA_025200525.1 of Camellia lanceoleosa. Lineage (NCBI taxonomy): Eukaryota > Viridiplantae > Streptophyta > Magnoliopsida > Ericales > Theaceae > Camellia > Camellia lanceoleosa. The sequence goes on from CM045767.1 coordinate 43,175,798, forward strand.
AGTTGTCTCAGCTCGAGAACTTAGGTACGAGAGGGGATGGTCATGAATTGAGCACCCCACTGGCCCGATCAAAGATCGGCCTCTACTAATCATGATGTGTTTCTTATTTACATTATATTCTCTTGTTCCGATTTATTTAGGTATTCTTTACTATGTGATGTGCACACAAGGTATAGACTAGTTTGCAAGAATTGGAACATTTGATCTCATGTTTTGTTTTGAAATTGTTTTGTGATTTTGCCATTTGAAAAAGTGGGCTAAAATGAACATTTAATCAAACCGTCCCAATTCAAGTACCTAGCCTTCATCCACAGGCATTCAAGCATTTAATCATCTAAGCACTTAGCCTCATGGCAAGCATGTTAGACATAGCAACACAAACATTCATGCAAGATGCTAAAGCAATAAATAAATAAATAAAAAAAGGCTCACCTAGTACTCCGAGCCAAAACCAAGCAAAATAATTCAAAAAATATGCATGCTCCTAATTAAATGCAATATTACTAATGCAATACACACATTGTGCATTTTAAAGGCTCGGCTATGAGCATGGCATATGATTTCATTCAAGACATGCGAGACAGCACATATTTAAGAAATGAATTTGGACATTGATATCGGGTTAGTATAATGAGCCGAACCTTATATGCATGCAAGACAATGGATGCAAAACATGAGAATGCTAATGAAACGTGATGCTCTATACTAACCATTGTAAGCGAATAAATAAAAGGGAGAAAGACGTGGGGTTAGAAGACGTACAATTATTACAACATTTGATCCCTCATGCAGGAGGGTGCGAATCAATGTCCGAAAGTCTGAATTAAACTAACTATTACAAAACCGAATGAATGAATAAAATAGGCTAAGCTAATTAACTAGCTAAGTAGGCTATCTATGCTATTACAATGAATAACCAAGATTATTACAACAATTACAAATAGACAATAATGAATAATTACAACACTTAATAATTAACGAGACTAATTACAATAAACAACGTTAAATTGATTAATTACAATAATCATAATATAAGCGAGGATGCGTAAAAATCGCATGCATGCACATGCACGGTGCTCAAAAACAACTCTATCTGCCCCAAGCTTGCCTTGTTTCACCTCAGCCACTTCCCTTTATTTTATTTTGCAAAAATACACTGTTGGCCAAACTTTGAGGGCCGGCCGGCCTCAGTGAAGCCCGGCCTAGCATAGAGAAGGCCGGCTGTGCCTCAATTTTGTGCAAAACTCTGTTTTGTGTTCTAAAGTGAAAACAGTGCAAACTCTGTTTTGTCTCTTTCTTCCTTCTCTGTCATGGAAAAGCCTCGAGAGAAGGTTGAAATTGATTCCAAAGCCATCAATAAGCAAATTGATTGCTTGATGATTTTGGATACAATTTTGGACAAAAATCAGTGAAATGCAAAGGATATGACCACCCCTCCCTCTTGTCATGGAATGAACTCAAGGAGGGTGGTAGAGACGCTTCTAGAATCATCAAAACTCCATGAATTAGTGCATGATGACTCTTGACTCGATAAATTTGGCATAACGTCCGGCCAAGTCTAAGCAAGATGACTCATTTTCTTTATGTGTGTTGGTTGCTTTTAAACCAATTCTTTTAGTCATTTCCATTCTTTAGTCCATTTGTCTGAAGTGATGATTAAGTCCTCTAAAAGGAGAGAAGTGTTAAACGGGAAGTAATTCTCAACATGAAAAAGAGACTACACCGTTGGCAATGAACCTCCGTAGAGACTAAGCCATTAAGCGTAAATCACTAGTTTATGTTTTGAATAACCGCCAATCGATTGAAACAACTCTCAAATGAAAGAGATGAATGGCAAGTTGATTATTAAAATGAGATTATTAAACATGGAAATGAGTTGAAGAAAAGCTAGAACAACATGCAACAAGCTATACAAGTAAACTTATGAGAAAATAAATGAACTAACCAAAGCTTGAAGTAATTAAATAGAATGAGACAGCCCTAAAATAGTCTAAATTAAGCCTAAAACAATGGCTAAAAATGTAAGAAAAGAGCTCAAAAGCTAAGCAAAAGCAAAGACATTAAAGCTATGTAAGCAAAAGAACAAGGAGGGATGGTCAACCCCTCCAATTTCAAGACTTCAAATCATGTTTTTGGCCTCAGTTCAACTCTAAAAATTAGTTAAAAAAAAACAAAGGAAAAGAGTGTAAATGAGCTAAGGGTTGAGCTACAAAAATAGGTGCAAGGGTATTAACCTTACCACCTTTGGTAGCTTATCCAAACCCAAGTTCCAACTCTTAGAATAGGTGTAAAACAGTCCAAGGACACAAGAAATAAGTAGAAATGAAGAAATCAAAAGCAAGAACAAAGGCTACGAGCTTATACCTCTCAAAAGGGAGTAGGCTTTGGTTGATGATCAAACTCACTCTTGACACGCTCTCAAGCATGAAATATGATTCTCAAAGGCCAAACAAGACTCTAAGATGATGAGTCAAGGTTGTGTATGGTACATATAGATGATGCAAGGAAGATAGGTCAACTCAAAGGTTGCTTGCCATGGAAGAAGGAGAAAGGAGGAGGTCCCTTAAGGTATATAGGCTCTTTCTAAATTGTGTAACCCCCAAAACAGAGGTATATGGCCGTATTTATAGAATTTGAGCTCAAAAGGTGATAAATATTTTGAAAAATGGACAGCTGGCGGGCTCCTGCCTAGTATAGTGTTTCTCGTCACCAAGGCCCGGCCGACCATTCATAGCCATGGCCAGCCTTCATTGAGGCACAACTAGGCACGCATGCCCTCCCCTGTTTTTTTTTTTTTTTTTTGGTTCAAACTCAGCTCAGGGTGGTGAAAGGTCCAAAAATGAGACTCAGATATTCAAACAAGGTAAATGTTGACAATTTGAGGTTATTTCAAGAGCCTAATTGAATCTGAATCGCTGTGAATTCAAAAGACACAATTCAACTTTCATCATCGAGTGTATCGAACCAAGCACCTAAATCTTGCAGGTGGTCAAAATGGGGTGTCTACAGTCGAACACATTTCCTGTGCTCCAAAGCAAAATACGTGTGTAATAGGGTCCCAACATCGGGCCGCGACATGGAAAAACGGAAAACAAAGTGGAGTACAGCTCAACAAAAAAAATGCATTTATGTCGAAATCTTAGAAATTCAACTTTTCCATGCCGTCTAATGTGGCTATCCAATCTTTGAGTTTCTTTGCAAGGAAGATCTCAATTTTCATTGAAAACAGAAGCTACAATGAGGTTATGGTGAAGAAATTGTAAAGGAGGACCTTTTGTAAAAGATAGGGCTATGAGTGGAGGCCAGCTGTCAGCCATCTGGTGGATCACCACAAGTGGTCGGCCACCCACTTGTAGTGGCCGGCCGCCCACTTTTGGTGGCTTGCTGGCCATTTTTTGTGGCCGGTCGTCCACTTTGTGGCCTGGCAGTTTGGCATTTTGGTTTTGTCTTGGTTTTTGTGTTTTGGGGTCTTGTTTTGAGTCTTTTGTTTTTAGCAGGTGTACATAGCTATGTTTAGGTTGTTTTCACTTTGTTTTCCATTTATCGAGTTGTATTTTATATTTGGGTTGTTAGTCAGCTCATTATTCGATTAAGAAGATTGTCCAATACAAGTATTCTCATTTCCAAATTCAATTCCATTTCCATTTTTGCAAATGTGGTACGCGTTATGCAAAAAAAAAAAAAACTCTTTTTTATAAAACTACGAGGGTTTTACTCCGATCAAAGTTTTTACAAAAGAGAGTACAAGTTTTCAAAAGCAAAAGTAAAAGCTTATCTGAAACTATACATGTGCTAAGCTACCAAAATAAAAGAAACTAAGCAAAAAGTAAAAAAAGCTGCAACAGTTGCATCAAGCTCGAGAGGCCCTCTTTGTCCTTTTCATCAGAAGGGACTCAGGGGCACTATCTCTAGTGGCACTGCTATCAGAATCGCACTCCAAGCCAGAGCCAGTATCATCATCTTCGTTCCCTGACTTAGAACCGGCCTTAGCATCCTCCTCGCTCTCTAATCTTAAGCCAGCATCGTTGTCCCCGCTCTCAGACTCAAAGCGTTGGTTCTTTGCCTCCTTAGAGTCACTGCTATCAGTATTATCCTCACTCAAAATCGACTCTGAGCACTTCTGCCCTTGTCACAACCTTGATGCTCGTCTCGGCTGTGTGCTGGAGCCTGTCTACCTCTCCTCTCTGTCACCAAAAGAGGTGCCGCCGGTGCTGCTGCTACTACTGGTGCCCTTAGTGTAGGTGAAACCTGAAAAAACATGCATCAACATATCAGATACAATGTATGTATTGTCGCAGAATGGGGTATGCAGTATGAGTATGATACAGAAAATAGATACAGCATGGATGCAGTGTGTTGGTATAGTGTGGGAAGTAATGCAATGCATAAGGAGAGGGGAAGGGAAGTATACCTGGATACCGTGCAAAGCAAACAATATCTCTCTCCTTTTTACCATGTGAACTAGGGAGGCAACCAGCTGGAGAAGGCCCTTTTTATACTCTATGGGCACCTACAAGTGAAGTTGAATAATCAGTATCTAAAAGGGAAATATAACTGCAGGAGGTGTCAAGTATGGTCCATACCTGAGGTGCGCTCGGGGCTCTAACATACTCGTGCCCCATCTCTGATGGCTCAATTGGGAGAAAATAGGCCGTCCCGCTTGGCCGCCCACAAGGAATCATGGAAGGAATTGTCGGCCAACTGGCAACCTGCATAGTGAAAGGGGCCTCTCTAATACTAGCCTCGACCTCTTGAGCAACATCTCCAACAATGGGAGCACCTGCTGCGTCGTCCGCGCGAACTCCAGTCAGGGGTGGCATAAGATGAGTATGGATAAAGGTCGTGTAGTCGCCCTCCCCTTAGAAGTAGTCGGCATCCAGCCCCACCATATACTAAATAATGGCCTCAGTTAAAAGGCTATCAGCTGTCCTCATGGATGCTAGAAGCAGCATAGGAACAACTGGAGCAGGTAAGCCCAGTGTCTGGCATACAAACTGCTCTCCTAAGAACCAAGCTCGGCAGAATGGGCCCTCTAACAAAATCCAATATTGAGATGTAACCCAGGCTTCAACATACTGGTCCCTAACTCCGCCTGGCATTGTCATCCAAGGCTGTCAGGTAATCTGTAAATAGAGACGGTACAAGTTGTTAGTTGCTATCAGTTGTCAGAATATGAATCAGAACAGTAGCAATGGAAATAAAGAAAAAATGACTGTGAGCTTCAGATTACCTCACAGCCAACCACTATGTCAAAGTAGTGACAATAGAAGGCAAAGGTCATGTCCTCGTAGCTCCGGCGACGGCACTTGCCATTATATTGCCGCGAGTAGGGCACGACCGGAGCAATCTCATCCATCGGCTCTAGAGCAAGGATCGAAAAATAAGTGTAAATCCATAGTTGTAAGAAAAGATCAGCAGTGTGCATCAACAGTGTGTGAACATATATTAAATAGAAAGCGCAAAGCAGAAGGCACAATGCGTGAACAGATATTAAACAGAAAGTGCAAAGTAGAAGGCACAATGCGTGAACAGCTATTAAACAGAAAGTGCAAAGAAAAAGGCACAATATGTGAACAGATATTAAACAGAAAGTGCAAAGAAAAAGGCACAATGTGTGAACATATATTAAACAGAAAGTGCAAAGTAGAAGGTACAATACATAACAGATATAAGCCAGAAAATGCAAAACAGAAAGCATAAGAAGAAGTAAACAAAATTGAAAGTGCAGTGCATACCTCCCAAGCTTTCCAGTAGCCTCCGACCCTGTTTCCCTTCATGCGGGAAGTGGAGCTCATGTAGCCAAAGAGTGTGGTAAGGCTGGCTCCACCCCAATCATAAAATTTGACCCGGGACAGGGTCATAAGGACACTCAGCAAGTACAAACCCATGGTATTCCACCTGTTCGTGAACAAGGTGGTACCGATAAAGTACATCAAGAAGCCCCAGGTGTACCGCTCCACTTCCTCCTGTGTCTCAGGCTGACTCATTCGAAAGTGCTCGAGAAACCAATTGTATCGCACCATAACTGGCTTGTATAAGGGTGGGCTTACTCTGAGCAGGTAGATCCAGGCCACCTCTCATTGGCCCATGTCCATGTCAAAAGGGATCGGATCACCCCCAACTTCTAAGCCTGTGATCATCGAAAAGTCATAAGGGGTCATCGTCATCTCCTCAACAGAAGAGAAGTGGAAGGAGTTAGTGGTATCCTACCACCTCTCCACTAATGCTCCGAGTAGGGTCTGGCTAGCCATATGGTTCGTGACCCTAGTGCAGAGTAAGCCAAAGCCTGTCTTATTGACAAGGTCGCGGACCCGAGGGGGAGCTCGTGATACCAATCCCTAGCCATTACTGCCCCGTAACCCCTATAAGAGTGCGAGTCCTCTTGTGGCAAAGAAAGAGTGAATTAGATGAAAAACGGTGACAAAAGAAGAGTTAGATGAAAAGCAGTGCTAGACAATCAGATGAAAGGCAGTAAAGCATAAAAATAAAGGTTTTACCTTAGTAGCCTTGTGAGAAAGGTGGGAGTTCGGCTCCCTCAGCAAAATATCCTCCAGCACACCATTAGCAAAATTATCAAAGCGCCTGATGCCTCTAGGCGCTATCATGTGTGTACGGGGGTGGCAAGTGGCCGGATCAAAGCGCCTCACCCTTAATGGTAGTAACTCAGACTCAAGCCCTAGGGCAAAGACCTCTGCCTCTGCCTCGAGGTCAACGGCAATGTCCTCCGCCGCCTCACTAGCCTCATCAACTATAAGCTTCTCAACCTCGACAGTAGGTGAAAGCATAAGTACCTCAGGAGGAGCACCGTCGTGAAGGACATCGTTTGTGATCTAGAAAGTGGGTGAAAAATGGGTGAAAAATGGAGAAAATAGGGAAAACTTGAAAAAGTCAATCCTAGGAGAGAGAAAATGGAAGCAAAATTCAAAACCCGGGAAAGTTCACAAAACCCAAGAAAACTTCGAGAACAAGCCCAAAGTGTTGAAAACCTAGAAAAATCAATGAAAACAAAATCTGATCGGTTCAAAGTGAAGAGGGCCAAAGAGGGTTTACGAATAAAGTTTGCGTGGGGCATTGGAAAACGTGTAAAAAGCACAAATCTAAAGAAATAAAGAACCTAGAGAGGGAGGGGGAAGGATTTCGGTCATGAGGGTGTGTGCAAATGAAGCCTGGATGATGATTTAAAGAAAACCCATGCAAGAAAGACCGAAGTGTCCCCAATTTTGCATTAGTGGCCGACAAGCCACTAATAGTGGGTTGCCGTACATTATTAGTGGCCGGCAGGCCTCTTTTGTGGCCTAATGTTGGTTTTGTTCCCCTTTTGCCCAAACAGTGTATGGAAGGTCCTATTTTTGGTCTGGGAAGAAGGATTAAGGTATTTGAATTGAATTTGATTTTTGAGGAGCTCGAAATTGTGTTCTGGTTACGCTATTCTAATGCCCGCTGTACTTCGGTGCGCGAATGTGCCCCAATTTCAAATATTAACAAGCTGTATCCTTTTGAGCATTTTCCAAAGCCTCCGGGGTGGGGTAAGTTGGAGGTTGTCAAACGTTGTTTTTGTTCATTTTGTCAATTTACATCTTGTTATCTTCTTTTGCATAGAACGTGCACTCTCACATACCTCTTATGTTGCATGTGCACCTTGCATTATTCATAACTAACATGTTTTCGATTCTTGCATAGAATATGCTAGCAATCTTGTATAGAACATGCTTTTGATTCTTGCATAGAATATGCTTGCAATCTTGTATAGAACATGCTTTCGATTCTTGCACAGAACATGCTTTTAATTAACATCGTATGTCGGTTGTCTATTACCTTGCATAGAACATGTGTTGTCATTATATGGTGTTCAATCTCATTCACTTGGTGCATCTATTGCACTGGTTCACTTTGTGCATCTATCGTACTGGTTTACTTTGTGCATCTATCGCACTCATTCACTTTGTGCATCTATTGCACACATTCACTTTGTGCATCTATCACACTCACTCACTTTGAGCATCTATCTCACTCGTTCACTTTGTGCATCTATCGTACTTGTTCACTTTGTGTATCTATCGCATAATCTCATACTTTTTGCATCTATCATAGCAACTCGGGGTGTGCGGAAGCACGACCCTGAGCGGTTTTTATCCTCTTCTCACGAGTTCAGTATGGTTAGAGTGTGCTTTTATTTCTTTTCGCGTGAAACGTCATTGGACTTCTTTTGTTATTGCTTTTTGCATTGTCTTGCATGATCATGGATTTACAAAATAGCTGGCTTCGCGAAGCGTTTGAGTCCAGCTGTCACGCCCCAAGCTCGCCCCTAAAAGTTTGGGCATGACCCATTTGAAAACGGACACTAAACCTGTTATACCTATCATACGGGGCTTGAACGGAAGCATTTAATGATATAAAATACGTAGAATAACATCCATTGAGCTATCACTAACATGCCAGGATCACATATACGTACTCAATCCCTTACTGAGCGTATAACTAAACATTATTAAAGAAAAGGGGGCATATACATACATTTTCACTTAGATAGAAAATTAACCAAGATTTTAACAACACTTTACAGAAATGCATGGGCTTGGTTTGGGTGCCTGGACACACTGCGGTAGATAAATGAAAGGCAAGCACCAAAGGTTAAGATTGACCTCCAAGGTGATCACCTCTGTAATGCATATAACATAAAGTAAGCCAGGCTTAGTGAATAATAGTACATAACAAAATGATGCTTAACTTAAAACATAATATATCAATGAGTGTGAAATTGCAGAGTTCACATAATTAGTCTGATTCTGTACTAATTTCATATCGGTCTTGTTGGTTCACAAATTCACAGATTGGCCCTTGGCCTGGTGGGTTCACATATTCACAATTAGCCTTTGGCTTATAGATTCATAACTGAGATTCATAACTTCACAACTTGGCCATTGGCCCATTGAATTCATATTTTCACAAGTTGGCCCCCAGCCTCATAAGTTCACAAATTCACAAGTCGGCCCTCGGCCTCATAAGTTCACAGATTCACGGGTTGGCCCTCGGCCTCATAAGTTCACAAATTCACAAGTCGGCCCTCGGCCTCATAAGTTCACAGATTCACGGGTTGGCCCTCGGCCTCATAAGTTCACAAATTCACAAGTTGGGTCTCGGCCTCATAGATTCATATTTCACAATTGGCTCTCGGCCTCATAAATTCACATTTCACAAACGGCTCTCGGACTCATAGATTCATATTTCACAAATGGCTCTCGGCCTCATAAATTCACATTTCACAAACGGCTCTCGGCCTCATAGATTCATATTTCACAAATGGCTCTCGGCCTCATAAATTTCACATTGGCTTTAAGCTTGGTATACATATATATATGGACTCAAGAGGTGGCTCCCACCAAAGTGTAGCACTTTGCTCCATATCAGAAATACATAATGGCCTCTGGCCTAATAGTTCATACAGAAGCACATAGTTCCTTCTAATTATTCACAGGAGTTAATATAGTTACGTTACGTTCAACAGAGTGCTAATAGCAACTATTAACAGCTTGGACTTCATAATGCATTCACATGAATTAATGCCACTAGTTCATAGATAACAGAATGTTGTTACATAATAAACGAGTCCACAGATATGTAGATACCGAAGTCTCGTAATGCACTTACATTCCACTTGTTCGTCATGAATCCACATAACTGACTTCTGTATAATAGTGTGTTAGTATCCATTATCAACAATAAATAGAATGTGGTACACAATAATGCTCCATTATATTAATAAGAGTGGAGCCATTCACATCATAACGTGAGTCACATAATTGTGTTATTTAATCATAATTTCACAGTGTTCCTCATATAGCATACACCTTTGGTGTTTCCATTATTTCACAATATTTCTTACGTAGAATACATAACACACATGTCATCATAATTCTTGCATTTAAGATCATAACATCAATAACAATAATCATTAACGGTTAAAGATACAATCAAGTACTACTACTCACAGTGTTCAGGTGCTTGGTCCGCCCCTGCAGCTGACCCTATACAATTCACGTAATTCAAACATAATTCATCATAGTCTATTCAATTCAATATTAGTTAACACAATATAATCCAACAAGGTCAACACCACTTAGTTCATTAACACCATTTACAATTCAACATAATGCAAAATAAATCCTTGAATCATATTCCAACATTCTAAAACCAAGTTCATATCATCTATATCGTTAATAAATTATTGTCCAATTTTCCCTTCACATTATAGCATGAATTACAATGTTTACACCATAGTTCATTCGCAAATTTTAAACATAATTTTCAAGTATCACCAAATTCCAATTAAACTTGCACATATGTAATTCAACCTACTAATTTCATGATTCTACTTCCAATTTGAGCCAAATCATAAATTAACATCATTACCCAACCTAGGGTTTCAAGAAAACATTGAAATTTAAGAAAAATTCAAACTTATTAACCCATCACTTTTCATTCCAATTTTTCCATTGATTATACACCTAGGATACATGGTCCATCACTTTAACCCATCAATTTAACTCTCAAGATTCCTTACCTCAAGAATTAAGCAAGCCTTGGTGAGATTCCTCCATAATTTCGAAATTCCAATCGGTTGCAAATGTTGATCTTCATGCCTTCTTCATTCCTTGGTGGAAAATCTTGATCAAAACTTAGAGAAATGGTGAGGATTTGGGATCAAAACCCTAGGGTTTTTGGACCTAGGGAGAGAGAAGAGAAGAGGGGAAAAGGAAAATGTGAGAAATGATCCAAAAATTCTGGTTTAAAGCTGCTGTCCCGTAATTCCCGCTCGAGCGGAGAAATTCCCGCTCGAGCGGACCTGTTTTCAGCACAGATTCCGAAACTTTGAACAGGTATAACTCTCTCATCCGGACTCCGTTCTAGGTCGTTCTTGTGGTCAAATTGAAGCCCCGGAGATAAGCTTTCCAATGGTTCCAACCTCACATCCAAATTCACAATGTGGAAAAAGAAAAGGGCAAAAGAGTGATGGCTGATCGTAGATTACCTAACCGAATTATATTCTTTGGTCCAATCTTACTTTACCATCACACCACCACTTCAAGCAATACTCCAAAATAGATAAAAACATTCTCAATTCCAATAGATATAGTTGAATTAAAACACATTAACCCCTAAGTAAATAAGGATGACTTTTGGGGTCATTACACCAGCTTTCAAAGTATATTCTTTGTGCATATCATTTGCATCTAGGCCCTGAACTACGCTGGTTTAATTCCTTGCAAATGGATACGTAGACAGCTTTCGAGCTCAACCAATTTAATTTATGTCTTGATTGTTTGCCCAAGTCTTACGACCTTGTCAAAATGGGTCGTCTCTGGATTTTAACATTCACTCACGTCATTTCACAATTTCAAGCTCTGTCAAAGAGGGGCAACTGTAGACACTCCATTTTTGACCGCTCTTAAGACTTGGGTGCCACTAATTGATCAGCCAATGATGAATTTACAAGCTTATCCAAATGCTTGATTTCCTCATCAAGAAACCTTAGTTTTGAGCCTCAAAAAACCTACAAACCTTGTGCCTTGTTTTTGGACCAAAACAGTAGTTTTTCAACCCTAACCATCCAGGGACCAAACCCACTAGTGGCCTGTTGCCCACTATCAGTGGCTGTCCATTTTTAGTGGCTTGCCAACACTTGTGTAAAAATTCAGATCTTTTTGCTAGTTGTGCTAGCTGTCTCCACAGATGCATGCATTGCACCAACTGTGTCTGTATGGATATTTTTGAGCTATTCTCATATATTTCTATATCTTGATGACTCTCTCTCAAATATTAGGTTAGAAAAATTTGTGAAACAAAGTCTAAAAAAATATTTCTCTCTATATTTCTCTCTCTCCTTTACAACTTCTATACCCTTTGCCTAGGCACTCTAAACCAAACCTTGAGGGTTCTTTGCTGAGATGTTTGAGCTTGCATTTTAGCTCTTGAGGGTGTGAAATTGTTGGTTTGTGAACAAGAGGATCATTCCTCTTCAAGAGGTATACATCCTAGCTCTTTTGCACTACTTCTTTCATACATTTTCTTACTATTTTTTGATTGTTTTTAACCTGTATTTGTGGGCTGGAACTTATGGTGTAAGGCCATTAACGATAGAGGGGTTGACCACCCATCTTTGAACCTTGCTTTCTAGGATTTTACCCTTGTGTTTCCCACCTTTTCATTATTATTTTTTTTTTGGAGCTTTTTACCACTGATTTTCAGAGATTTTTTACAAGGTAAAATGTGGTTTTGAAGTCCCAAAAATAGAAGGGTTAGCCTCCCCTCCTTTGACTTGTTTACTATCTTAACTGCCCCATTATTTTAGCTTGTTTTTGTAGATGTTTTTACCTTGATTTCAATGCTATTTTAGCCTATTTTAGGACTATTTTAAATTGTTCATGTCATTTATGCTTTGTATTGCATGCTTGTAGTGTAATGGTCCTCGTAGGTTTGGTGTTTTAGGCATTAGACACCAACTTATTCGAGTTGATAGTATTCATTTCATAGCTTTCCATACTTATGATCATCTCTAATCATCTTTGTACTTCTCTCATTTCTTGACTCCTTCCTTGCTTTGAGAGTCGTTTCAAACCGATTGTTTGTTTAAGCTTAAGATAGAGATTGTTGTGCTTAATGGTTTAATCTCTTCAGAGGTTCATTACCAATGGCATGACATCTCTCCCATGCCCAAAACAACCCTTTGTTTGACACTTCCCTCTTTAGTGGACTTCATGCTCATTTTGGACTAAAATGACTAATGAATGGAAAGCTAATTAAAAAGGGTTAATCAATGGCTTAAAACGGAGCAAGATAATAAAATGGCTTGGGTTCAATTGGAAGTCAATTAAACCCATTGAGTCTTGAGTCATTTCAAACTTGTTAATGACGAAAACGGTTCAAGGGTCGATGTCAACAGCTCCCTTGATCAATATCATGATAGGGAGGAGGTTCATGAGTCTTTAATTGTGCATTTATTGAAATTGTATCCCTTGGTTCATAAGGCATCACGCAATGAATTTGCGTCGATTGATGGCTTGCGAATTGAGCCTACCCCACCTTTGAGCTATTTGATGATAAGGAGAGGCAGGGTGGACAAACATCCCCTAAGAATGCTCTGTTTGTGCTTTGTTTGTTTTCTGTTGCAGCAAGAGAAACTCAACATTACTGGTCAGCAGGACACCTTTACCGTATGACAGGTCACTATTAGTGGGTGGCCGGCCACCACTTCTAGCCTGTCGGCCACCTTTTTTAGCCAAGCAGTACCACCTTTTTTTTTCTTTTTTTTTTTCCATAGAGCAGAGCAGAGGCTGAGGTGCAAAACAATGCAGAGGCATTCTCGGGGGAGAAATTCATATGCATGTGAACTTTTAATTAATTACTTAGTTAATTAATTAATTCTGTTATGTAACTGATTAGTTAGTTTAAATTAGTTAAAGTGTATTGTAATTATTTAATTAGGTAAAATAGTTAGTTAAATTAGTTATTTTAATAATTAGTTAAATAACTTAGCTAATTCATTTATTGGGACCCTTTTGCACGAGGGCCGATCTGTAATAATTAACTAGTGTAGTTAATTTATTTCATTTGGTTTGTAATAGTTAGTTAATTTGTAATAATTAGCTAATTTATTTATTCGAACCCTCTTGTGCGAGGGCCAATATGTAATAATGCGTGTATGTCTTCATATCCCCATTTCTTTCGCCCTTTTATTTACCCGCTTATGTTGGATAATATAGAGCACCACATTTCGTTTAGCGTTTTCCATGATTTGCATCCATGTGTCTTGCGTGCATAAGCTTCGGCTCCTTATTCTAACAAGCATTGTCATTTAAATACTTCTTTGAAAATGTGTTTAAAACTACATGATTCCAAATTGATTCATATGCTATGCTACTAGCCGGACTTCTAATTGCATATTGCATGTGTTGCATTAGTCATGTTGCATTATTTAGGAGCTTGCATTTTCTTTTTCTACCTATTTCCTCTCTTTTGGCTCGCCTCGGGAATTTGGGTAAGCTTTACTGCTTTAGCATATTGCATGAGTGTGATTGTTGCCGTGTTAGGGATTTGAATGCTAGTTAATGAAGGCTAATTCCTCAAATTGGGATAACTTGATCAATATATATATGGGATCACTTTTTCGAGTGGTACATATTCGAAACAATTTTCAAACAATCATAAAATCAAAGTATTCTAATTTTTGCAAATTAGTCTATACTTGTGTGCATCATATAGTAAAACTAGCATAATAATCGGAACAAGAGCATATAATATAAATAAGAATCACATCATGATTAGTTGAGGCCAATCTTTGATCGAGGGAGTGGGGTGCTCAATTCATGACTTTCCCTTCTCGTACCTAAGTTCTCGAGCCGAGACACTTTGGTGCTGACGGATAAGTGGCCTTCGGCACGAGTCTCGAGTTTCCTAAATTTTCCAAAAATATTTAGGTGGTGACTCTGTAATCTGGCAAAGTAGTCCATTTTTGGCATTTTTTATTCAAAATCAATTTTCCAAAAGATTTGTCAAATTTAGACTCATTTGTGTTTATCTATTTCACATTGCACTTGTGAAATCAGACTTAAAACCACAGAAGTCCGAAATGTAGGGCTAGTCGTATCCGAAAGAAGCATGAAAAGTCAAGCTACAATCGGCATGCTTTGCTTTCGCCTCCTTGGCAGAAACTTTTTTTTGTTATTCTCTGACCAATTGCTGCATGACCTCCACCTTCTCTACTGAGGTAGCTAGCTTGACCGCCATCAATTCTGTCTTATGTTATTTGGCAGCAACTTTCTCTCGAAGATGACTGTTTAATTCGGCCGAATCGCGAAGGTGACGGCCGATGTCGGTAACCCTCTCGGCAGTCTGTAATAATAAAACAACGGTTAGATCAGGTGTGAGCAAAACAGAATAACCAAGGGGTTTTAGGGCACTCATAAGGATCGCCGACTGCGCAACCAATGCAACCGCTAGAGCGTCCGGTTTGGCACGAAATGTTGCTTTATCCAACGGCAGTGTGATTGAAGTTACCACTCAAACCCACCGTCGGATCCTTAACGGCTGAAGCACCGACCGAAATCAGAGTGCCTTTTATTTTGGACAACACCTAAAATGACTCTATCAAGTCCTGGCTAGATTCTATTCTAGCCTTTTTTTCGACAGGCTGCTTAGCTAGCATAAATGATTCGGTAGGATGTTTGGAACTGGCAGAGTCTGTAGCCTCAACCAACGACGATGGAACCTTAGCGGTGCCAACGATAATGATTATTGCAATGCAGCTACCGTTTGTTCATTAGCTTCTTCTGTTGATACAGTTTTAGTGGTTTCTCTTCTGCTTGTTTCAGAAGCCTTCTTGGTATTCATCCATTCGGCATTCCTTTTCCTCGCAAAGCGGGTAAGGAAAAATGATTCACCGGCCATGTTTGCCGAGTGGGTGCCAGGAAAATATTCTAGATTAATAAATATATCTTCCTCTTGACCCACAAGATCTACTCGGTTAGGAGAGTCTACACACTCTAGACTTACAACTCCTTTTGAGCCAATTAGGTTGAAAGCCCACTTAAGATTCTTGTCTAGTTTTGCTTAGGCTTCATGCTCAGTGCCATTCGATTCTGACAGATCACCTTGTTCTCACTCGGTTTGTTCTTGCTCTAAAAAGCCGACAACTTGTTCGGTTTCTTATACATTTTTAGTATCTTCGCTAACAGGCGATTCCCCAACCCTGATCTCCCTCAAGTTCATGTAATTAGGAAATACGAGAGCTGAGAGCTGTTCCTCGCCTCGTGGAATTGGAATGCAATCAGCCGCTGATAAAGTTGAATAGGACGGAATTGTACCTCAAAAGAATGTGAGCGGCACGTCCTTGTCCTTGAAAGCTCGCACGACCAGTGTACTCTAATGCAACCTTCACTTGCCCTAAAATGGCTTCGTCACTAGAGGAGAGGGATTTCTTGAGATCGTTACCTGCAAAAGACAATGATTTAAGTATACGTTTAAACCAATTAAGTATACGTTTAAGCCGATGAAATGTGAACAACTAAACAAATCTACTCGACCAATTGGTTTTCCCCTTTGCCTAGGAATGAGACACAATTGTTCCTCTCCCTCGCCAAATTCCCAGTTTCCTTGAACAGTAGCCGTCACGTCGTCCACCCTCTTGCCAGAGTTGGCAAGAAAGGTCACTAAATTGTGATCGGTATCTTTGGCCCTAAAAAAATAATGTCCTTGCCGACCGGAAGATTTGGCAAGGGAGTAACAATGCCAAATAGCAAGAATACCTAAGTTCAGGTTTAGTCGTTAGTTTAGTTCTACTACATCCACCACTATTTGAAAAAAGTTTACATTAGGCTGAGAAGGCATGAAGCCCTAGTAGTTGAGAACGACCCTAAAGAAATGGTACAGGAGAAATTGGACTCCACCTTCAGTAATTGCCAACAGGGGGAACCCAATGGTGTTAACGTCAACTCTCTCCATCTCTACCTGTCCATCTCTGACGAGGGCCAAATGGACATCATTAGGGGTAGAGAAATGATGACGGAAAGTGACGACCCTGTCCTCAGATAATAGGGCTTTCAAGTGGTTGGCCATGAAGTTGGGATAAAGCATAAAAAACTAAAACAAAAAATGAAGAGGTTGTATGATGAAGAGAAAATTTGAAATGTGAAAATAGAAAGAAACACAAAACAAATGAAATAAAAAAAAAGTTGCAATCAGAAGGACCTACAGACTAAGACAAACGACACTCATTAAACAAAAGAAAGGAAAAGTGAAGAAAGAAGAGCAGTTAGGAGCTAGAGAGTGAAGATGGGAAGATTAGAGGATGTCAGCGCAAAATTCCTTTGGAAATGGAAGGGGTAGAGGTTTTCAAATTGCATTAAATGAGTAGAAATCACGAAGATGCGAAAAACCACAGCCATTTCACATCGCCTCCCGTCTAACATGTCAAAAATCAAATGACATATCCATCACACCCTGATGACCAGACATAAAGTTCAATTAATTGGAATCCGAGCAAACGGTCAAAAATGAAGCGAAGCACACTGCCCATGAGGCTGGAGCTCAGGGCGCAATTATGGGGGCTGAATAAATATTACAAACCAAACGAGTTTCTAGGTCCATCTACATATGGGCAGAGTAAGATCAGGACCCACCATACCAACTATTGCTGGCAGTAGATGATCGTCGTTTAGCTCTCCACCAAATAGAGCCGAGTGCATCGGATAAATCGACGATTGAACCATTAGCTGGGACCAGCGCTCCTTTTGAGGAAATATGTCAGGGAGTGGGTCCAAAGAAAGTAATGATGGAACAAGGGATGGGGGGAGACTCTATAAAAGGAGCAGAGAAACTATACAAAAAAAAGGAGGTAAGAAAACTTGAATAAGAAGAAACCTAAAACACAGATCCTTATCTTGAAAATAACTTGTCCGTCGGAGTGCTAATCCCGACACAACCGTCCAGAGTTTTATTTTTGTTTCAAGCGACATCTGGAAAATTGAAGGCTTGTTTCGACTGCAAAAGTGTTCTTTCTCCACTTCCACACAAATACAAATGTTAGAGATTTGATGATGATATAAATGATGAGGCTTTATATTCCTTATATATTAAGCAATGGAAGTTATTAATTGGGAAACACAATTATGTTGTTAGATGGTAATGTGCCTATTGGTGTTAATTTCCTTGTGGCGTTACACAAACTACTGAGCATAAAGTTATGACGTGTTAAAGTTTTAACATCATAAACAACTGGGAAAAAAAAGAAAAAGAAGCTATCTGAATGTGTAAACGATTTGAACGTAGAGCTATTTGTAAAATACATGTCCTTATGGCCTTCAATGGTTAGCCTCTAGACATATTGCTAAATAAATTTAAAATTTGAATTTATGGTTTGAGCTCCCTAGATAGAAAGGGTACAAATTATTTGTATTATATTTGGTTAAAATAAGATAAATGAAAGGGTCAAACATATAATTAACTTTGGCAATTAGATGAAGTAGAAAAATAATCCGAATGACTTAATCCCCTCAAATACCATAATTCTTTTACTCACATTTAATTAAATTTCGACCTGAACCCATGTCTTTGGTAATTTGAGACCTTGAAGAACATGAACTTAGGTATTATTTAAGAGTAACAATGAGTTGGATTGAGCTGTGTTAGTGCGCTTTAGTTTAGGGTTACTTAGTTTCTTATTCTCTTTTAGTATTTTTGAGTTACTAGTGACATGTAGTTTTCATACTTTGTTCAAGGCACTAGTTGGACTTTCATACTCTATTCGAGGATTATATTATACTATGTTCGCGTGAGTAGTTGCATGTTACATATTTTTATAAATGTTCCCTACCCTGAACTGTTGAAAAGTTAAATTGTTGTTTCATGACTAAACTATTTTGATAAAATTATTATATTATCAATGGAATTTAATTATTTCTGAAACATGTGTAAACTTGGCATACTGTAAACTATTTGTTATGGTGTCATGTTTATAATGGTGAACTACCATGTTTTGTGAAACTGAATTGTATTGATTGTTGAAACCATCTATATATAAAAGTCCAGGGAATTTATTCCATTGTGTGTGGTGACTTTGGTCACTAGGGAACAGATTCGGGTTATGCTGTGATAACTCTAGTGCTCAACGATTATAATGAAAAGACCCGAGCTAGGCTAGATGACCTTCAATCGGATCGTCTTAGAAAAAGGCTTGTGTTGCCACCCCGAGGATGACTCTTGGTTCGATATTGGATCCAACGAGCTTATTGCCTTGAGAACTTTGTGGCGTGTTACTTGTTATTCTTGGTACCTAGAAAATTATTGGTAATCATGTTGCAATCTGTTTTAAGTGGAGAATGCCATTTGTTATGTTCTTGAGAGACATTAGTATTTTAAATGTTGAACTGTGGAACCTCCTTTTTGAAACAGATTGTCTTTATCACAATTGTATGCAAACCTAGTTTCTGTGATATATATCATATTTTGGAATTGAACCCTATTTTCAAAACTGTATTTACTATCCATGCTTCTACTCACTAAGCTATCAACTGACTTAGTTGTTTATCATTTACAGGTGATAGAAGGACTTATAGCGGACTCATGGTTAGGGGACTCAATTGCATAGGTCTCTAGGACATTTATTTATTTTGTTTTAGATTGTTATGTCAGTTTTGTGCATTCATTATGGTTGAGTTTTATTTAGAATAATTTAATTTTGTGGGCGGTTTGTGTCCCATTTAGTATATATTTTTGGAAGTTGGCTGTAGCTGGTTTTGCCATTCATGCTTGTGACATGTCACTAGATTGAGTTTTGATTTATTTATTTTTGGATTATTGTTACATTTATTTTATGTGATTATGGATTCATGTTTAGGCTTACGTGTCCCTTTGGCTAAGGCCCTGTGGGCCACAACCAGTCATGCCTGGGTTTGGGATGTGACATTTGGCGTACCCTAACCATACCCATATCTTACTTTTTTTAGATTTTAACATATCAACGTACCCGTTCGTAATTGCACCTATATCCAGTTCTGTACCAACATCCGTGCTTCATAGGTAGTACCCCTTTTATCAATTTTGTGTTGGCTATTTGTATCAAGAACAATATTTTGTTTTTTTCCTCATATAATTTAGCAAAATTTCAAAATTATTTCCATTTTTTTGAAACAAAAATGAGACACCAAACAAGTTTTTTGTTTCCTGTTTCCAAAATCTTTGTAAAACATAAACAAAAGATTATAAAGATAAACATTACCAAATAAGAGTTTAGGAGCTTAACCAAAAGAAAAATCAGGAAATAATGGAATGAGATGTTGATCCTTGGCTTGTTATCCAATCTTTGTTGAGAAGTGTTGATCCTGATAAGTGTTGAATATCAACCATAGATCGAACTATTTCTGTCACGACCCTAACCCGCCCCCGTGGGTTAAGGACGTAACCGGCCAGTAATCATGAGATTACCTACGGCCTCAAACTGATCCACACGTATTCAAGGGGCCAAACGGAAGCAAAAGTTTTAAACTTTGTCCATAGAGCGGTGCTTATATGCACATCATACAAACCATATTCATAAACGTTAATAACCCACATCAAAAATATAGTAGCATAAACTTCTTTACAACAGGATCGTCAGACTGAGCCAACCCATAACGGGCTACATACAATGTATACAAAACCCTTGCCAATAAAACAACATATAATTATATAACAAAAGGCAAGGACGGGTCTCGCACGTGAGACACGAGGGCTGACTCTCCCAAAACTTGGATTGTTCTACGCAGGCTTCACTGAGGCTGGGTCTGGGCTTCCCCTGGCTCACCTACAAAGACATGAATGAGTGTGAGCGATAGCCCAGTGAATAATATCAAATACCGAATTTATCCAACAAGACGTAGAACAACATTTTCCAAACGGCCTTGGGCCCAATTCATGTCTATAGTTAACATGTATAAGGGTAATTTAAATCAAGTAACCACAGTTCCATTCCGGCCTTTGGCCCATTCAGATTTACATTCATGACGAAACGGCCTTCGGCCCATTCGATTATGTCAAAACGGCCTTTGGCCCAATCGTGTGTGTCAAAACGGCCTTTGGCCAACTCATTCCTTTCAAAACGGCCTTCAGCCCATTCATTCTTTTCAAAACGGCCTTCGGCCCATTCCTTCATTTCAGCGACCCGCCCACTCATTCGTTTAAATGTGACCTTGGCCCATACATTCGCTTCAGAACAGCCTTTGGCCCACTCATTCATTTCAGAATGGCCTTCGGCCCACTCATCCATTTCAAAATGGCCTTTGGCCCATACATTCG
Organism: Camellia lanceoleosa; assembly: GCA_025200525.1. Classification (NCBI taxonomy): domain Eukaryota; kingdom Viridiplantae; phylum Streptophyta; class Magnoliopsida; order Ericales; family Theaceae; genus Camellia; species Camellia lanceoleosa. Next base: position 43,196,624 of record CM045767.1, read on the forward strand.
TTTCAAAACGACCTTTGGTCCATTCGTGTTCATCAAAACGACCTCGGGTCCATTTATGCTTATCAAAATGACCTTGGGTCCATCTATGCATTCATATCAGACTTAGTCCACAATCCCAATTAGCAATTCATAAAGCTTTAAAAGGAATAAATAATTGGACATTTACAAGCATTCAATTAATGATATTACTCACAGTGATTGGTTGATTGATTCGCCCTGGAGCTCGACCCTACACATGCCATGAACATAAGAGGGTCATTAACAATTCGATCCGTTCAAAATTCACATTCTCCTCTTTAGGCTTTACTATTATCTTATTAACTCATTTACAATGCTTACCATATGCCTAAGAGTGGTCACAAGTGAAAGAGAACGGAAAACGGAACACAAAATGCAAACGAAATTTCGAAGCAGGGGTCCTTCGGCGTAGGATTCCTCGGCGGACCCTTAGGTCTGCAATCTTGTTGCCTCAATCCCGCCGGCGTGAATTCTCCCGCTGGAGCGGACTCCTGTCTACATAGCTCCCGCTCGGCGAACCATATCTCTGAAAAATCTTTGGGAGCTCGATTTCTCCACTCGAGCGGCACTTCCCCCGCTTAAGCGGACACCATGAATTCTAGGTTTTCCAGAACACTCCCTTGAGTTCAAACTCGACATTCAACCCATTTTTTTGTGCATTCAAAGGCTCAAATATCACATATACACATACTAGCATGATACCAATACCAATTTACAACATTCGAAAGCTCAATTTCTCAAAATAGATGCATGCATGGCTCAAATTGCCCCAAACCCATTACTAACACAACCATTTCATACATCCAACCCTTGTACCCTTATAATCTGCACATGCATGTGGTACATTATTCTCATTCTCAACTTATATGATGAAGAGATGGTCAAGAACATGATCTTCAACTACAAACTCACATAGATCATGCATTTAGTGCTCAAATATGAAAATTCAAGGCAATCACATACATGCATGCAAACATTGACCTTCAATCCAACACATACAATTTAAATTCCTTTCAATTCTCACTCTTGACCATGAATCAACTTTGAATACGCAAAATTGCCCATTAAACTCATGAATTCAAGAATCAATGCTTACCTAAAAGCCCAATCTATGGTCAATTCTTGAACTAGACTTCAAATCTTCAAGCTTGAGTCACAAATTATACAATTCTCTTCCTCTCTCTCTAAATGGCCGGCTCTCCCTCTCTCTTCTTGAGTTACATTCAGTCCAAAATGAGGCTAAAGAGAGAGAGAGATTGAGTGTTTAAGGCCTTGACAACAAAGCCCACTAACACAATATTTAATATAAAATATTTGGGCTCTCAATTCATCATTTTAATTAGTTTAAATTGACCAGAATGAATTTTCAATTAAATTTCACCGTAGGCTCTAAAAATTATGCCAATCACAATGGCGTAATCAATTTCGGGTTCTGTAGCCGCTAAGGCCCTCAATTTAATTTCCGAAGGGGACTATTCAAACAGATATTCCTACGGCGAACAGATATGAATTCAAAATCACATATTATCACATAATGGCACACAAAATCATGCTAAACACATAACCATAAACAAATTAAGGATCAGTTTAGCACAGTATAGAACAGGGGTATCACAGTCTTCCCCTCTTTTAGGAAGTTTGGTCCTCCAAACTTAAGTTACCTTCGTCGGGAAACAAATGTGGGTAGCGTAGTCGCATTTCCTCCTCTTTTTCCCACGTGGCATCCGTCCCATAGTGTTCTTTCCATTCCACTTTCACCATTGGGATGGACTTATTCCTCAATTCTTTCACTTATCGGTCCACAATTCTCTCTGGCCATTCAGCATATTCCATATTTTCATCAATAGCAACCCGGTGATAATCAATCACATGAAACGGGTCTCGGAGGTAGCCCCTCAACATCGACACATGAAACACATTATGGATCTGCTCGAATCCCGGTGGCAAGGCAACTCTCTAAGCAACTGGGCCAAGTCTCTCCAGAATCTGGAACGGCCCGATGTAACGGGGCGACAACTTGCCATTTTTCCCAAATCTGACTTGGCCTTTCATCGGAGAAACACGGATGAACACATGGTCACCAACCTCATACTCAAGAGGTCTTCTCCGAATGTCTGCATAATTCTTTTGTTGGTCTTGAGCTGTTTTGAGCCTTTGGCGAATAGTCTTGATCTTCTCAGAAGTGTCTTGCACAATTTCCGGCCCAAGCAAAGCTCTATCCCCGACCTCTGTCCAACAAATAAGTGATCTACACCTCCTGCCATACAAAGCCTCGTATGGTGCCATACCGATGCTGGAGTGGAAGCTATTATTATAAGCAAATTCTGCAAGTGGCAAATAATCTTCCCAACTCCCCTGAAAATCCAAAGCACACATGCGAAGCATATCTTCCAGGGTTTGTATCGTTCGTTCTGATTGCCCATCTGTTTGTGGGTGAAATGCAGTACTGAACCTTAGTTCTGTTCCCATTGCTTCCTGTAAACTCTTCCATAACCTAGATACAAATTTCGGATCCCTATCCGACACAATAGATACTAGAACACCGTGTAAACGGACAATCTCATCAACATAAATGGTGGCCAATCTATAAGCAGTAAACGTAGTTTTAATAGGCAGAAAATGCGCAGATTTAGTCAGTCTATCAACTACAACCCAAACAGAGTCTATACCTCGTGAAGTCCGAGGTAAGCCGACGACGAAATCCATAGTCACATGTTCCCACTTCCACTCGGGAATAGGGAGAGGTTGAAGTAGACCGCCTTTGGTTTCGATGTTGACCTTAACTTGCTGGCACTGAAGACACTTGGACACATATTCTGCAATCTCTTTTTTCATCTTAGGCCACCAATAGGTTTGTTTCAAATCCCGATACATTTTATTGTTGCCGGGGTGCATAGCAAATATAGATCTGTGGGCTTCATTTAAGACTCTCTTCTTTAGTTCTGGGATATCGGGGACACACATTCTGTTTCGGAATTTCAACAGTTCATTCTCAATGCTGAACTTTGTTTTGGGACTCGTCTCAAGTTCGTCAATCACCTTTCTAAGGGACTCATCCTCTTTCTGTCTCTGCTTGATTTCATCAATGATTGCCGACTCGGCCGTAATGGCGGCTATCAATCCGCCCGGTTCACATACCACCACTTCAATTTCAGACTTCTCAAAGTCTTGCAAGATTTCCTTCTGTTCGGTAAGCAAACAAGCCATACCCCTTGTTGATTTTCTACTCAAGGCATCAGCAACTGTATTAGCTTTCCCGGGGTGGTACTGTATCTCGAGATCATAGTCTTTTATCAATTCCAGCCATCTTCTCTAACGCATATTCAACTCTTTCTGTGTGAAGAAATATTTTAGGCTCTTATGGTCCGTGTAGACTTCGCATTTTGCCCCATACAAATAATGCCGCCAGATTTTTAAGGCAAAAACAACTGCAGCTAATTCCAGGTCGTGCGTCGGATAATTCTTCTCATGTGGCCTCAACTGTCGAGAGGCGTAAGCAATAACCTTTCCGTTCTGCATTAACATACAACCCAAACCCTTATAAGATGCGTCACTGAAAATTACAAAATTTTCCGTACCTGAAGGTAGTGTCAAAATTGGTGCGGTGGTCAATCTTGTTTTCAGTTCTTGAAAAGCAAGTTCTCTTTCATCATTCCATTCAAACAGTTGCCCTTTACGTGTCAATTGGGTAAGAGGCACAACTAGTTTCGAAAAATCTTTCACAAACCTCCTGTAGTACCCAGCTAGGCCCATGAAGCTACGGACCTCTGTCACATTAGTTGGTGTAGGCCAATTCACAATTGCCTCTATTTTCTGTGGGTCCACTGAAATTCCTTCCTTGTTGATCACATGCCCTAAGAAAACGACTTCATCCAACCAAAACTCACATTTCTTTAGTTTAGCAAATAATTTCCTTTCCCGAAGTATTTGTAAAACGACCCTCAAATGTTGTTCATGTTCAAGTCTATCTTTAGAATATATCAAGATATCGTCGATAAAAACTACCACAAACTCATCAAGGTATGTTTTAAATATTCTATTCATTAAGTCCATAAATGCTGCCGGAGCATTAGTTACTCCAAATGGCATAACAAGGAACTCAAAATGACCATACCTCGCTCAATCTTTGTTTTCAACATCCTCTGCCTTAACCTTCAACTGATGATACCCAGATCTCAAATCAATCTTAGAAAACACCTGTGATCCCTGCAACTGATCGAATAAATCATCAATACGGGGTAAGGGATACTTATTCTTTATCGTTACCTTATTCAATTCCCGATAATCGATGCACAGACGCAAAGTGCCATCCTTCTTTTTCACAAATAACACCGGTGCGCCCCAAGGCGAAGTGCTAGGCCGGATAAACCCTTTATTAAGAAGGTCTTGCAACTGTTCCTTTAATTCTTTCATTTCGGCGGTAGCCATCCTGTAGGGAGTTTTAGAGATAGCTTGGGTGCACGCAATCCTCAATAGTAAACTCTATCTCCCTGTCTACCAATTCCCCTGGTAATTCATTTGGAAACACATCTGGGAATTCTCTAACAATGGGAATAGCATTCAATTCAACATTCACGGATTGTTCAGTCAATACATAACACAAATAACCCTGGCACCCCTTCCTGATCAATTTATATGCTTTCATTGCAGATATCAAATATGGCGGAGGCACTACCCCATTTCCCACAAACACAATCTCTTTCTGTTCTGGTGGTTTAAACACAACCCTCTTTGTCACACAATCTATGGTGGCACAATATTTGGTCAACCAATCCATGCCCAAAATTACATCGAAGTGTCTAAAGTTTAAGGGCAATAAATCTACATATAGGGTAGCATCCTCAATGTGCATGTCACAAAACCGATATATATAGTCACATAACACAGATTCCCCCGATGGAGCAGACACACATAACAAATATGGTAACAATTCTAGGGGTCTTTTCAGTCTAGATGCAAATGCATATGTCACAAATGAGTGCGTCGATCCAGAATCAATTAATACAAAAGCATCCACGATTACATATTGAGATAGTACGAGACAACGGCATTGGCATTCCGTGTATCACGGAACAAGCGCAAAAACTCCCCTGTCTCATCAGATCCCCGAATAGTGGATCTCACGGTATTCCCCGGTTTTGCAACCGATGCAATTGAACTAGCTGCTAATTTCCCACCGTTCTGATTGCATTCTCGGGCTATGTGCCCCTGTTTCCCACACTTGAAACAGCCTCCTGATGCACGGTAACAAACCCCTCGATGCCTTTTGCTACAGGTATTGCACACGGGAGCTGTGTCTCGGGAAGAATTCGAAGTAGTGGAGGAGCCCGTGTTTTGCTTTTTCAGAAATTTCTTCTTTGAAAAGAAGCCTTGTCTTTTGTTACCCTTCCATTCTATTACTGGCTTAGCCTGTCTGGCTATATTAGCCTCTGATATGATGGCTCTGTCAAGCACCCCAATGTACGTTTCCAGCTTTAGAACATTCACCCTCTCTAGGATGTCACTGCGGAGTCCACCTTCAAAGTGTCTTGCCTTCTTATAATCGGTGTCAATCACGTGTGGTGCAAATCTGGCCAATTCTGTGAACTTGGCCTCATACTCAGCCACTGTCATGCTATCTTGCTTGAGTTCCATGAACTCGGCCACTTTCCTATCCCGGACACACTGCGGGAAGTACTTGTCATAGAATATTTCTAAGAATTTCACCCAATCAACATCCTTATGATTTTCTCGCATCAACATCCACCATCTCCTTGCTTCGTCTTCTAGCATAAAAGTGGCTAGAAGCACTTTTTGAGTCTCTGAACAGGGGAACACTTCAAATAGTTTTTCGATGCCGAGGACCCATGCTTCGGCTTTCAAAGGATCTAATCCCCCGTGGAACTGCGGTGGTTTCATCTTCTTGAATTCCTTAGTGAGAGCTATAATCCGGTCATCATTCTGGTTATCTGGCACAGGTGGTGCCGGAGGTGGAGGTGGCGGGTATGGTTGCTGCCACTGTTGTTGCCACTCTTGTTGCTGTCTCAAAGCCTCTGCCATTTCCTGAATCAGTCTTTCCATTCTGTCTAGTCTGGCAGTAGAAGATTCTTCAAGTTCATCTCCTCTGGTTCTCATCATCTGATTAAACTTGCATTATGCTATATACAGGATGCAGACAAGTATGCATATAACAAGGAGCATACATATTCAGGTAATTGCAATGCAAGTAATTCACAACTTACAGCGCATAATCAATGCTTCCAATTTCATATTCATCACATGAATGCATCCAAGATCTTATCTAGACGCTTATTGCTCTTTTTGGACAAGTGTGTGAGTTATTAACTCGTGCTCTAATACCACTCTGTCACGACCCTAACTCGCCCCCGTGGGTTAAGGACGTAACCGGCCAGTAATCATGAGATTACCTACGGCCTCAAACTGATCCACACGTATTCAAGGGGCCAAACGGAAGCAAAAGTTTTAAACTTTGTCCATAGAGCGGTGCTTATATGCACATCATACAAACCATATTCATAAACGTTAATAACCCACATCAAAAATATAGTAGCATAAACTTCTTTACAACAGGATCGTCAGACTGAGCCAACCCATAACGAGCTACATACAATGTATACAAAACCCTTGCCAATAAAACAACATATAATTATATAACAAAAGGCAAGGACGGGTCTCGCACGTGAGACACGAGGGCTGACTCTCCCAAAACTTGGGTTGTTCTACGCAGGCTTCACTGAGGCTGGGTCTGGGCTTCCCTTGGCTCACCTACAAAGACATGAATGAGTGTGAGCGATAGCCCAGTGAATAATATCAAATACCGAATTTATGCAACAAGACGTAGAACAACATTTTCCAAACGGCCTTGGGCCCAATTCATGTCTATAGTTAACATGTATAAGGGTAATTTAAATCAAGTAACCACAGTTCCATTCCGGCCTTTGGCCCATTCAGATTTACATTCATGACGAAACGGCCTTGACCCATTCGATTATGTCAAAACGCCTTTGGCCCAATCGTAGGTCAAACGGCCTTTGGCCAACTCATTCCTTTCAAAAGCGGCCTTGGCCCATTCATTCTTTTTCAAAAGCGGCCTTGGCCCATTCCTTCATTTCAAAGCGGCCTTGGCCCACTCATTCGTTTCGTAACGGCCCTCGGCCCATACATTCGCTTCAGAACGGCCTTCGGCCCACTCATCCATTTCAAAACGGCCTTCGGCCCACTCATCCATTTCAAAACGGCCTTTGGCCCATACATTCGTTCCAAAACGACCTTTGGTCCATTCGTGTTCATCAAAACGACCTCGAGTCCATTTATGCTTATCAAAACGACCTTGGGTCCATCTATGCATTCATATCAGACTTAGTCCACAATCCCAATTAGCAATTCATAAAGCTTTAAAGGGAATAAATAATTGGACATTTACAAGCATTCAATTAATGATATTACTCACAGTGATCGGTTGATTGATTCGCCTTGGAGCTCGACCCTACACATGCCATGAACATAAGAGGGTCATTAACAATTCGATCCGTTCAAAATTCACATTCTCATCTTTAGGCTTTACTATTATCTTATTAACTCATTTACAATGCTTACCATATGCCTAAGAGTGGTCACAAGTGAAAGAGAACGGAAAACGGAACACAAAATGCAAGAAGATTTTCGAAATTTGCAGGGGTCCCCGCCGAGTGTAGGATTCTCGCCGAGACCCTTAGGTCTCGCAATCTTGGTTGCCTCCAATCCCCGCTCGAGCATGAATTCTTCCGCTCGAGCGGACTCCTGTCTACATAGCTCCCCGCTCGAGCGGGAACCATGTCTACAGAAAATGCTGGGAGCTCGATTTCTCCGCTCGAGCGGCACTTCCCCCGCTCGAGCGGACACCATGAATTCTGGGTTTTCCAGAACACTCCCTTGAGTTCAAACTCGACATTCAACCCATTTTTTGTGCATTCAAAGGCTCAAATATCACATATACACATACTAGCATGATACCAATACCAATTTACAACATTAGAAAGCTCAATTTCTCAAAATAGATGCATGCATGGCTCAAATTGCCCCAAACCCATTACTAACACAACCATTTCATACATCCAACCCTTGTACCCTTATAATCTGCACATGCATGTGGTACATTATTCTCATTCTCAACTTATGTGATGAAGAGATGGTCAAGAACATGATCTTCAACTAAAAACTCACATAGATCATGCATTTAGTGCTCAAATATGAAAATTCAAGGCAATCACATACATGCATGCAAACATTGACCTTCAATCCAACACATACAATTTAAATTCCTTTCAATTCTCACTCTTGACCATGAATCAACTTTGAATACGCAAAATTGCCCATTAAACTCATGAATTCAAGAATCAATGCTTACCTAGAAGCCCAATCTATGGTCAATTCTTGAACTAGACTTCAAATCTTCAAGCTTGAGTCACAAATTATACAATTCTCTTCCTCTCTCTCTAAATGGCCAGCTCTCCCTCTCTCATCTTGAGTTACATTCAGTCCAAAATGAGGCTAAGGAGAGAGAGAGATTGAGTGTTTAAGGCCTTGACAACAAAGTCCACTAACACAATATTTAATATAAAATATTTGGGCTCTCAATTCATCATTTTAATCAGTTTAAATTGACCAGAATGAATTTTCAATTAAATTTCACCGTAGGCTCTAAAAATTATGCCAATCACAATAGCGTAATCAATTTCGGGTTATGTAGCCGCTAAGGCCCTCAATTTAATTTTCGAAAGGGACTATTCAAACAGATATTCCTACGGTGAACAGATATGAATTCAAAATCGCATATTATCACATAATGGCACACAAAATTATGCTAAACACATAACCATAAACAAATTAAGGATCAGTTTAGCACAGTATAGAACAGGGGTATCACAATTTCTTTGTATCTTGGTTGTATTTTTTTTTCTCTAATCATTACAAAACCACAATGATTGTGGACATGTGCCTTATTTTGGGATGAACCACCGTCAATCTTGTGTTTTTGTGTGTACATATGATTTACAATTCCTATTTTGTTCCTTTCTATTTTCATGTCTCACCTATCCTAATTAGGTATTCCATATGGGCAACAACTGGCCATAGATCTTGATCTAACAAGTGGAAAAACTTGGACTAACATGTGAGCTAGTGCATTGAAACATCTAATAATGTGGTGTTTTTTGTGCTGTTTCTGTTTTTTTGTCATGTTCTTTTTCTTTTCTTTTCTTTTCTTTTTTCCTTTTTTAAATAAAGGTTTAACACTGGAAGATTAATGAGGAATGCTACTTCAATGTGATTTTTTTTTTCTCAGTTGAATTTCATTGTTTTTGGTAGTGTACTTGTATGTCCTTTGGCTGAAAGCATAAAACCACTTTGATAATATGTTTCAGCATAAAGATTATCATGCTTTGGCTTCAATCCTTTGTTCGGAATCAAACAAAAATGGTGCTTTCAAAGGTGCTATCAAGGAGAATGTATCAATACACAAAGTAGGCTAAAAAATTGAGAGTTTGATTGTGCTTTGCCACATTATTGTGCTAGAAAGTTTGCTAGTGTGCTTGTTTGTGTAATATAACTGTTTATGAGTGCTTATCTGTTATTTAACTGTTTGTGAGGAAATTGTTGGAATATTCCATGACTTGTTTACAGTCAAAATATAAAATAACAGTATAGTTTATGACTCCAAATTTACATGGTTTAAGCAGATTAAGGTGTTTGATATGGCCAACCACTTCAACTAGGAGGAACAAAGCATTTGATTCAGCAATATATCCTTTATTTTTCATATAGGTTGCATACATGATGACATCACTTATTCAGCAAATGGAGGAAAACAAGCGAGAAAGTGAACCTCGAGGAAGCTCACGTACGAGCAAAAACAGAGTTCTCAACCACCCGCCAAATTTTTTTGAACAAACCACCCACCAACTGGTTCAAGGATTTTATGTGGTCGGTGGTGGAGCCATTTTGAGTATCTGAAATGTTATCTTCACCAACACCACTACCAATGTTTCTCTACAAAAGTGAGGATCAAAGATAAATTTTAATAATAGACAAGTTGAAGTAATAATTTGTCTACAAATGAAATCAGTTTGCAATCACCGGGCTACCACCAGTGACCTAAGAAAATTCCTCCATTTTTTTGTTGTTTTCTTTGTTTTTTTTTTTTTCTTTTCTTTTTCTTTTTCTTTTCCGTGTATTTTTGCTTAGGAGTGGGTACTAATGCTTCAGAATTTTCTCTTTTGTATCAAAATTTCCTTCCTCTTAATGTTGTAATCAGGGCTTCACCCTGAATGTTCAATAAAAATTTTCGTTCTACACATCATGGCAATGGCACATCACTTGAAAATCATTTTGCTTTGAATTTTCAATGAATTTCGAACCGAATATCGAGCCTATGACTGACCAAAAACCCAAAATACAACTGAATGGAAGGAAAACAAAGCAAAAACCATCCCAAACACACCTCTATACGCTTGCCGGAATAAAATGGACACAAAACAACACAACACTGGTCAACCGCCCGGTTGACAGCCCGACTGAAGGACATCATTGGAGACAAATACTATGCATTTTCTAGTGAGTGAGTTGACAATGGAGATTTTTGAAAAGACGGGAAAATGACAAGAAAACCTGACTGTACTGTGCCCCTAGTTCATCACTTTGACTATTTTTTTGTTAAAAAGATTTTGACCAACATGAGAGTTAGATTAACATGCTTATTTCACTCTCTGTTTTGAAATCATACAAATCAAGCTATGAGCACCAAAAATTTTCCTTTTTTAGGTTCAAGAAATGGTTTGTGTTTTGCAAAAAATGGAATAATTTTTAAGAAAATTAGTCAACTTCATCAAAAGTCCTCAAAATCTATTTTTGCAAATGGTTACTACTTGACCAATATGGAATTAACCCTTGAGATGTACAAACTCAAATTAGATAACCCGAGCTTGATTTGTTTTGCAATTGAACCTTCCATGAAGAAGAAATAGGACAATTGAACAAAATAAAGATAACCTAATTGATCATGGATAAGATAGCAGAGTTAAATAAAGGTAAACCAATCAAACAAGGACAAGACAAGAAAGGTGAAGATGGTTGGGGCAAAACTTCATGATGAAGTTGCCTACATATCCCAAAGATAGAAATCAGGCTTTACATAGTTCATGGGGTAAGGCTCACTCTAGTACTCACACTCTCCTTTTGTGCTCTAATTTTTTCCAAAGCCACCCTTTCGTGTTTTCAACCTTGCGAGCTTTTCAATTTTTTATTTTTTTTTCATTTTTCATTTTCATTATTATTATTTTTTTTCTGCTAACTTTTTCCTGGGTCACTCGTTTGGGTTTTCGGCCCAGGAAACCTCTCAAGGATAGTATTTTGACTTGTCCAATTGATTGGTTGTGAGATCTCTAAGCCATCCAAATATATAGGAATGACTATTCCTCCTGACCAGATAGACTTGATGATGTAGGGACCCCTCCAATTGGGTCTGAATTTCCCCTAGGGTCGTGGGTAGGAACTCGATTGTCTTTCAACAATAAATCTCCTTCTCTCAAATTCTAGGATTTGCCTTCTTGCCGGTCTCCATTAGCTTGAGAAACAACCCGATTTGAATCTTCAATCACATTCGACCTTTTTGCCCCTAGTTAAAATCCGGCTATGTAAGCTTCACACTTTGGTTGATCATTGATCATTCTGAATCAAGATTTGAAAGCTAAGGAAGTCAAGTCTTAGGTTGAGAGTGATCCTATGTTGTACAATCTCAAAATCAATTCCAAGTATGTCTTCGTACGACCACGAAAAAAATATTTTTTGAAATCTTTTAATAAAGCAACTATTCACTTGTGCTCTTCTGAAAAAAAAATAGAGAACCAATCGAGGACCAAGCTAGGATCCTTCTCAATACTCGTATTAATAGAATGATCTCATTCATTAAGGGCTTCGCACACCTCTCTTCTTCTCAGTCAATCAAATTTTGCAAATCTTGAGGAATTCCTTCCTCTTCGATTTTATCACAGTTTTGAAAAATAGTTTTAAAAAAATTCGGTCAATATAATGATTTAAAGCCACAAAGAAGTAGGTGAAAATTACTGTATTTTCATTCAAAACTTCTAACTCCATGATTGAAATAGACTCAAAAGAAAGAATGGCAAGACAAACACAAACAAGATAGTGATGTCTGGGTTATCACCCCCGAAATCACCAAACTTAGACTTACAAGACTGACTCGAGCCTTATCTCAACTCTACAAACTTGGTGGAATCAAACTTAGACTCAACAAAATAAAAGCATTCTCAAATTGATAAAATCAGTGCATGCCATCCACCACGTCTTTGTGCAATTAGTAGGTGATCTATCTCCCGGTCTCAGAAATGGTCACAATATCCCCCCAAGTCTAATGGTCATGCGCTAGTCTCAAGATCTATCACAGATTCAGCCAGTGTTAGACCTAGAACTTCCCTAGTGTTCCTTTGTTGCATGATCAATCCATGGCTCAAGAAAACCATAAAGAAGGAAGTGTATGCCCTTGAGAACAGCTGCCAATAATGCCCAATTCTGGATTCAAATTATCTGCCACCACAGGGTGTTGGGGTTTTGATTAGGATCGAGGTGCATATATCATGGATAAATTAGAGCTCTTTGGAATATGTACCTTGAGCTTGGGCAAATGGGAAGGTTTGATGTAGATGTTGGGGTTGAAGGTGAGTGGTAGTGTATGGATAAGGTTGAGATGGGAAGGCGGTGGGAATTGGTTATGAGGTAGAAATGGGTTGGAGGTGGTATTGGGCTTTCTAGGGTGGAGCTATGGTCATGTTGTCAATGAAATCTTGAATTTCATGACGAAGACGATGTCAATGATCGATGTCATGCCTGCGCCGTTAGTGGAAGACATAGTGTTTGGTAGAGTCGTGTTTGGCAGGGAGTGGATTGGGAAGAGGTCCAGGATCAAGAAGTTTGAGATACCCTTCTTCCATGAGGATTTGAAGAGCTTTGGACAGGGTCCTGTAAAGGGGATTGAGGATAAGGCTATTAGTTCTAGAAGTATTGACAAAGGTGTTGACAAGTGTTGACTGGGTTAGGAGAACACGTTTAGAATTGGAGCTAGAAGGGGTGTATCCATAAGGATTAATACTTGCCTTGAACTTGTTCTTGCCACTTGCTTGAGCTTTGCTAAGGGATTAGGTGGCTATGATATCATCCAGGCTTGAGAAGACATAAGTTTGACCCATTCCAATTGCAGCCTGCCCTAAGATTGGGGATCTTTTTAACGTGAAATTTCTGGCATGAGATGTGGTCAGTGATGGAGCCAGGATTCCAAAGGTAAAATCTGCCACAGTTCTCTGAAGATCCTCAATCATGCTCAACATCTCAAAAGTAATGGGTTCAACCATTGGTGCTAATGGTGTATTTGAACCGACTTGGTTTCGATGGATTGGTTGGGATGGGCTCTTTGAATTGGGTTAGACTTGAATTAGGCGTTGCAATTTGGCTAAAGAGTCACCCTAGTCGGCAACTGTATGAACAATAGTATCCATGCTTTGTTGAAGAGCCAAAAGCATGTCTACTATATTTTCTAGGACATGAGCCATTGTTGGTTTTGGTGAATTGGGTGGGGATGATCTGGCTGGTGAAGAACACTGGCTAACCCTGAACCAAATCCATAATTTTACAAAGTCTACTAGCATGAATCCACAGAACTTGGGAGATATCAGACCATTCTGAAGCTATAGTGCTACAATGACCTGACAAAACAAAATGAAACTCCAAATTAGAAATCCAGAAGCACTTCAACTCAATTCACATAGTTTGATCATTGTGCGCACTAGACTCCACCTCTCAAAATGATACGCTTGACCCATTTATTATATTTGAGAACCCTAGATCTTATACATTGCACATAACAATAAAGAGAACAAACACTCCTATGGAGGGTAAGGTTTATCATGTCCTAGCTTTGAAATGATCTAGGGTTCTACTATTCACACAAATGGCATCATACATCCTAGAATGGGATAGTATCCTGTCCTAATTTTGAAAGTTGCTAGATCTTGTTATATAAACTAGGTTAGTCTGGTTAAAAGGGATACCTCAGCAAGATACCGATGTACTTACTTAATCTAGCGGATCAAGTGGTACGTGGTAATTCTCATTCCAAGGCTTGTGCTTCCACTATATTAGAGCCCATGTCTATTTATTTGCCCGAAGCCGAATAGTCAACTAGGTGACGAGCATGTGACTTAACTGCACCATGCATGCAATGCAATGAACATATAATTGAAAATAAAAAACATATCATGGAGTTCAAGTCAAGGTTTCAAAATATCCCCAGCAGAGTCACCAGAAATTGTAACATACTCGGGGGCACCTGCGTGCGTTAAACAATTCGGACCCTCAGTCTCTTTGATCTAGTCTCAAGAGTATAATGTGAAACATAGATGAGAGTCTAAACTTGGCAACTTTGATTGAAAATCCATTTTTTATTGCAAAAAAAATAACATTTTGCCAGAAAATGGACTGCGTCATTAGATCTCAAAGTCGCCACCTAATATTTTGGGAGAATTAGGAAACCTGTGACTCGTGCCAAGGCCACTGTTGGTCGTAACTAAGGATGCTTGGCTTGGAACCTTACATATGACGGGGGAAGGTCATTAATTGAGCACCCCTGCTCACCCGATCAAAAGTGAGGCCTTTACTAACCATGATATGATTCTTATTTCCTTTATGTGTTCATATTCTGATTAATTTAATAAATCCTAAAAATTACTATGTAAAGCAAAACAAATGTAGACAGTGTTGTCCATTTTGGGACAATTTGATTTCATTATTTTGGAAATGTTTTGAACATTGTACAAAACACAGAAAATTGAATTGTATGAAAAATCAATTTTATTCCAAATTGAATAACACAACTTTCACTCACTGGTATGCATGGAATTATATCAAATAAGCATGTACCCACGTAGTAGGATGCTAAACATAGTAGAAAAACACACATAGGCAGAATGCTAAAGCATAAAAGCTTACATATTTACCGGGTCCTACAAAAAAAGATGCAAAACAAAGTTAGTAAAAATATGCATGCTTCTATATAGAAGATCCTAATGCAATTCACTCATGAAAAAATGCGGCTAAAGATCGGTTTCTAGTACATGACATGTAAAACAGCTTAAGACATAAGGTAACGCACAAAATCACATAATAATCCATAAAACTCACAAATGCAATTTTAGCCGGATCTTAAGGCACAAAGCATGGATGCAAAGTACAGAAATGATGACAAACATATACAAGATGCATATTCATAGCATATGGAAAGCAAGGAAAAGAACAAGATAGAAAAGAAGCGGGTTAGGGAATTATTATATCGCTTTGAATATTATAAATCCAAATAAAGGAGGAGAGGAATAGAATAATTACAACAAGTTAAATCCTCACAAAAACTCTCTAATTAACATAAATAATAAAAAATAGGAGCTTGGGGGGGCTCAGAGACCGTCGGAGACTGTTTTGCGGAAATGCCGGAAAACTGCCGAATTCTATCCAAGAAAAAGGTGCCGACTAGCCAGTAAACTGACCGGCCAGTCACCCAGGCTAGGCCAAATGCTCTGTTTTTTTCCCAGAAACCCAAAAAAACAAACAGCAAGTGTGTAATTGGCTCAACTAACCACTTCCAATTAGCTTACAACAAGTTTATAACATGTAATTGAAACAAGAAAAGCAACACAAGAAAGAAAATGAAAGAAAATACAAGAAAATGAAAAGTGTGCAAAGTTTACCTTCCAAAGACGGATTTACAAACTCCCTCTTGATCACCCTCAAGTGTATGGAAGTGTGTTCTCAATTCTCAATTTAAAAATTCAAAATTGTAGTTGGAATGGTGTTCTTAGGTGGTTTATGTGGGGAGAGAGCTACAACTCCCTATTTTTCTCTCAAATTGAAGAACACTCACTCTCTTTTGGATTAAGGCTCAAGAATATCACTCTAACAGAATTTATGGAATGGTTTTGGTGTGTTGAAGCTTGGAATATTAGTGTATATGAAAGGAAAATAGAAGTTTTTGCTCTAAGCTAGTGAAGCCCCTGAAAAATCTATTTTCTTTAAAAACCCTTACGTTTGAATTATTTCCTTCAAGCCCTTAGTTTCTTAAATTATTTCGAATCTTGCCAGTTAGCATTTTTAAATTTTTATCGGAACAAGAATATCCTAGCCGAATTAGGTTCCTTAGCCTAATTTAATTTAATTCTACATAAATAAGGTTCCAATACATGAGTTTAATTCCAAACCCTCACTTCTTTTATTAATTTCAAGATTTTCCTCAAACTCGTACATGTACTTTTTATACTATAATACCACTGTAGACGCGCCCTTGGGCATTACTCTACAGTTTGGACGCCCAATCCGGCAAATCGTTTTGAGAAAAATAGATTTTTTTGAAAGAAGTGCCAAACATGGACTGCTTTGCCAGATACAGAGTCGCCACCTAAATATTTTATTTTGAAAAATTTAGGAAACCCTGACTCGGTGCCAAAGGCCATGTGTCCGTCATCACCAAAGTTGCCTCGGCTCGGGAACTTGGGTACGATTGGGGAAGGTCAGCTATGAGCACCCCTTCTTGCCCAATCCGAAGATCGGCCTCTACTAACCATGATATCCGATTTTGAAAATGTTATGTGTTCTTATTCTGATTAATTAGCTAGAATTACTACTTGATGCGCACAACAAAACAAGTATAGACTAGATCGCCTAATTTGGAACAAAGCATTGCATATCCATTTGTTTGGAAACGTTTTGAAATTTGCTACTCGCAAGTAGGCTAAAACACGGATTTCAACGAGTTGTTCCAACTCAAACAATCCAACCTTCACCCACAGGCATTCAAGCAGTTATATCACATAAGCAGCTAGCCTCATGGTAATCATGCTATTATGGCAACACTCACACACATGCGGTATGCTAAAGCATAAAAGCTCACCTAGTACTCCAAGCCAAAACAGAAACTAGTTAGTAATCAAGTGCATGATCCTAGTTCATGTTAACATGGCTAATGCAACACATGCAGAATGCAACTTAGATAGGCTCGGCTAATCTACAATGACATGTGAAATGCTGCAACTAACACGTATTCAATTTGGAATTGAAATACAGATCTGATTAGAATGATGCGCTTGCGATGCATGCAAAACAGATGAATGAATGCAAACATGCTATCATACTGTATGCTAATTTAAATATATCCTAGTCTACCATCATAAGCAGGTAAATAAAAGGAAAGAAAGACGTGGGATTGGAAGACATACACGCACTCACACACACTTATTACACAATTGCCCTCACTCGGAGGGTCCAAATAAATATTACAGTCCGAATAAATAATACTAAATTAATTATTACACATTAAATATTACAAAACTCCTAATTAATTAATAAAATAAATGCAGAAGGGAAAAGGCCACAGCCCCGCCTTGGAATGCGCGAATGATGCATGCTTGACTCCGTTTCACTCGGAAAACCCGTACCATGCCACCGCTGCCTCTGTTTACACTGCCCTGCTTTTCTAAAAACTGCTAAAGTTTTGGGACATATTCCCTGCACACTGTAAAGCACCATCGGCTAAAGGAAATACCCACCGGCCATGGAAAATGTCCATCGGCTGGACTTCATGTTATCGGCCATTCATCCATGGCCGGTCGGCACTATAAACGGCCGGTCGACCAAAAATTCCTACAGAACTGGTTTTTGATAGCAACAAAGGTCAGACAGTGTATGGCATGGAATTTCAAGCAAATGTAAGCATGGTCACACTCCCTATCATGCTGTGGACTCAAGAGAGCATGGCCCTCGATCCTCGGGCCATCAATTGTGCATTTTGATGCATGATGGCCTACGAGGCCAAGGTTGCAATTCAATAAAAATGCATGCAACACACAAATGAATACCAAGACCCTATCATGTCAAAGTCAAGGGCCTCGGTGACCGAGAGTTGAGACGTGTTACATCACTTGGAGTATGAACACTTCTCAATCCTCGCACTTGGCTTGACACCCCAAACCAAGCAATGTAATGCATGTTATGCAAACATGGCTCAAAGATGCAATATGAGATTAAGATGCAAGGCATGCCAAATGCAATGCAACATGTCATGGCAAGTATGCAAAAGAACTAGCATGTGACAACACATCATGAATCAAACATGCAACAAACATGTGACAAGTAAGCAATGGTGGACTTAAACCATGAAGGGGTAGACCTCAACCCACCCCAAAACAGTGGCCAAAGGCATCCCAAATGATGGACAAAATGCACAACAAACATGCAAGTCAAAGAGGCCCAAAGCTAAGGTATAACAAAGGGCCATTCTACTACCACTACCCCAAGAAAACATGGCATGAACCATACAACCAAAAATAGAATTTTAACATGCAAAATAAGCCCCAAATACCCCTGATATGGCAGCTCCAAAGCCTCAAACATAGGGCTATGCATAATGACCTATTCCTAGTCATGAAAGGCCAACTCTTCAAGGCATGAAAGAGATGATAAATGAAGACATGTAAGCATGGTATAGGGACTGAAATAACATGTTAAATGATTCCAAATCATCGAAATAGCCTAACCAATGCATGTTTATGATTCACACATTCAAGGCTCACAAGCCAAAATGTGAAGCAACTATACCAAACATGCTAAACAAGACCAAATCAGTGGCCAATAGACCTTAAGCATGATAAAATATGGCCAAGAACTTCACAAAGTAAAGCCAAGATATGAGAGCATGGTAGTCAAAAGTCATGATGCATTTC
The DNA here is from genome assembly GCA_025200525.1 of Camellia lanceoleosa. Taxonomy (NCBI): domain Eukaryota; kingdom Viridiplantae; phylum Streptophyta; class Magnoliopsida; order Ericales; family Theaceae; genus Camellia; species Camellia lanceoleosa. The sequence continues at coordinate 43,215,451 of CM045767.1, forward strand.
TAGGCACAAACAAGGGAATACAAAGCAAGTATGTTAAGCATGCAAAGGGCCACAAATCCGACCAAAAACAGAGATAACATGTGACCTAAATAGCACAAAAAACATCTGATATGGAGCCAAGAACAAACCAAGCATGCATGTTGCCCTTTAAGCCAAAACAAGGATAAAAGAGGGACAAAGGGAAGAGGGGTGTCCCTCCCCTATATAAGACTTCAAACCCTCTTCTTTACCACTGAAAATCCGCTGGATTTCAGTGGTGAAAAGAACAAAACACTCAAGCAAATTAAGCCTAGCAATGGAAGCACCAAAAGGGCCAAACAAGGCCTAAGAGGGTGTTTTCGACCCCAAACCACAAAATGACCTTAATGAAGTATTTAAAGCATGCAAATATAAGACTTTTTCTAGTTATACACAAAGCTCAAATCATCATGCAAGACAAGTAAAAAGCTGTTGCAAAATTGGGAAAACTAAAGCAAAGTAGTTACCCTTGAAGAACACCTCAAGAACAGCAGGTCCAGCCACTCTCTTCTGATCAAAACAAGTCCAAGAACTCAAGAATAAACCCTCTAAGTCCCTCAAGGTCGAAGTAAGGTGTGGTAGTGTGTGTGTTAGTGCAAAACTAAGGTAAAACTACACTTTTAGGCCATAAAACACACACAAAGGATGGAAGAGAGGGGGATATATAGAGAGAGAGAGTATATGACAGATATGTATGTATATATTCTCTGGTTTTTTTTGTTCAAACTTCTATCCCTAGACAAAGGAGGAAGAAGGGCTCTTATATAAGCAAAAAAAAAGGCTCTAAGCTTCTCAAGGAAGCTAAATGAAAAGAGGCAAATGGTACAAATGGTTCATGGCTTCTTGAAGAAGCTGGGACAGCTGGCCAAGCTTCCCCAAGAAGCTTGGCCAAGGGTTCATCCTTCTAGAAGGAACTAGGGAGTCAAGTGCTCAAAATAGCCATCCCCGTGCATGGGGAGTGGTGTTGGTGTATTCCACCGGTAACGGTGGCATGCACCAAGCTTTGAAGAGTGCTTGAAGGGTCACCTTGGGAAAAAATAGGTCACCGGCCAAATAAAGTGCCGGCCGGCCGCATAGAGTGCCGGCCGACCGCATAGAGTGCCGACCGGCCATTGATACCAAGCAACCACGGCCGGTAGCAACAAGGAATGGCCGGTGATGTAAACGGAGGGCTGGTGGAGTGTGGGGATGATCAACAAGCCATTCCCTGCCTTCCAAGGCAAAAACAAAAGTGTTTGGTGCAAAACCAAACACTAAATGAACGAGTTAAGGATCCTGAGGCAAGGCGCGCAGCCGAGGCCTCCGGGAACTCAAAACGAACACAAACAAGGGTGATCACTGAGTGTTCAATCAGTGACGTCCAAGTCTTGAGGACGGTCAAAAATGGGGTGTCTACAGTTGCCCCTCTTTGGCAGAACTCGAAAGTCATTACAATGACAGGAGTGAATGTCAAAGCCCAGAGACGACCCATTTTTGACAAAGCCGAAGACTTAGACAAACATGCAAGACAAACAAGATATGCACCCGAAGGCAGGGTTAAAATGCAAGACGATGCACAGAGCCGGGCATAACTTATGATCATGCAAAGAAAGCTGTAACGAAGCACACATGCAACAGTTTTAAGCTAGCATACACCAAACTACACTACAATGCAGAAAGGATGTAAGAGAATTATGCGATTCTCGATACGTCTCACGCGGAGGATACAATACCTGTCCGGTTCATCTGGTTCCACCAGTCGCAAATGAACCGTACATACAATATCGTGCCTGCAAAGAAAACAAACTTAACAAGTACAATGTGATTAGCAATATGCATAATAATGTGCTTGAAAATGCGTGACAACGCAAAGCAAGTGGGAAGCATAACAATGTTGTGAAGGCACAGACATGTAAGTGGAGTAAGCGGTCTACGCAGGCAACGAAATTGAACACGAGCATGCGGTCTACGCAAGCAATGAAATTGAACATAAGAATGCGGTCCACGCAAGCAAAACATGCGGTCTACGCAAGTAATGAAATTGAACATAAGTATGCGGTCTACGCAAGCAATGAAATTGATTACAAACATGCGGTCTACGCTAGTAGTGTAATTAATTATAAACATGCGGTCTACGCAAGCAAAACATGCAGTCTATGCAAGTAATGTAATTAATTATAAACATGCGGTCTACGCAAGCAAAACATGCGGTCTATGCAAGTAATGAAATTAATTATAAACATGCAGTCTACGCAAGTAATGAAATTGAATATACGCATGCGGTCTACGCAAGTAATGAAATTGAATATAAGCATGCGGTCTACACAAGCAAAACATAAAAAGAGACTTGAACACATGTAAGTAAAGCATGCGATCTACGCAAGCAATGTGTATAAAAAGAGACTTGAACACATGTAAGTAAAGCATGAGGTCTACGCAAGCAATGTGTATATAAAAAAAACTCGAAGCATGTAATGCAAAGCACTGCAACACAGTATAATCGAAGCATGTTGTGGAGCTCACAAGATGCAAAAGGATACGGGAAGGGATGTTCCTCGCACGTACAGAGCGTCGCTCAAAAAGATACAGCCTGAGGTCAACTCGAAAGCCTACTAATGTTTTAAAAGTGTGCTTTCTTGCGATATCTTGAATGATGAAGGTGCCAAACCATATAATTGACCCTGAACAAGGGCGCAGGTGGTGTGTTGACCTCAAGAAAAAGGAGGGGGTTATCAGTAGCAATCCCGATACTCTGCTGCCCTACTTTCCTTTTGCTTTACTTTCCTTTTTTACTGGCAGTTCAAGCACATTGCACTGCCTCAGGCAGGTTTGTTATCATTATTTTTTAAAACTGTGTATTTTCTTGCAAAACACATGACGGAAATGAAACTGCTATTTGGTTCAAAAGATGTTACATTTGCACGTTCTATGCATCGCATCGCACGGCATCACATAACAATGTGTATGAAATTCGTTTGAAAATAGAGCATTCGCATCGTAATAACCAGGTAGTGAACCCACTTATAACTCGATAAACAAAGAAGAGAAACTCGACACAACCAACCAAGTGCGAGTACAACTCGATAAGCAAATCAAAGACTTAAAGAGAGTGAAATACAACTCGATAAGCAAATGTACAACAACTCGATAAGCAAATGGGCGCGGCCCCGCAAGAATTGATCACTGGAGGGTATTGGAAATGGTGGGATTCCCCAACTTCTCAGCATAAACAGCTCAGGGAACCAGGGGGAAGACCACCGGCCCCAGGGAAAAGCCACCGGCTATGAGAAATCTACACCGGCCAAAAGTGATGGCCGGTCGGCACTATACTTGGCCGGCTGGCCAAAAGTGGAAGAAACCAGCAGAATGCTGACACTTGTCCTTCACTCAACCTTATCCCCTCCAAAAAGCCCCAGCTTCGTAGTTCTTCTTATTTCAACACTGATTTGCTCCAAATGGAAGAATTTCTTGCTCAAAATCTTGCAGCTTGGATTAACAACTTGGATGGCTCGAAAAAGCTGGGTTTCCGAGGCTTCGATATGAATGCCCTATTCACTTTGCGTCGTACCCCACTGCATTTTCCATTTCTCCATGCCACGGCAAGGTTTGGGAACCCGGTAACATACGTCTTTAGCTTTAGCGGACAAGAGGTGTGTCCTACCTTCGAAGATTTCCAAGCTCTAATGGAGTCCGAGCGCGACGAGGAAATCTTACCCCAACTCAATTTTGGCCATGCCCAATCCTTAGGGCGGATGTGTGGACTTACTATGTATGACGCTCGGTCCCTGATCTGTGACGGAATGCTGGATATTCCGAGCTTGATTTATCGGTTTTACGATCTGCATGACGCGTGACCATCATTGGCAAGGCTTTCGACGGCATGCCCTCTGCTTGTGCATGCTATCTCATTTTCTGTTTGCCTCAGGCTCCGGAGGATCTAGCGTTCGATTGATCGAGGTTGCTCAAGGCTTGAAGGAGGGCAAGAGCTGCATTGCCATGATCTTGGCTGAGACGTTGATGGGCTTAGACGCCTTTTATCGTCAAGAGACAACCAGGTTTGTGGGTAGTCCACTGCTGCTGCAGGTAATGTTCCCCACCCGATCTCACATATGTATTGCTTACGTCATTCGGCCCTCAAGCTTGCTTTTTCTCACAGAAATCCTTTCCTCACTTTTCCTCTCATCGTACATCTCTCTATTCTTTATTCTCTTATTTTTTTAATCCCTTCCCAGGTATGGTTGATGGACAAGTTGCAGGTTGTGGACCCTTGCCCAGCTTACTCAGCTCGTGGTTACTTTTTCAGGCAACGCCTGGTTGACGCCCTTGATGAGGGTTGGTAGTTCGGCTGGATGTGCAGCTTGTCCGCAGACCGTATTGCTTGGCGGTGCCCTTGGCTCAATCTCCCGGCAATGAGTTACAGCATGTCTCGGCAGACCGGGATTCGATTGATTGGCTTGACTCAGTGCGTGTTCTATTTCCCATTCCGGTTCCGACGCCAGTTTGGCCATGATCAAACTTGTCCACCCGAGGGGATAGAGTATCCAGCTACATTTCCGGTTCGAGGCGCGCAGCTTATTCAGCAGGCCGCAGCGTGGAGGACTAGAGGACTCCTGGCCCCCACTCCCACTTTCAGTTGCACTTTGTCTGATGAGTGCGTAGATTAGCTTAACGAAGAGGCACAGATCGGGCCTAGCTTGGCATTAGAGGCTTCGACCAGCTCTGGGAGGGGACGCAGGGACACCTGACTTGACTATGCCCCGGATTTATTGCTTTATTAGTACTTTCAAGTTTTCGTTATGAATGTAATAAAAAGCAACTTCGATTGTACGCAAGAGTAGGAGAACTCTGTTTTGAAATCAATGAAATTGAAGGTTGTGGTACTGAAAATTTTTCGCTTTTGGTCCGAAAATGGTCTTAGTTGTAAAAAGATTTATTTGAACAAAGTCAACTTTATTAAAATCTTTCAAAACTATTTTCGGCATGGATCAGAACTGGACATGCCTGAGATCTGCCACTAAGATGCACAATCCTGGATCCCATCAACTGGAAAGTTTCCCCTAGTCTGCAAAACGCTGCACCAGAAATCATTAGCTGAACTCTTGGATGCTGAATAGACAAAGATGGCTCAAGACGACCAAACGGACAAAGTTGATCGGGGAAAAAGGTTATGGCTGAACTTCAGGATGAAGCTACTTACGTATCCCAAAGATGGGAATCAAGCCTTACGTAGTTCGGCTAGGGTTCACTCAAGTATTTTCACTCTCCTTTTACGCTCTAACTTTTGCCAAGGCCGCCTTTTGCGGGTTTTCAACCTTGCGAGCTCAGCTTTTATAATTTCAAAATTTTTTGTGCTCTGAGTTTTGCCTAAGTCGCCCTTTCGGGTTTTCGGCCTAGCGAGCCTCTCAAGGGTAATATCTCTTCAACTTGTCCATGTTGATCGGTTGGGAGAACTCTAGGCCATCTAGGTCCATCAGAACCACAGCTCCACCTGACCAAATAGACTTGATGATGTATGGACCAGTCCAATTGGGTCTGAACTTGCCCCTTGGGTCGTGAATGGGAGCTCGGTTATCCTTGAGCACCAAATCTCCTTCTTTTAGATTCCGGGACTTAACCTTCTTGTTGAAAGCCCGGGCAATTCTACGCTGATAACCCTGAACATGGTACAGTGCTTTCAGTCTTCTCTTATCAAAGAGCATGAGTTCCTCAAATCTAGTCTGCTGCCAATCTGCCTCGGCTATTTGACACTCAGCCAATACTCGTAATGACGGAACTTCAATCTCAATAGGTAGAACGGCCTCCATCCCATAAACCAATGAATACGGAGTCGCCCCAGTAGAAGTTCTGATTGAAGTCTGGTAGCCCCACAGAGCGAACGGCAATTTATCTGGCTAGTCCCGATAGGGTTCCACCATCTTCTGCAATATGTGTTTGATGTTCTTGTTGGCGGCCTCAACTGCTCCGTTGGTCTGCGGCCGGTATGTGGATGACTTATGAAAAGCCACATTGTATTTCTCCAACAAATCAATCACCTCCTTCTTGAAGTGGGAACCATTGTCTGAAATAATCTCATTTGGGACTCCATAACGACAGATGATGTTGTTTCTGCTAAACTTTGCAACATGCGAGGCCTTCAACACCGCATAAGATTGGGCCTCGACCCACTTTGTAAAGTAATCTATCGCTACCAGGATAAACTCGTGCCGATTCGACCCCTTCGGAGTAACAGCCCCAATCACATCGATTCCCCAAACTGAAAATGGCCATGGCGAAGTCATGTTGTACAGCTTTGACGGCGGGATGTTCATACGGTTTGCATGGATCTGGCATTTGTGGCATCGCCAAACAAAGTTGATACAATCCTCTTCCATGGTAGACCAGTAGTAGCCCTGTCTGAGGATCTTCCGTGCCAGCATTACCCCATTCATATGTGCCCCGCATTCTCCTCCATGGATGGCCTCCATCAAGCGCTTCGACTCTTCAGCTTCTACACAGAGCTTATGCATTCCCAGATGACCTCTCTTATACAGCTTCCCCCTGCAGATGATGAACTGGATGGCCATTCTTCTGATTGCCCTTTTATCCATGGCATTTGCCCTTGGTGGATACGCCTCCTTCTCCAAGAAGTTCCAAATGTCGTAATACCAGGGTTTGTCGTCCTGAACCTCGTCTATGGCAGAAATTGACTCATATGCTGGTACAAACTTCTGGTCAATGATGACTGGACGCATCCGGACTCCGGACGGGATGTCTATCATGGAAGATAGAGTTGCCAGTGAATCTGCGAACCTGTTGTTCTCTCTTACTAGGTAAGTGAAATTTAGCTTCTCAAACCAAGGAATTAACAAATCCAAGGTTCGGTGGTAAATTATCATCTTTTCCTCTTTGACTTTCCAGTCTCCTTTCGCTTGAGATACAACAAGGTTTGAGTCCCCAATGACGTCCAACCGTTTTGCCCCTAGTTCTAGGGCTGCTCCTGGACCGGCAATGCATGCCTCATATTCTGCCTCGTTGTTTGAGACTTGGAACTAGAGTTTGAAGGCTAGCAGGATATGGTAATTGTCGGACGCTATCAGCAACACTCCTATCCCATACCCGTACTGGTTTGACGCTCCGTCAAAGTACATCGTCCAAGTTTCATCTTCGACATACAAAATGGCTTCATCTGGGAATCAGTACTCAACTGCTTCATCCCCTTCAACCGGGTGGTCGGCAAGGAACTCTGCCACCGCTCTTCCCTTTACTGACTTACGCATCACATACTTCAGATCAAACTCGGAAAGCAACAGCAGCCAACAAGCTAGCCTACCCGTAAGTGCCGGTTTCTCGAAAAGATATTTGATGGGATCGAGTCATGAAACCAACATTACAGAGTGAGCTAACAGGTAGTGCCGCAGCTTCCTGGTAGCCCATACCAAGGCCAAACAAGCCTTCTCTAGTGGAGTGTAGCGGGTTTCGTAATCCAGCATCTTCTTGCTCAGATAGTAGATGGCCTTCTCCACCTTGTCCTCTGACCCTTGTGCGAGCATGCAGCCCATAGTAGTCTCAGTTACTAAAAGGTACAATATCAACGGTTTCCCCGGCTTTGGCGGTGACAACACGGGCGGGTTCTGTAAATATTCTTTGATCTGTTCAAAAGCGGCTTGGCATCGGCCGTCCCATTGGAATTTCTTTCCTTTCTTCAGGAGACCAAAAAGTGGTTCACAAGTCAAGGTTAATTTTGAGATAAACCGTCTTATGAATTGCACTTTACCCAGAAAGCCTCGCACCTCCTTTTCAGTCCTTGGTGGTGGCATTTCTAGGATGGCCTTGATTTTGGAAGGGTCGACTTCGATGCCCCTTTGTGTAATCAGAAACCCTAGCATTTTTCCCGCGGTAACACCAAATGTACACTTCTGAGGATTTAGCCGCAACCGAAATTCCCTGATCCTTTGGAAAAACTTTTGCAAAGCGGTGTAGTGGCCCTCTCTTTCTTTGGACTTGACAATCATGTCGTCCACGTACACCTCAACCTCTTTGTGGATCATGTCGTGTAATATTGTGGTCGCAGCCCGTTGATAAGTAGCTCCAGCGTTCTTCAACCCAAATGGCATCACTCTGTAGCAGTATGTACCCCACGGGGTGGTAAAAGCAGTCTTTTCCCGGTCTTCGGGTGCCATTACTATCTGATTATAACCTGAGAAGCCGTCCATAAACGAAAGCAAAGCATGCCCCGCTGTGAAATCCACCAGCTCGTCAATGTGTGGCAGGGGAAAGTCGTCCTTCGGACTGGCTCTGTTCAAATCCCTGAAGTCCATGCATACCCGGATTCTGCCATCCTTCTTCGGTACTGGAACAATGTTGGCCAACCAAGTCGGGTATTCGGATACCAGCAAGAAGCCTGCGTCAATTTGCTTGGTAACCTCTTCCTTAATCTTAATGGCCCAATCAGGGCGGATCCTCCTGAGTTTCTGTTTGACAGGTCGAGCCTTGGGGTCGAGAGGGATCCGGTGCTATACAATCTCAGGATCGATTCCAGGCATGTCTTCGTAGGACCACGCGAAAACATCTTTGAACTCTTTTAATAAAACGACTAAGCGCTCCCATTCCTCCGAAGACAACGTGGACCCGATCTGGACTAGCCGCGGGTCATTCTCAGTACCAACATTCACAGTAATGATTTCATCAATTAAGGGTTTGACAAACCTTTCCTACTCTTGATCAATTAAACGTTGCAAAACCGAAGGAATTTCTCCCTCGTCATTTTCATCAAAATTTTAAAAATCCTGATTCAAGCAATAAATCAAAGGCACAGAAAAGTACTCAGAAACCACATTCACCTCATTCTCATTAAGTGCTTCCAAACCGTCTGATTCTTTTGTTACAACGAACTCAAAAGAGAAAGAAAAAGAAGACCTGGACAGGACTGTGGCATCCGGGTTATCACCCCTAGGAATACCGGACTCAGACTCAGTCGAGCTGGAACCTGATTCCGACTCACATGACTTTGTGGAATCAGATTCTGGCTCACTACCTGACCCGGTGCTACTGGACAAAAATCCCTCCTCGTACTGCCAGGTGAGGGAGGGTGCGATGGATGCATCCAAAATAGTTGATGGTAGGCCATGACCATTTCATTCCGATCATGTACAGAGAAGTTATCCCCAAGCCTTTTGGTCGATCGGAGGATCGAAAGTAGACATGCGATGCTACCCCCATTTCAAGTCACGGTGTCCTCGGACTCCATTTCACTACTGCTTCGCCTCAACTGTCGGGTCTGCTTTGCTCTTCAACAACATCATCCCTGGTAATCAGAGGTCGAAGAAAATCTCGAACCCCGGTACGCGCTTCTTCTCCGCGTTCAGCCACGGCTCCGAAAAACCATAAAATGGAAAATCCTCCCCCTCTCGGACGAAGCGTCAGTTTAGGGTACCCTGGATGGGCCGGTGCATCAACTCAAAGGGTTTTCTCATCTGTTTCGCTCTGGCTCTCCCAGCCATCTCTTTTCTTTTTCTTACCCAATCCTCCTTGGTGGGCAGATAACCCAAGCCGAAGGTATGGGGGTTGTGTGGCACTTCGGCCAATGCTGCGATGCCCTTGCGACCGCTCTTTCCTAATCCCATCCCGGGGACGTATTGGAGCTTGTTCATGAGATACACTACTTGGGCACTGACATTTATCCCTTCGTTAGCAGCCATGATGTTCTGTACAACCTGAGCCTCAGCTAGGGTAAAACCTTATATGAACACAACCTCCATGCCATGCTCGATTTCTAGAACAGGCGTGGATACCTCCGGTGGTGGATGGATTGATGAATTTCCGAAAACAATGGCTACTCCCTTCCCATAGGGGTATTTCACCATTTGATGCAAAGTGGATGATACCGCCTTCACCTGATACAGCCACGGCCGCCCCAAAAGCAAGTTGAAAGTTGCAGGCACCTCTAAGACATGGAAATCTATCTCATGCTGTCTTGGCCCAACTTTAGTCTGAACTTTTACGGTTCCCATCACTTCTCTACTTGTATTGTCATACGCCCGGATGACCTGGGCTGTTGGTACAAAATCCACGATTTTCAAACCGATTGCATACGCTGTCCTTGCCGGGCAGACGTTGATGGCGGATCCGGTATCAACAAGAACCACCGGTATCCATTTTTTCCTACATTCCACGGAAATATAGAGTGACTTGTTATGGTCTGCCCCCTCGGGTGGCAATTCCTTGTCAGAAAAAGTCAGTGTCAGGGTAGCTCCTCCCAGAAAGACTAATCGCACCAGCTGTTCTGGCGTGGTTTCTATCGAAAGCTTCGCTTTATCCATGGCTGATAAAACAACCTGTCTATGTACTCGTGATGCCATGAGCAGTCCCCAGATGAAGATGTCTACTTGTATCTTTTTTAGCTGTTTGAGTACAGCTTCCTCCTCAAGTTGCTTCTCCTTTTGCTTCTCAGCCTCTCTATCCTTCCCCGAGGCCTCTGGTTGATCTAGGTGCGAGGGTTTGAAGTACCGCCCGCTCCGCGTCATATGGTCGACCTCTCCAAGGTACCAGGTGTCATCGAGTTGGTTGTTCCCCCAATCTTCATCTGTGTGGGCAAGACACAAGTCCTCATCTTCCCACCATATTCCATTAGTAGCTGACAAACATCTGTCTGGCTCTAGTATGACTGTTCTTGTACTCGCAGCACCTTCCATCCATATGTTCGCAGCATTCTCAGTTCCTATGGACACAGCAGTTTTAGTCCCCACATGGGCCTTTGCCTTCCTGATTCTCTCGAAATCTTCAAATCTTTCCTGTTCTGGGTGTGTTAATACAACCGACTGTTCAATAATTCCCATACTCGAAATGCTCCAATCTCGAGCGAAATTCTTGACACCGGCGCTCTCCGGCGATGCACTCTATTCTTTGACCCTTCTGGCTATCACTGACATTCTTGCCCCCGCCGGGCCTTGTTCTGGCTGAAACTCTTCTACCACATCTGGTTGATCGTCCAACCATCCCGTAGCCTCTGTCGATTCCTCATAATCATACCAGTTGACTGCTACGTCCCCTGGATCTTAGTCATCAGAAAGCGGAGATTGGCAAGGCCCTCTCTAAATAACCGCAATCGCTCGTCTCGGGATCGCCCCTTGGATCACACACAGCTCCCCCTCTGTTGGTAGTTCCATATCTGGCCTATCCTGACCTATTGACAAAATGTAGCCACCTGGACTATAAGTTTTCTTAACACCACTCCCAGATTCCGCAAACTCTAGCTCAATAACCCCCTTCTCCTTTGGAATCTTCTCTCTCCTGTCCTTGACAGTCACCCCCGCTGGCTTAGGTTAGGTTATGGAGATGTCCATCATGCACAAATTGATGCAATCGAGAAGGAACACCTCCGGCTTAGGCAGGTGGGAAGGAGTGATATAGATGCTAGGATCATAAGGCATGAGCCCAGTTTGGATGAAGTTGACTCTTTTGGGTGGTGGAACTTGGTTATGTGTAGGGAGAGGGTTTGTAGTAACGTTGGGTTTCTCGGGAGGCAAAATCACCCCGTTATCGATGAGATCTTGAATCTCATGACGTAATCGGAAGCACAGATCGGTGTCATGACCGTGCTGTTGGTGAAATGCACAATATTTGGCTGGGTTGTGGGTATGGTAGCAGGAGTCTTTACGGTAAGGGCGACTCTAGGGGCTTCAAATGCCCTTTTCTGATTAAAACCCCCAGAGCTTTGGACAGGGGCATATAAAGTGGAGCGAAGGTTCTGGTGTTTTTGGGTGGGTATTTGGCTGTTTGTGGCTTGCTTCTGGATGCACCGGAGAATGGTGTGGCTGCCATATTTCTTAGAGGGGGGTTGGTGGTGACCATGCTCACTTCGGAGGCTCTTGTAGTTGTAGTGCCGCTCGGGCCTGCATTAGTGTTGCGGTTGAAAGTTCTTCAGGGTTGCTCCCGGTCATTATCAATTAAGCCTTGCTTCAAGGCATCCTCAATATGCACCCTCATTTCATGTAGGTCAGAAAAAGTAAAAAAGGGGAGTACAATCATCTTCTGCATCAACTTCGGCTGAAGATTGCTCAGAATCATCCGAATCTGGTCTTTGTCTGTAGGCCTCAAGGTCATCATCGAAGCCTTGGCCCTCCATCTGGTTACGAATTCTGAGAAACTCTCATTAGGTCCTGCCTTGTTGTCTCGAGATCACGGGTTGTAATCTCGATTTGTGTATTGTATGAGTACTGCGCAATAAAGGCCTCAACCATCTCGTCCCAGTTTCTCTTGACATCATCTTCTAATTTGGCATACCATATGGCCGCAACACCCGACAGGGTCCGGCCGAACAAAGACATCTTCTGAAGTCTATTGAGGCCCATTAGCCTTAGGATATCTGAAAACAGTCTCAGGTGCACCATGGGGTCCCCGGACCCATCAAATCGATCAATATGAGGCATTTTGAATCTGTCAGGCAGCGTCACAGCTGCGTCGGTATATCCGTCTTCAATATCGGGGATGGTCTTGACTCCCTAGGACCTCTTGAACAGCTTTTCAAGCTTGCTCAACTTCAGTACGGTAGGATCAGTCTCGAACTCAAAGGGAGAGTCCGGTAGGTTGGTGGGTGTCTTTGATAACTGGGGTTGGATTTGGGGTAGGATCAGGGATGGAGGTGGTCCTGTGGGAAGTTTTGTATCATTCTGAACATTGGCAGTCTCCCCGAGGGTTGGAACTCTTGGTGGGAGAGGAACTTGTTGCGAAGCAAAGGCTCCGGTTTGCTGCTGTAACCTTACAATTAACTCTTGTTCATTCATAACCGTGACCTGCTGCTTGGCGAACTCTTCCTATCAGACAGCATCTTGCTGCATCATTTTCATACTCTCTTGGAGTTGGCGCACCATCTCCTCTAAACTAGCCATACCGTTCTGCTCTGGTTGAATTACCGGTATATATTCCCTCTCTGTAGGAAAAGCAGAGTCCTGATCCCTACTATACACAGGTGGGGTAGATAAGGCCCTTTGAACTGACTGCTGTACTGATGCCCTCTGCCTAACTGTCCTCCGTCTAGTAACCGGGGGTAGAGAGTAGTACACTGGTTGTCTGTCTACCAAATCCTCAGATCGATGGAGTCGACGACCACTAGTCCAGAGTGCTTGGGGAATATCTACTAGGTCAGAAGCAATTGTGCTCAACTACCCCTAGTGAAAAAGATAAATAAAAGGTATAAATAAACAAACAATTGGACAGCGTAACGACGTAAAATAAACATACAACACACGGTTGGATATCATAATATACTGCCAATGAACTGGATACACTGTTTCTCAAGCACTGAACACTATTTCTGAATCGTTGCCCCCAAGTCTGAACCTGATACCCATAGATAACTGATTCCCAAAATATCGACATCGGTGCTCAAGTGGATACCTGCATTTGTAATCTGGTATATGCACTCCTTGTAGAGATACACTCTAAAAGCACATAGCAAGTAAATAAGAGCCAATACACCCCTATGTTGGGGTAGGGTTTCCCTGTCCTATTTTGTCAGGAGCTAGGGTTTCACTACGCACGCAGCAGTTTCAAACAACCTATATCGGGTAAGTAACCTGTCCTAGTTTGGAATGGTCACTATGGATTTCGATATGCACTAGGTCGAATGGTCGAAAAGGGTGCCCCGGTAAAACCGGGGTTTGTGTTCCTATGCTGTCAGAGACTATAACCGGTCAGCCTTGACAAGACAAGCCTCTAGCAAACCGTTCAGGAATGGCAGATGGCAAACACGGTGTCCTAGGCGCACCAATGCACATGCAATGCAAAGAGACATATAAATGAAATCAAAACAAGATATCACGAGTTCGAGTCAAGCTCTCTAAGTCCCCAGCCGAGTCGCCAGAAACTGTAGACGCGCCCTTGGGCTTCACTCTATAGTTTGGACGCCTAATCCGGCAAATCGTTTTGAGAAAAATAGATTTTTTTGAAAGAAGTGCCAAACATGGACTGCTTTTCCAGATACAGAGTCGCCACCTAAATATTTTATTTTAGGAAATTTAGGAAACCCTGACTCGGTGCCAAAGGCCACGTGTCCGTCATCACCAAAGTTGCCTCGGCTTGGGAACTTGGGTACGATTGGGGAAGGTCAGCTATGAGCACCCCCTCTCGCCCAATCCGAAGATCGGCCTCTACTAACCATGATATTCGATTTTGAAAACGTTATGTGTTCTTATTCCGATTAATTAGCTAGAATTACTACGTGATGCGCACAGCAAAACAAATATAGACTAGATCGCCTAATTTGGAACAAAGCATTGCATATCCGTTTGTTTAGAAACGTTTTGAAATTTGCTACTCGCAAGTAGGCTAAAACATGGATTTCAACGAGTTGTTCCAACTCAAACAATCCAACCTTCACCCACAGGCATTCAAGCAGTTATATCACATAAGCAGCTAGCCTCGTGGTAATCATGCTATTATGGCAACACTCACACGCATGCGGTATGCTAAAGCATAAAAGCTCACCAAGTACTCCAAGCCAAAACTGAAACTAGTTAGTAATCAAGTGCATGATCCTTGTTCATGTCAAGATGGCTAATGCAACACATGCAGAATGCAACTTAGATAGGCTCGGCTAATCTACAATGACATGTGAAATGCTGCAACTAACACGTATTCAATTTGGAATTGAAATACAGATGCAGTTAGAATGATGCGCCAAGCCCGATGCATGCAAAACAGATGAATAAATGCAAACATGCTATCATACTGTATGCTAATTTAAACATGCCCTAGTCTACCATCATAAGCAGGTAAATAAAATGGAAGAAAGACGTGGGATTGAAAGACATCTACGCACTCACACACACTAATTACACAATTGCCCTCACTTGGAGGGTCCAAATAAATATTACAGTCCGAATAAATAATACTAAATTAATTATTACAAATTAAATATTACAAAACTCCTAATTAATTAATAAAATAAATCTGAGAAGGAAAAGGCCACCAGCCTTGAATGCTGTGAATGATGCATGCTTGACTGCTTATTGAAAACCCGTACCATGCCACCGCTGCCTCTGTTTACACTGCCCTGCTTTTCTGAAAACTGCCAAAGTCTTGGGACATATTCCCTGCACACTGTAGAGCACCATCGGCTAAAGGAAATACCCACCGGCCATGGAAAATGTCCATCGGCTGGACTTCATGTTATCGGCCAGTCATCCATGGCCGATCGGCACTATAAACAGCCAGTCGGCCAAAAATTCCTGCAAAACTGGCTTTTGACAGCAACAAAGGGCAGACAGTGTATGGCATGGAATTTCAAGCAAATGTAAGCATGGTCACACTCCCTATCATGCAGTGGACTCAAGGGAGCATGGCCCTCGATCCTCGGGCCATCAATTGTGCATTTTGATGCATGATGGCCTAAGAGGCCAAGGTTGCAATTTAATGAAAATGCATGAAACACACAAATGAATACCAAGACCCTATCATGTCAAAGTCAAGGGCCTCGGTGACCGAGAGTTGAGACGTGTTACATCACTTGGAGTATGAATACTTCTCAATCCTCGCACTTAGCTTGACACCCCAAACCAAGCAATGCAATGCATGTTATGCAAACATGGCTCAAAGATGCAACATGAGATTAAGATGCAAGGCATGCCAAATGCAATGCAACATGTCATGGCAAGTATGCAAAAGAACTAGCATGTGACAACACATCATGAATCAAACATGCAACAAACATGTGACAAGTAAGCAATGGTGGACTTAAACCATGAAGGGGCAGACCTCAGCCCACCCCAAAACAGTGGCCAAAAGCATCCCAAATGATGGACAAAATGCATAACAAACATGCAAGTCAAAGAGGCCCAAAGCTAAGGTATAACAAAGGGCCATTCTACTACCACTACCCCAAACAAACATGGCATGAATCTTACAACCAAAAACAGAATTTTAACATGCAAAATAAGCCCCAAATACCCCTGATATGGCAACTCCAAAGCCTCAAACAAAGGGCTATGCATGATGACCTATTCCTAGTCATGAAAGGCCAACTCTTCAAGGCATGAAAGAGATGATAAATTGAGACATGTAAGCATGGTATAGGGACTGAAATAGCATGTTAAATGATTCTAAATCATCGAAATAGCCTAACCAATGCATGTTTATGATTCACACATTCAAGGCTCACAAGCCAAAATGTGAAGCAACTATACCAAACATGCTAAACAAGACCAAATCAGTGGCCAACAGACCTTAAGCATGATAAAATATGGCCAAGAACTTTACAAAGTAAAGCCAAGATATGAGAGCATGGTAGTCAAAAGTCATGATGCATTTCTAGGCACAAACAAGGGAATACAAAGCAAGTATGTTAAGCATGCAAAGCGCCGCAAATCCGACCAAAAATAGAGATAACATGTGACCTAAATAGCATAAAAAAACATCTAATATGGAGCCAAGAACAAACCAAGCATGCATGTTGCCCTTTAAGCCAAAACAAGGATAAAAGAGGGACAAAGGGAAGAGGGGTGTCCCTCCCCTATACAAGACTTCAAACCCTCTTCTTTACCACTGAAAATCCGCTAGATTTCAGTGGTGAAAAGAACAAAACACTCAAGCAAATTAAGCCTAGCAATGGAAGCACCAAAAAGGCCAAATAAGGCCTAAGAGGGTGTTTTCGACCCCAAACCAAAAAATGACCTTAATGAAGTATTTAAAGCATGCAAATATAAGACTTTTTCTAGTTATACACAAAGCTCAAATCATCATGCAAGACAAGTAAAAAGCTGTTACAAAATTGGGGAAACTAAAGCAAAGTAGTTACCCTTGAAGAACACCTCAAGAACAGCAGGTCCAGCCACTCTCTTCTAGGCAAAACAAGTCCAAGAACTCAATAATAAACCCTCTAAGTCCCTCAAGGTCGAAGTAAGGTGTGGTAGTGTGTGTGTTAGTGCAAAACTAAGATAAAACTAGACTTTTAGGCCATAAAACACACACAAAGGATGAGAGAGAGTATATGACAGATGTGTATATATATATTCTCTGGTTTTTTTGTTCAAACTTCTAACCCTAGACAAAGGAGGAAGAAGGGCTCTTATATAAGCAAAAAAAAAAGGCTCTAAGCTTCTCAAGGAAGCTAAATGAAAAGGGGCAAAGGGTGCAAATGGTTCATGGCTTCTTGAACAAGCTGGGACAGCTAGCCAAGCTTCCCCAAGAAGCTTCGCCAAGGGTTCATCCTTCTAGAAGGAACTAGGGGGTCAAGGGCTCAAAACAGCCATCCTCATGCATGGGGAGTGGTGTTGGTGTATTCCACCGGCAGTGGCATGCACCAAGCTTTGAAGGGTGCAGGGTCACCGTCGGAAAAATAGGTCACCGCCAAATAAAGTGCCATTGCGATAGAGTGCCGACCGGCCATTGATACCAAGCAACCACGGCCGGTAGCAACAAGGAATGGCCGGTGATGTAAAGGGAGGGCCAGTGGAGTGTGGGGATGACCAAGAAGCCATTCCCTGCATTCCAAGGCAAAAACACAAGTGTTTGGTGCAAAACCAAACACTAAATGAACGAGTTAAGAGATCCTGAGGCAAGGTGCACAGCCGAGGCCTCCGGGAACTCAAAACGAACCCGAACAAGGGTGATCACTGAGTGTTCAATCAGTGATGTCCAAGTCTTGAGGACGGTCAAAAATGGGGTGTCTACAACCACCAAATCAATTTGTTGATCTATATATATATTGGGAATATCTCCATAGTACACATATATTGAATAGAATATTCTCCATTTCCCTTCCCCCTGGCCGGCCAACCTAGGGGAGTGTGAGGTATCAATTTTCAAGGCTTGTAATCATGGCATTCTAGAAGCAAAAGTACCAAGTACTCCTAAATCAAGGGATTGTGTTCCCAACCTAGCTCCATTCCAACCAGAGGCTAACTAAATCTTTTCTAATCACATAATTAAGTCCCTTAATCACTCCCTATTCCTTTAGATTCCAAGTAAATCCAAACTTCTCAATCCAATTCCATCTAATGGGCCTTTGTGTCATTTCACGCGAAATTTGCCTATATATACAACCACCTTCTTAGCATAGCATACACAAACAACACACACACACACACACCTACATTCGGCCTAGATGAGGGAAAGGAGAGCAAGAGCAAAGTCTTGAGAGAGAGAGAGAGGAAGGAAGATGAGAGCAATCTCGTTCAACTTGGCCTAGCCTAGCAAGTAAGCCACAACACAACCCTCTCTTTTATTCTCCTTTTTCAAATACATGCTCTTAAGGGTTCTAAACATTGTTTTCAGATGTGTTTTAGTGATTTTCTTGTGTTAAAAATGAAAAGAGTTGAGCCATGATTCTACTCTTCTTGTAGTTCCCCTTATTCGATACAAAACTATCTTTCTCATACCGATCTCTCAAACTTTCCAATGGCACACCTTCAAGATAAATTTCTGAGTTTAATATATTATTTATCCTATTTTCATCACACAAAAGAAATGAAAAATTTCCCTTAGTGGATCTCTTTCCTCACAAATCTTCTTGTTTTGAGTATTGTGCATTAAAAATCTGTTTTTACAGCCAACTTTCAAAAATTCTAGAAAAACGTAGAAAAATCTTCTGGACCTCATTTTTATGCCAAAATCTTCCTTAAGAAGTTATTTTTCAAGGAAAATTGGTTTCATTGAAAAAGAGTGAGCAGTTTCTAAGAAAATCTGATTTTCGTAGCGGTCGACGAATTTGGACAGCGCTAGAGTGACTCTTAAATAACTAAAAATCTAGAAAAGCTATCCCATTTCCAAAATATGTTATGGAAACTAGATTAAATTCTTTTCAAACCATAGGAAGGCCGAGTTCGGGAAAAATCTAAAACAACCCTTTCGATTTTAATCTTTAACGGGTACTAAATCTGAAATTTCTATTTGGCATTGGTATTTCATGCTATTGTGTTCATAAATATGCTTGTTATATGATATCAGACTTGCCATAGTTGTATATCTTATATTTTAGCCCTTCAATGATGCTTACACTTATGCAAGTTTATTCTTGTTACTTGCTTGTACTAACTAACTTAAACATTAATCTAAACGGAAACTTAATGGGGTGGCTAATGGGGTCTCGATCACATGAAGTATTATTATGAGATAAATTTATCACCCAATTGAATTATTTGGCGGGGCATGTTCCCTGTTGAAAGTTACAGTCTTGCGCAAGTAGTTGTTCGGAACCTTTGAACGAAGCGGTTGTATTCGGACCCTAGGTGGTTTGGTGTAAGGAGGGAATGGGAAAGGCCCTATTTTACTGTCTCTTTTGAGGGCCTGCGGTTGGCGCTACGTGGTACATAACCGTTGGTAGGCATCCGAGGTAAGGTCAGCAACAAAGCAGCAAAAGAGGGTGATACCGAGAAATCCATGTCTGATTCTTATGGTTGAGAGTACGAAGTCTCTTTGGGGGATTTCTAGTTTACTAACGTCTAACTTTGTAACCCCTTGCTTGTTTAGTTGAATATCATGCTTTATTACTTGTTGTCATATTTGTGATTGTGTATTGGACTAGGAAAAAGGGACGGGGTGTGTGTGCGTTTACTAGGCATTCAAAACTCACGGCGTATCATGGCAGGTGTCGATGAGGAGCTTATAGCTGGAGACAACGAGCCGGAAATGTTCAAAGACATTTGGCTATCTTAGAAAAGTTAGAAATTTCCCTTTTGATATGTTGTAAGGCTCATATAAAGATTTAAATTTGTTTTGGCATGTAATGTAATGGAACGAGCTTTTGTAATTAAGGATATTCATGGTTATTATGTACTTATATTTTAACACCTATATAACCCCTAACGTTGCTTATGAGACCTTGTGTCAATACCTCTTAAGATCTGTCAAAAAAGTAGTGCGCTACCTAAAAAAGCTGGACTTAGAAGGGAGGCTAATTTGACTCTTCCGGCGACCTGGGATCTTACTTAATTGTTGACCATAGAATTCATTAGTGACTTTCCCTTGACTACAACCAACAGTGTAGATTTTGGACGTCACAATTTGGTATCAGAGCCTAGGTTCAACCCTTAGCCCGCGCAACCCAATATACGACTCTAGAAGCCCTTACCCCTTTGCCTTATTGTATTTTACTATCACACTATTATATTTAAAAGAGACTAACAAATAAAAATCTTTTTCCACCTTAGGATGTCATCGGGAGGCCATCCAAGACCCGGCGTCAATCTCGACTCGTGGGGTACTTTCCGTATGCAGGAAAGGAGGGCCATGTCTGTCAGCCCCTACTTTAGCAGCCAACGCTGTGCGATTGCTACCGAAGAAATGATCGTAACAGAAATACATAAGGTGGAAATAGAGTACTCCCACTATACGAGGGAACAGAACAGGTCCCTGGTACGGCACCGCCTATAATTCTTAAGTCGGGCAGCGAAGAAGATGATCCGAATAGAGCAAAATGACCAGAGAATGGACTCATTGATACACCGAGCTTTTACCACCATAGCATTCCACTAACCACCGACGCAAGCCGAAAGTTACGAATCTCGTTATCAGGGGCCAGGCAACAAACAACCAATGGATATAGAGCAACCACCCGAACAACAAGGGGCAATCCAAGCCTACCCTATAGAGGTGTCATCTGAACACAATCCCCCCTCACCGATATACACCCTCCGCTCTTTGGACCAAGCAACTGACTCCACTGATGAAGACCCAGAAGAAGACTTTGATTGGTTGGGAAACGAGAACTAGTTCGACGGATAGTAAAACTAGACTTTTGTGAGCCTTAGAATAAGATAACTTGAACTTTGTAATGTGTAGATGCCCTTTGAATGTAACTCCAATCTAGAAGCCCTTTTGTAATGATGTCTATTATAATATATGAATGATGTGTTGATCTATATTGTTGACTGTTACTTGCTTTTGTACACGCTAAGCAAACTGAACCTTCATTTCAAATCTCAGTAGCGAGATTCTCTTTAGCTATAAAACTGGAAACCAACCCACCATGTACCGTGAACAGAATGGTGGACACGCGAGCTAATGACTATTTATAAATCAGCAACAATGCACAGAACCGTCCCAAAGATCAACAAAGACCTGTACCCATAGGGGCCAATATCCCCAATAACCTAGGTCATCAAATTTTGGAAGAACTAGGGCAATTAAGGAACAATCGGCAAAATGAGAGGACTCGACTCTTTTCCGAATTTCGAAAATAGAGGCCCCCAAAGTTCATAGGTGTACCGGACCCAAAGGTAGCTGAAAATTGGCTTCGGTAGATAGAGAAAATGCTAGACACTATGGGCATAACCGAAGCCGCTGATAGAATAGCTTTGGCAGTATTCGAGCTTAATGATGAGGCTGACCACTAGTGGGAGCTAATCAAGAATACCTGTGACGTAGCGAGCCTATCATGGAACCAGTTCAGGGAACTGTTCTTAAATAAATATTTCCCAAGTACGGTCCGCTAAGAGTAAGTCAAGGAATTCCAAACCTTGGAGTAAGAGAATATGACCGTAACCTAATACGCTGCAAAATTTGAAGAATTAGCCCGTTACGCAACTAGATATGTAGCAAATGACGAAGAGAAAGCAAGGATGTTCGAGTCGGGGCTGGAACTTACAATCAGGGGAAGAGTTCTCCCGCAACGACTCCACTCATATGCCGAGGTATTGGAGACGGCATTAGAATCTGAAAGGGAAGTAGCCGACGCTAGGAAGACTTGGAACAAGCAGAAAGGGGGTAAGACATCTGTTGGACCTTAGAGGAACCAGAAAGGAAATATGGCCTCAAAGCCCTACTCCAAACCACAACCACAACAGCAATGGCAACAACCGCAGCAACAGATCCAGAGAGGAGGCTATCAACCAAGGCCGATAGGACAACTCCAGTGCTTTCATTGCCAACAATTGGGGCACAAAAAGAGCGAATGCCCCCATCTCCCTCCATCCGGATACTAGGGAGGAGGTTCCGAAGCAAATGCCCAGGCATTAGGTGGGTAGAAGCCTTGGACTAACAAGACAGGATCTACCGAGCAGCAGCACCAGAAGAGTGGAAGAACTCAGAATGCCAGGACCAATGGCAACTAGAAGGCAACCGGAAGAGTCTTTTCCTTGCAAGAGGAAGAAGCGGACCCGCCTGTAATTGAGGCTAATTTAGTGCTATACAATTCTTGGGTGCATGTTTTATTTGATACTGGTGCATCACATTCTTTTATATTCTCTACTTGTGCTAAGTCATTAGAACTTGTTTGTAAACCCTTAGAGACTGCCTTAAATGTAATGTCACCTATGGGAGGATGCGTTCGAGTAGGATTGATCTGTAAGGATTGTAAAATAGGAATGTCGAACCTACACTTAACTTGCGACCTTCTTGTCATGGAAATGTTAGACTTCGATATCATTTTGGGCATGGACTGGTTGTCTGCCCACCGAGTGGTGATTGACTGTCGTCAGAGGAAAGTAGTAGCTCACACGCCTCACGGAACACGTTTCCAGTTTAAGGGGTATAGACAAGACTCCATGACTTCAACAAAAACATAGGATGCAGTGGCACGATCAACTTGCAGGTAGGATAGCAAGTTTGATTTTAAATGAGGAGAGCCAAGAAAAATTAGAACTTCTGCGCGTAGTATGTGAATATGCAGATGTATTTCCTACGGAATTACTAGGATTGCCACCAACCCAGGAGGTAGACTTTAGTATTGAGCTACAAACTAGAACTACCCCAATATCCATGGCCCCATATCGCATGGCACCAGCAGAACTACGAGAATTAAAGGCACAACTACAAGAGTTGCTCGAGAAAAGATTCATTAGGCCAAGTACTTCACCATGGGGAGCACCCGTGATGTTTGCTAAAAAGAAGGATGGGTCGTTAAGGCTATGCATCGATTACTGTCAACTCATTCAAGTCACGATCAAGAACCGATACCCACTTCCAAGGATTGATGACCTTTTTGATCAACTTAGAGGCTCAAGGTGCTATTCAAAGATCGATCTCAGGTCAGGTTACCATCAACCACGAGTCAAGGAGGAGGATGTACTAAAAACTGCCTTTCAAACCAGATATGGTCACTATGAGTTTGTTGTAATGCCCTTCGGACTAACCAATGCATCGGTAGTATTCATGAGCCTAATGAACAAGATTTTCACACCATATCTTGACCAGTTTGTAGTTGTGTTCATTGATGACATCTTGGTATAGTCAAGGTCTGAAGAAGAGCATGAGCAACATTTAAGGATTGTCCTTCAAGTTCTTAGGGACAATCGGTTATATGCCAAGGCAAGCAAATGTGAGTTCTGGTTGAATGAAGTGAAATTCTTAGGGCATGTAGTGTCTGAAAATGGGATTGCGGTGGATCCAACCAAGGTGGAAGCAGTCTTCGATTGGAGACAACCGAAAACTATGTCAGAAATCCGCAGTTTCTTAGGATTGGCTGGTTACTACCGAAGGTTCATCCAAGATTTCTCCAAACTAGCTAGACCAATGACTCGTTTGACGCAAAAATGAGTAAAGTATGAGTGGGACGAAGCTTGCGAAAAATCCTTCCAAGAGCTAAAGAAGAGATTAACTAGTGCGCCAATTTTGACCATCCCGGAACGAGAAGGGGGGTACATTGTGTATTGCGATGCTTCTAAAGAAGGGATAGGTTGTGTGCTCATACAAAATGGAAAGGTAGTCGCGTATAGATCCAGGTAGTTAAAACCACATGAGCGTAACTACCCAACACATGACTTGGAATTAGCGGCTGTAGTTTTTGCCCTAAAGCAATGGCGACATTACCTGTATGGGGAACCATTTGAGATTTTCACAGATCACAAGAGTTTGAAGTATCTATTTACACAGAAGGACCTTAACTTGAGACAAAGACGATAGATGGAGTATATTGTGGATTTCCAGTTCACTTTCTCATATCATCCCTGTGGTAGCCGAATAATTGACAAATATAAAGGAGGTATATTTCGAAGGCTTGACTCTAGCCGGCCTCTATCACACAAGGATAAGGGGCCGAATGGGATAGAGGGCCGAATATGGTCCATTCCTATAGCCGAATAGTAGAAAAGGTAATGATTGAAAAAAGTAGGCCCTAGTCCCGAGGATCAGAGGGGGCGAGTATAAATATAGTGACAACGGACTAAACAGGACATGCAAGAATTACTACTAACAACTTAGTGAGCAAGCTCTCTTGGGTGGAAGAACTGACTTGTACGTCGGAGTGCTAATTCCGGCATCCCCGACCGGAGTCTTTATATCTTCTCAGGTGACTAGTTGAGAATCATTGGCGTCTTCCAGGATCAGAAGAGTATTTCCAATCCACTCCCCCACAATTGGCGCCGTCTGTGGGAATACTCAAATATATCCATGGAAGGCGTGACTGAAGATCCTCCGATAGCCACCGACGAGATCGCACGGGAAGACAACATCACCCCAGCTAACATGCTCGGAAAAGAAACCATCGCGGCACGACGCACCTTGAACTTTGATTCGCCAACAACCCAAGACAAGAAGCAATCACGAGGCTATCATGGAACAAGCGGCGAAACGAACAAAGGCACGAAAACATGATAGGTGAGAACGCACGACTCCGTCAAGACTTGGCCCTGGAGGTAGCAAAATCTAGAGAGGCCATGCGCCAGGAACCAGAGCAACTTCCAAAGGCAGACGGACAAAGACCTCGGGCGACCAAAGGATACCGATAGCAACTCCAATTCATTATCCACGAGTCCGGCGCAAAGGGCGATCCGAAGCCTCCGGCTCCTCCGAAAAGGATCCGCGAACAAGGAACAAGCGCAGAGAAGCGGCTCAAACGAGGAAGACGGCCGCGATCCTTTCGTTCGACGGATCGCAAGGCGTCCACCCAAGAAATTCAAAGCTCCGTCGTTTACTCTTTCTGACGGCCGTCAGACCCACCGATCATATCCGTCATTACAAGCGAGCCATGACGCTGCGCAGAACAATGAAGCCCTCATGTGCTGAATATTCCCTAGCAGCCTAGGTCCACTAGCCGTCAGGAGGTATTACAAGTTGGTGCCAGCTTCATTTAAAAGCTTCCAAGCTGCGAAATCCTTCAGGGCGGGTTCATCACCAACGAGGTACAACTGAAGCAGCCGACTCCCTCTGGGCTATGCAGATCGGTGGGAGAGGCTCGAGCGTACTCGACGCGATATTGGGAGTGCTTCAACCTTGTCGGCGACTTTAGCGATTCCATGGCCATCACCGCCTTCAAAATGGGCTTATATCTGACGGTGCTCTGCGCGGTTCCCACGACGGAGGCCCCGAAACAGGCATTGATGAAGAAAGTTGAAGAATATTGTAAAGTGGAAGACGATGCCCTGTGGGTAAAAGGGGGACAAATATCCAAAGAAAGCGGCCCTCCGAAATTGCTCGACCGGTCGACTCGTCGTGCGCCGCAAAAGCCTCGAACCCCAGCGAACCAAGCGAGACAAAAGGCGGGATTCCCGCCGATCAGGCGATCAGTGCTCCTATCGAATGAACGAACAGCCACAAGTCGACAGCAGACGCTCAAGGCTAACCGACAAGAAGTATACGGAGTTGACGGAGCCGATCGCGACAATAATGACCAAAGTCCAACACCTTCCGTTTTTCAAATGGCCGTCAAAGATGGTTGGACCTCCCGACACACGGAGGAGGGACAAACGATATGAATACCACAAAGATCACGGCCACTGGCGAGAGGCTGTTATGCCCTAAAGGATCATCTGGAGGAGGCGGTGCAAGATGGTCATTGCATCGACGCGTGAGCAAGGAAAGGCCAACCAAAGCATTAGCCTTGAGACGAAATTCACCTCCGCTTGGTGTAATCCACGTAATCCACGGTCATGGCGTCCCCACCGTGCATACGATCCAATCACGCCTAATACCCGGCGACATAATATGTCAACGGAAGACAGAGAAGCTCGACAATTAAGTTCGATGACTCGACCTCGCCGGAATAGTGGCTACCACGCCGATCCTCCGGTCGTCCGATTACAGCGTCACGCCGGTTTAGCGTTGAACGATTCTTATAGACCCGAAGCACTTCGGAGATCTTGTATTCTGAGAACTTTTGTTGAACTCGGCCTCAAGAGTCGGACCTATCTCCATCGTCTCGACCATCGCTCGCTTCAACACGAATCCAGTACCGTTGGGGAGGTCGTATACCGGTTCGGCGGGCTCAAAAGCGGAGACGTGGGATTCTTTGTTGTGAAGCTTCCGCCGCCGATAACGCCATCATGGGCGCCCTGGCTGCATGCCATGAAGGCTGTCCCAAGCACCTACCATCAGCTTATGCGCTTCCCAACTGATCGCGGCATTGAGGAGATCCGAGGCTCGCCGCCATCCGCGCGAACGTAGATTTTGTGAAGATCCATCCATGGACCCGACTTGTGGCATCTGATGCTTGTACTGGTACCACATTTTAATGGAAGTCGATTTTCTTTGTCACTCCTTCAAGCCTCTTGGCCCAAATTAAAGTCTCCGGATTCGGAGCGCCCGTTGGTGCAGGCCACCATAGGGCCGAACAAGCCTCCGAATTCGGAGCGCCCTTCGTGAATATCACGATTGGCCAAATTGAAGTCTCCGGATTCGGAGCGCCCGTTGGTGCAGGCCACCATAGGGCCGAACAAGCCTCCGAATTCGGAGCGCCCTTCGTGGATATCATGATTGGCCAAATTAGTCTCCGGATTCGGAGCGCCCGTTGGTGCAGGCCACCATAGGGCCGAACAAGCCTCCGGTCGGGCGCCTTCCGTGGATATCACGACACAAATTAAAGTCTCCGGATTCGGAGCGCCCGTTGGTGCAGGCCACCATAGGGCCGAACAAGCCTCCGAATTCGGAGCGCCCTTCGTGGATATCACGATTGGCCAAATTGAAGTCTCCAGATTCGGAGCACCCGTTGGTGCAGGCCACCATAGGGCCGAACAAGCCTCCGAATTCGGAGCGCCCTTCGTGGATATCATGATTGGCCAAATTAGTCTCCGGATTCGGAGCACCTGTTGGTGCAGGCCACCATAGGGCCGAACAAGCCTCCGAATTCGGAGCGCCCTTCGTGGATATCACGATTGGCCAAATTAAAGTCTCCGGATTCGGAGCGCCCGTTGGTGCAGGCCACCATAGGGCCGAACAAGCCTCCGAATTCGGAGCGCCCTTCGTGGATATCACGATTGGCCAAATTAAAGTCTCCGGATTCGGAGCGCCCGTTGGTGCAGGTCACCATAGGGCCGAACAATCAACCGGATCTGGAGCTCATTTGTCAACTAATAGGTCCGCCGGCGAGGGCGCGCCTGAGCCGGCCCACGAGTACGACCCATTGTCAAACTCGTACCCCGCCTAAGGCAAGAGCCAATAGCAAACTAAACAAACCATACTAAATGACGTGCTGAAACCATTAAAATTTGGGATCAGGAACATTCATTCGGCATATCTATTTAGCAAAATAATAGCCGATAGCAAACTAAACAAACCATACTAAATGACGTGCTGAAACCATTAAAATTTGGGATCAGGAACATTCATTCGGCATATCTATTTAAGCAAAATAATAGCAAGCTATCAAACCATGAAACAAGAGACTCAGAGTAAGACTCAACTATATGAAATAACACTTTTTATTTGATTTGAAAAATGTTACACAGACGCAATCCGCGTTCGAACATTACAATATCTATCTCTAACTTCGAAGACAAATCAACCCATCATTTGAGCAACCATTGCGGTTCAAAACGCATCGATCTAACCGCGCCGGAACCGGCATGTCGCCGGGCCCCTGACACCATCGACAATGTCAAGGCCAAGATCCAAGACAAGGGAGGTTAGGGGTAGCGGTCGTTATGTCTCCTTTCGGGGCGATCTGCTTCAACGACTTGGAGGCTGACGTTTTTCCAGTTTCTCCTTTTAGCGGTCCACCTCCCACATCGGAGAATCCTCCGCCGCAAACCATCTGAGCGCCAGGGTCGGCTGGAACTTGAGCTCCTGCAACTATCATCACCATCTGATGGTGAGAACTCTTGCCTATCCCTCGCAAATATGTTCGACTGCATAAGGCACCTGCCGCTTTTATTCTCAGTAATGGCCGCAATCTCAATAACCAAATCTCGAAATGATTTTATCAACACTAAACCCCATGAGACAGGCGTCGGTCAACATTCTCCATGACCTAGTCATTCAGCGGTTGGCTAAAACCCGCAGAGACTACGCAAGGGCAAACATTACCTAGCCCAATCGGCTAGACACTTGGCATTCGAGCTAAGTCCGTAGCCCCTCCGATCCCTGACTCACGGCCTCTTTAAATTTCAACACACGTCGAAACGGCCTTATTCAAAAATAAACGGCCTACACATGTAGGCCGATCACTCCAAAGAGTCGGCACACCGATTTGATATGCTGAGTCTGATTGATGTATTCACGTCTATCCAAACAATCCATGCAATAAAGTTAAACATGCCGAATGAGGGAGACAATTTGATACTTACAACAAAGCGTCTTTTATTCAAAAAATCAAGAAATTACATAATTTCGAACGCGACCAGCGTTCGAACCTTACAACAATTAAAGTCATACTACAATTAAAGTCATACGGCGTCGCCCTCATCCTCGCTCTTCTCAACTTCGAAAGCAGAAAACGGAAAGTCCTTACTGTGGTAGAGAGGTGACGCCGAATTTATGCCTGACAAGCGAAGAGATTCGGCGACTTGAGTTGCTTTGATCCAACCATGCCTGAACCCACGGTTTTCACATCGGCAAACCTCTTCGGCAAGCTTCTCCTTGGTCTTTTGGATCCCAACCAAGCGCCCTTCGTGGAAACCTTTTTCATAAGACCTCCCCTTGGCGGACTCCAATGCGAACATGCTCGCCGTTTCTCGATCGGCAAGGGCAGCGCTTATAAGCCGACTCGTAACCCTCTCTTCCACGATTGGATTCACCTGCCCCGCTGGTTGTGCTGGAGCCGTCTTGATCTTTCTTAACTCACGTTCAGCCGCCTCCACGCGAGCCTCCAAACTACGGATATGCTCATCCTTTTTCTCCATTTCTCGTGAGGGCGCAATCGCATGCCGACTTCATAGGCGTATAGAGCCCTTTCTCCGCCCCGTGAATGCCGTCGCGAAACCCTTCGTAGTCCTGACGACCAACCATAGACTGCTGAACTTCCGGAGGAAATATTTGTCGAGCAAACTCGACCGCCACGTCTGGATCTCGAACGATCGAGTCTGCTTCCATCATGGGCTTATTCTTCACAAATCTTGCCAAAACTTAACGGGCTCGGATTCGGTTCCGATCTCCTTCGACTTGGGCGTGTGGCGATCTCCACAGGGATGCATATCCCGTCTGGCGACCTACTACGACGTCGAGGAGATTGACGCCTCTCGACCCATAGAACTCTTATTCGCGATGCGCGCAAGCGGCGCCGCCACGGTGTTCACCTCGATGCATATCACCGCCAAGCTCAGCCAGCGTCTTGGCTTCCCCTTTGCTGTTGAAGAAGAGCTTGTTTGACATTCGCACAACAGATCTTCTCTCAGAAGTCTCACACAGATACCCACCAAACTCTTTAAAAAAAAACTGTACCTTTGATCATTTAACACTCGCAGAGGCAGCACGATTGAGGCAGGTTCATTAATCGCGAAACCCAAGCGCCCGACGCCGACTAAATTAACGGCAAGACAAAATTTGGTTCGCAAGAGCGAATACATCAATCTGTTCGGCTAAACTACTCCAGCCGGCTCACTAATTGATCCCTCTGTCAATCTGGGGCCCAAGATCAATAGGCAGTGAAATTGCAAATGGTGATTTTGATGGGACGTGAACTGAATCTGCAGGAACCCAGATATTGAACAAACTTTTCTTCTCTACCCTCAGCGGTTGGCGACTTCGGATAAATTTTTAGATAAAATCTAACTAAATTTTGGACAGACGATATTCTACGTAAGAATTCTAGATAAAATCATTCGTGCCACAAGAAGTTGTCGGCTCACGCTCAACTGCTCGCACCAAATACCCGGCTCACAAGTCGGTCTCCTCACTTCGTAATCTTTTTATGAACCCATTTGGGGCAAGGCGATTCACAAATCGTGGTTTCCACGATTATATGCAATGCCGTTTTACTAAATTCATCGAACCACAGAACTCTTTGATACAACGTGCGTGTGGTAGTAACAAAAAATTACACGATTAATTACAAGATCAAAATTAAACCACAGAACTCTTTCATACAAAGTGCGCACAATAAATTTCATTAATAAATTTACAAGGAAATTTTCATTAATAAATTGCCCACAAATGCCAACCAATTTATACATGAAAACTACCCTAAACCAAAAACAAGAACAAAAACAAAAAGACGCCTGCTCAGTAAACGGCTCCAGATCATTCTTCGGTATCCGATTCAAGCGGCTCAACATCCACCTGCTCATAAGGGATTGGCAAATCCAATGTAGCCTCAGCGGCAGCGAGGGCTTTGAGCCACCCATGTTTGAACCCGCGATTCTCAAATTTGGATACTTCTTCAACATATTCCGCCGAGGCGGCGCCTCTCCCGCCTCAAAGGCCTCGTCTGACTTTCTCATGAGGCCTTAAGCTCCTCTAACTGAGCTTCCGCTTCAGCAAGTGCCTTCTTGGAAAGATTGAGCGATTCCTCGCTCGCACTTGCCCTTCCCTCAGCATCAACACGAAGCTGTTCGGCGACGCGAGCCCTCTCTTTCTCCGCTTCGGCCCGCGCGCTCTCCATTTCAGCCCTCATAATTTCGAACTCGGCCCTACTTTTCTGACCTTCCAGCTCCGTTTGCAAATGGTCAGCTCTCCCGAGAGCACCACGCAGGCGGCGGCCCAAGTCGGCAATCCTTCCGACCGTCTGCAAAACAAGTCGGTATGATTAGACGCCTTTAACAAACAAGACCGATTAGACACCTCTAACAAACGAGACCAATATGAAGGTAGCTTACCAGATATGCCGATTGAGCAGCTAGGGCAACGGCCAAAACATCAGGCACGGCACCAAAGGTTGTGCTGTCAGCCGGAAGAGAAATTGAAGCCACCAGCTCGAGCCACCGGATCCTCGATGGCGGCGTCGGATAAAATCGGCATATCACGATCTTTGGTGAATGACGAGCGGGCGACCACGTCCGGTTCTTCGCCGAGGCCGTTCCGCCGGGCGGCTTCCGCACTCTCCTCTCCCTCGGCACCACGGCTCTGGCCTTGCTCCGGAATCAGCCGCTCCTCGTCGGCTTGGTCTCCTTTTTCCGTATCAAACCTAAGAATCTCAACCGTCCCCTCGAAGCGGCACGAAGGGCTTGATCAAGCTACTGATGCGACTGGCGCATTCGGCCTTCTTTCGGGCGGCTATCCGCTCGGCATTCCTTTTACGCGCCATTTGTGTTAGGCTTTCCTTCGCCATACCCTCAAAGAAATCACCGGGTAGATCCTCCAAGTTCGCAAAAATATCCCCGGAAGAGAAGTTCGCCGTCGACCCCGACTCAGACTCGGTGGCCTCGAACGACAGCGTCTGACGGCTGCCGCCTTGCAACCTCAAGAAATCCCCGGTCGGATCGGCAATCACCTCAGCAACTTTGTTGGCGTCCTCCCGAATCAAGTGCGAGACCGATCTGCCTAAGGTTTATGAAGCGGGAAGATAAGGGCGAGTTGTTGATTGCCGATCGAATCGGAATGTGATCTGCAGCCGAGAACGTGGTGTAAGTGGGCTCGTACCGAAGGAGAATATGGGCGGCCCTTCCTTGCTTTTGCAAGTTTGGGCGACCGAAATAACTGAGTGCAGTCTTGACCTCCCCAAGAACCACGTCGTCAACTGAAGTCAGAACTTTCTTCAACCTATTGCCTGCAGAAGATAAAAAGCGATTTAGAGAAAAGAGCCGAATAAGAGATAGACCAACAAATATAAGGTATTGCGTGGCAACCTGGGTCACCCTTATGTCTGGGAATAGGGTCCAAATGATCCTCCTTCCCGAACTCCAGTTACCTCGGACGTTGACCATCACGTCGTCAACCCGCTTACCAGAACTGGCAAGCATAGTCACTAAGTGATGGTCAGTATCTTTGGCTCTGAGGAAATATCGCCCCAGCCGACCGGAGGATTTGGCTAAGGCGTAACAGTGCCGAATGGCCGGAATCCCAAGGTTAATCCTAAGGCGTTGATTCAACTCTACAACCCCCATGATGATCCGAAAGAAATTTACATTGGGCTGAGAAGGAATCAAGCCCCAATAACGGAGAACGGCCCTAAGAAGTGGGTGTAGGGGGAAACGAACCCTGCCCTCAGCAATGGATAAAAGAGGAAATACGATCGTGTTTTGATCTTCCCTCTCCATGTCGAGAGCGTTGTCCGTTACAAGGGATAAGTGGACGTCGTCAGGAATAGAAAAATGCCGCGGAAAGCAGGAACCACGATCCTCAGAAAGGAGGTCCTTCAAATGTTTGGCCATCCTAGCGGAGAACTAAATACTCGCCGAAGCTAAAATAGCAAACAGAAAAAGTAGGATTACAAAGAAGGGATGAAGAGACTTACGAAGAGCAGAGGAGACGGGGGAAGGCGGAAGAAGTCGCAGAAAAATGCGAGTCGCGGAGAGATATGCACTGGCGTTCCAAAAGCCCCAGGAAATCAACGAAACCTGAATTCGAAAGGACCAAAATTTCAAATCGCAATAAATGCTGATATACGCATGAATAGAGCGGGAAAGCGTAATGATGGACAAAGAAGCGCGCGCCCCCTGACATGTATTAGGGAACGCGAAGCCGCGTGATGATAAGCTTCTCGAATTCTGAACCAAACACGCCGATTGACTACCGTCAATAGGGAGTTCGGAGGGCAATTGTGGTAGCCGAATAATTGAAAAATATAAAGGAGGTATATTTCGAAGGCTTGACTCTAGCCGGCCTCTATCACACAAGGATAAGGGGCCGAATGGGATAGAGGGCCGAATATGGTCCATCCCTATAGCCGAATAGTAGAAAAGGTAATGATTGAAAAAAGTAGGCCCTGGTCCCGAGGATCAGAGGGGGCGAGTATAAATATAGTGACAACGGACTAAACAGGACATGCAAGAATTACTACTAACAACTTAGTGAGCAAGCTCTCTTGGGTGGAAGAACTGACTTGTACGTCGGAGTGCTAATTCCGGCATCCCCGACCGGAGTCTTTATATCTTCTCAGGTGACTAGTTGAGAATCATTGGCGTCTTCCAGGATCAGAAGAGTATTTCCAATCCACTCCCCCACAATCCCGATAAAGCCAATGTAGTAGCAGATGCTCTAAATCGCAGGAGCAGAGAGATGATGGCTAAAATTTCCGTCAAAGAATGGGATATGGTTAAGACACTCAATGAATTTAGAATCCAAGTAGAATCTCAAGATACAAAGGTATACCTTGGTGCACAGAAGGTGATGCCTAAGTTAATAAGCGAGATCATGGAGGCCCAGAAGCATGATCAAGAAGTAGCCTATATCAAGGGACGTCTGGAATCAGGAGAGCCAATGCTCGATTGGGTAATTCACCCCAATGGGAGTTTAAGATATCAAGGTAGATTGTTTATACCAAGTAACGAGTTGCTTAGAGAAAAGGTACTTAAGGAATGTCATCACTCTATATTTGCAGTACATCAAGGGGGGGACTAAAATGTACCAAGATTTGAAGAGGCAGTATTGGTGGAGTGGAATGAAGAAGGATGTGTCTAAATTTGTAACAAAATGTCTAACATGCCAACAGGTGAAGGCAAAACATCAAAAACCAGGAGGAATGTTGCAACCCCTACCAATAGCCGAATAGAAGTGGGAGTATGTGACAATAGACTTTGTGACAGGGCTGCCCAAGACACCCAGAGGGCACGATGCTATATGGGTAATAGTGGATCGCCTCACTAAGTCAGCACATTTCTTACCCTATAAGATAATCGACACTTTAGAGTCTATGTGCAGGCTCTACATTGGGGAAATCATTCAACTACATGGAATTCCGGTATCTATTGTGTCAGATCGTGATCCACGGTTCACCTCTCGTTTTTGGAGAAGTCTACAAGAAGCCCTAGGTACTGAGTTATGTTTTAGTACCGCATTTCATCCACAGACAGATGGGCAGTCAAAACGCACCATCTAAACACTCGAAGATATGTTGTGAGCCTATGTAATGAATTTTCAGGGAAGTTAGGAACGGCACCTATCCCTAATTGAATTTGCTTATAACAACAACTTTCGAGCTACCATTGGTATGGCGCTCTTTGAAGCATTATGTGGGCGACCTTGTAGATCGCCAATTTGTTGGACGAAAAAAGGTGAGGTGAGTCTAATAGGACCCGAACTTGTCATAGAGACCACTGAAAAGGTCAAATTGATCTGACAACTGTTAAAGACTGCTCAAGACCATCAAAAGAATTATGCAGATAGGAGGAGAAGGCCATTGATGTTTGAAATACGCGACCACGTGTTCCTAAAGGTGCAACCTAGGCATGAAATTGTATGGTTTGGAAGAAAGGGGAAGTTATCACCACGATATATTAGGCCTTTTGAGATATTGGAAAGGGTGGGCGAAGTGGCATACAGACTAGCTCTACCTCCGTAGTTAGCAGAGATACACAACGTCTTCCATGTATCTATGTTGAGGAAATATATCGCCGACCCGTCACATGTCCTCAATTAGAAAGAAATCAGTCTTGACAAAGATGTTACCTTTGAAGAAGGACCAGTAGCGATACAAGATAGTCAAGAGAAGAACCTTAAAGGCAAGACGGTTCACTTAGTAAAAGTGCTTTGGCGTCATTGGGGAATTGAGGAATCTACTTGGGAACACCAGGATTGGGTGAAGGCAAACTACCCCAAACTTTTCGAAGGCAGTATATAGTTGAATTTCGGGGACGAAATTTTTTTAAGGGGGATAGGTTGTGAGCCCCTGAAAAATATATTTTCTTTAAAAATCCTTACATTTGAATTATTTCCTTAAAGCCCCTTAGTTTCTTAAATTATTTCGAATCTTGCCGATTAGCATTTTTAAATTTTTATCAGAACAAGAATATCCTAGCCGAATTAGGTTTCTTAACCTAATTTAATTTAATTCTACATAAATAAGGTTCCAATACATGAGTTTAATTCCAAACCCTCACTTCTTTTATTAATTTCAAGATTTGCCCCAAACTAGTACATGTACTTTTATACTATAGTACCACCAAATCAATTTGTGCATCTATATATATATATTGAGAATATCTCCATAGTACACATATATTGAATAGAATATTCTCCATTTTCCTTCCCCCTGGCCGGCCAACCTAGGGGAGTGTGAGGTATCAATTTTCAAGGTTTGTAATCATGGCATTCTAGAAGCAAAAGTACCAAATACCCCTAAACCAAGGGATTGTGTTCCCAACCTAGTTCCATTCCAACTAGAGGCTAACTAAATCTTGTCAAATCACATAATTAAGTCCCCTAATCACTCCCTATTCTTTTAGACTCCAAGTAAATCCAAACTTCTCAATCCAATTCCATCTAATGGGCCTTTGTGTCTTTTCACACCATATTTGCCTATATATACAACCACCCTCTTAGCATAGCATACACAAACAACACACACACCTACATTCGGCCTAGAGGAGGGAAAGGAGAGCAAGAGCCAAGTCTTGAAAGAGAGAGGAAGGAAGAGTGTAGACCGCCCGAACTTCCTCCGCGCACCCCCCTTTTGGAGAGGGTGCGAATTGGGTTCTTAGCTACTACAATTTGGACTCCTGCCACGGTTCTGAATCTAATCTCACAAAGTGCAATGTAAGACTGATAAATCACCAAAGAGTCCAATCTGGCAAATCATTTTGAAAAATCAGATTTTAAATCAAATTATACCAAATTGGACTGCTTTGCCAGATTACAGAGTCGCCACCTAAATGTTTTATTTTTAGAAAATTTAGGAAACCCTGACTCGTGCCTAAGGCCACGTGCCTGTCATCACCAAAGTTGCCTCGGCTCGGGAACTTGGGTACGAGAGGGGAAAATCTTGAAATGAGCACCCCCGCTCGCTTGATCATAGGATTGGCCTCTACTAAGCATGATATGTTGTTTTATAAACACATGTGTTCTTATTCCAGTTATTAATCTAATATTACTACGCGATGCACACAGTATACAAGTATAGACTAGATCGCAAGAATTGGAACAAAACAATTCATGCTGGTTTGTTTGAAAATGGTTTGAAAATGCCACCCTCACGGTGGGCTAAAGCGCGGATTTGCCACCCTCAAGTGGGCTTAAAACAACATGATTTGCCACTTCACAAAGTGGGCTAAAAACTCACATTTGATGAATTGTCCTAATTCAAGTAACAAAGCCTTCATCCACAGGCATTCGTGCAATTTAGCATGTAAGCAAATAGCCTCATGGCAAGCATGCTAGCATGGCAATATTCACACTCATACAATATACTAAAGCGTAAACACTTACAGTGTACTCTGAGCCAAAACATAAGCTAATTAGAAATCAATGCATGACCCTAGCTATGTTAACAATACCTAATGCAACACATGCAAAATGCAACTAAATAGGCTCGGCTATCTAAGATAGCATATCAAATGCAACAATTCGATAACATGCTTTGAAACACGTATTCAAATATGTATTGAAATACAATGTAGTTTGTATGATGCGCTGAGCCTGGTGCATGCAAGAAAAATGAATGATGCACGCATGTAAGCATAAGGTATGCTAATTGAAGTATGCTCTAATCTAACCACCAAAAGCGGAGAAATAAAAGAGATAAAGACGTGGGGTTGAAAGACATGCACACACACATGCACCCTTATTACAACATTGAGCTCTCTCGAATGAGGGTCCAAATAAATAAGCTAAGCTACACTAAACTAAGCTAATTATTACAAACCAACTAATTAACTATTCTAGCTAATTAGAATATAACAAAACAAATTGAATGATTAATTACAACACAAGTATTAATTAGCTACAACTAATTAATAAAGCGATAAAGTGTCCTCGCGGGCGAGGGAGACATGCATGCTCGGTTGGCGTCATCTCGGAATTCCATTACCTTGTCATGAGTTGCCTCTGTTTGCACTCGCCTCTATTTTCCGAACATTGTACCAACTTCAGACTGCCTTTGTCTCAAAATAAGAACATTTTTGCACCAAAATGGGCTAGTGGCCGGCCAGCCACCTCAACTGGTTGGTAGGCTACCTCAACTAGCCGGCGGGCTAGTGCAAGTAGTCAGTCTGCTGGTGCACGTGGCCGACCGGCCGCTTCTCCTTCCAGAGTTCCACTTTTGCTGCAACAGAGAACAACAGAGGCACAACAATGTATTTGCAAGGAAATGTGTGTACAACTATCCTCCTTATCATTTCTCAAGCTCAAGGGAGTGTAGTACTCGGCTCTCAAGCCACCAACCAAGCATCTCAATGCATGATGGCCAAAGAACCAAGCTTGTGCACTTTCAATAAATGCATAAAACAAGACTCAAGACCACTACCTTGTCATGGATAATCAAAGGCAATGGAGACTAAGGAGATTGGCTCATTTCATCACTTTGAGTATGAAATGGATCAATCTACCTTGTGTTTAATATAACGTCTGATTGAATACAATGCAATGCATACAAAACATGTTTATCTTTGTCATGTTTTACTTGATTCATTTCTTGTTTACATATTTTAAAATTACCGAGTCATTCATTAACCGGTTTGTCCAAATGTGAAAGTCCTCTAATGAGAAAGATAGCCTCAGCCACAAGCACCTTGAGCATAAAAGAAGCCTCATGTTTTTGGTTAGTAGAAACCCTCAAGAGAAGGCTAAAACCATTAGGCATGGGAGCCTCAATTCCATACTCAAGCCAACAAGGGGCTTAAGACCACTTTCAAAGCACATGAAAGAGTAAATTAATGGAGTGCAATAGCATATATTTCAGCACTGAAATGGCATGCAAAAGACATTAAATCATGCAAGACATGTTAAAGGCCAAAGGTATTGAGACTAGTGAAGGATACAACACTAGAGGCATGCCATACAAGGCTCAGACAATGAAACCAGCTCTGGACAGAGCTAAAACATGCCAAAACAGTTGCTAAATCATACTGAAACTTAAGCACAAAAAGCAAGAAATACATGCTCATTCATTGGCTTGCAAGTAAGGCATAATGCTCAACTCTCAAAAGCACTTAACGAGTGATATGTGTGAGAGTGTGACAGAGGTATATGCTCTGAAATTACATGCTAAAGGATGCTATGTCATGCAAACATCACAAGCAAAGCATGCTAGGGGCCGTAAAACACAAGGCTAGTAAAGGCCATTACACTATGGCCATACAAGGCAAGCCTTCAAGGGCTAAGATCATTCCAAACAGAGTTTAAGCATGCTAAATCAAGGCCAAAATCATGCTGGAGCATAGCCAAGACAAGTTAGAATGAAAGGCCAAAACATCAAGTGTATAAAGCTAGTGAGCATGATTACACTACAAGTACAAAAACCAATCGAAAGGTGACACAACCAACCAAAATCAGAGTTAAAGCATGCCAAAATGACACCAAAAACATGCTTGAACTAAGCTACAAAAGAATAGAAAGATGGGCTAACTCATTAGGCATGTTAAGCTAGTAAGCAAGATTACACTACAAGTGTAAGATGCAAGCAATAAGTGGCCAAACTAGCCAAAAATAGAGTTTAAACATGTTAAAATAAATCCCAAAACATGCTCAAACTAAGCTAAGACAAGCCATAAAAGATGCTACTTTGCAAGGCTTACTAGGCATAGCATGGCGAGACAAGGAAGGGAAGCCACCCCCTCCTATTTGGGTCCTCAAAACAAGTTTTCCGCTATTGAAACTCCTCTGGAATTCAGTGGTTTTAAGGCCAAAAGAGATAGACTCAAAAGCCTTTAAAAGAAGGCTCTAAAGGCTTTGCAAGCCAAAGAGCAAAGGGAGGTAACCACCCCCTAACCATGCAAGGCTCAAACCAACATTTTAGAACCTTAAAAACAAAGTTTTTTTGAAGTTAAAACCAGCATCAAAATAGTCCAAAACAATGGAAAAAGGATGGTGAAGCAAGTGTGCAAAACAAGTACAAAAGGGGAGAGTTATATCTCTTGATGCATAGCAGCAAAACAGCCACTTTCTTGGCTCAAATGACCCTTCAACAGCCCAAAATAAGTCCCATGAGGCCTCAGCTCCAAGGTGGTTCAATTTGGTTAAGGGCTTGTATGCAAATGTGCAGAGAATTCCCACTTTCAAGCATAAACAAGAGGAGAGGGAGAATTCTAGAGAGAGGGAAGAATTTGCTCACAAATCTTCTAGAGAGAGAGGATTTTTTAGAGAGAAAGGCTCCCAAAATTGCCAACCCTTCAAAAATGTTCTAACCCTTGAATATATGAGATATGACCTTCATATATAGCAAAAAGAGAGCATTTGGTTGAAATATCTGAATAGAGACAGGTGGCACAACCTGGAAATAGCTGGAGGAGAAAAGATCTGCAAAATATCTGAATTTGGGACCTTAGTGGCCAGTAGGCTACTTCAAGTGGTCGGTAGGCTACCTCAACTGGCGGGCCGACCACTCCAACTGGCCAACAGCAAAAATCTACTCTACATATCAAACTTCAAATGAACATAACTCCTTCATCTGGATGCATTTTCAGGTCATTCTTGTATCCAAATTGAAGCCCCGGAAGTAAGCTTTCCAATGGTGGCATGATCACATCAAAACTCCAACTGTGCAAAAAGTTATGCCTATTTTGGTGAAGCTGCTTAGTTTTGGTCCTAACCGAATTGATGCCCAACTTCTCCTCAACTTGGTTTCTTCTCTCCTCTCCTCTTTTCTTCAACTCCAAACCCCTAAACAAGGTGTTTTGGAAGATTTTTCAAAGATTTCACCTCTCTTTCATTCATTTCCACTCCGTTCTTGCTTGGTTTACCGAAAAGCGCAACATTTAATGAAATGCGAGCCTCAGAACATTGTGAGAACTTTATTTCAAAAATATTTTGAAAGAGAGGGTTTTAAGGTCTAAAAACCATTCAAAAATAGCTTTGGTCCACAAAAAGGTATAAGGTTGGGATTTGAAGCTCTCTTACCGAACAACTCGAACCTTTGCACTGCATAACTTTCATCACCAAATAATCCATCAGTGGCGCCCAAGTCTTAAAGGTAGTAAAAAATGGGGTGTCTACAAAGAGGAGAGCAATCTTGTTCAACTTGGCCTGGCCTAGCCTAGCAAGTAAGCCACAACACAACCCTCTCTTTTATTCTCCTTTTTCAAATACATGCTCTTAAGGGTTCTAAACATGTTTTCATATGTGTTTTAATGATTTTCTTGTGCTAAAAATGAAAAGAGTTGAGCCATGATTCTACTCTTCTTGTAGTTCTCCTTATTCGGTACAAAATTATCTTTTTCATATCGATCTCTCAAACTTTCCAAAGGCACACCTTCAAGATAAATTTCTGAGTTTAATATATTATTTAGCCTATTTTCATCACACAAAAGAAATGAAAAATTTCCCTTAGTGGATCTCTTTCCTCACAAATCTTCTTGTTTTGAGTATTGTGTATTAAAAATCTGTTTTTAGAGCCAACTTTTAAAAATTCTAGAAAAACATAGAAAAATCTTATGGACCTCATTTTTATGCCAAAATCTTCCTTAAGAAGTTAGTTTTCAAGGAAAATTGGTTTCATTGAAAAAGAGTGAGCAGTTTGTAAGAAAATATGATTTTCGTAGCGGTCGACGAATCTGGACAGCGCTGGAGTGTCTCTTAAATAACTAAAAATCTAGAAAAGCTATCCCATTTCCGAAATATGTTATGGAAACTAGATTAAATTCTTTTCAAACCATAGGAAGGATGAGTTTGGGAAAAATCTGAAACAACCCTTTCGATTTTAATCTTTAACGGGTACTAAATCTGAAATTTCTGTTTGGCATTGGTATTTCATACTATTGTGTTCATGAATATGCTTGTTAATATATATGAATATGTGTTAATATGATATCAGACTTGCCATGGTTGTATATCTTATATTTTAGCCCTTCAATGATGCTTACACTTAAGCAAGTTTATTCTTGTTACTTGCTTGTACTAACTAACTTAAACATTAATCTAAATGGAAACTTAATGGGGTGGCTAATGGGGTCTCGATCACATGAAGTATTATTATGAGATAAATTTATCACCCAATTGAATTATTTGGCGAGGCGGGTTCCCTTTTGAAAGTTACAGTCTTGTGCAAGTAGTTGTTTAGAACCTTTGAACGGAGCGGTTGTATTCGGACCCTGGGTGGTTTGGTGTACGGAGGGAATGGGCAAGGCCCTATTTTACCGTCTCTTTTGAGGCCCTGAGGCTGGTGCTACATGGTACATAACCATTGGTGGGCATTCGAGGTAAGGTCTGTAACAAAGCAGCAAAAGAGGAGACATACCGAATAATCCGCGTCCGATTCTTGTGATTGGGAGGACGAAGTCTCTTTGGGAGATTTCTAATTTACTAACGTCTAACTTTGTAACCCTTTGCTTGTTTAGTTGAATATCATGCTTCATTACTTGTTGTTATATTTGTGATTGTTTATTAGATTGGGAAAAATGGATGGGGTGTGTGTGCATTTACTGGACATTCAAAGTTTACGGCGTTGTAGACGTCCCCGAACGCCCCGGCAGGGTTAGGTCCCGTTCCGTTCGTATTGGGGTCACTACAGTTCGGACTCGATTGTCACGGTTCTAAATCTGAACCAAAGAGTCCAAATCCGGCAAATCGTTTTGAAGAAAAACAGATTTTTTGAAAAGTAGTGCCAAACATGGACTGCTTTGCCAGATTACAGAGTCGCCACCTAAATATTTTAAAATGGAAAATTTAGGAAACCCTGACTCGGTGCCGAAGGCCACATGTCCGTCATCACCAAAGTGGTCTTGGCTCGGGAGCTTGGGTACGATCGGGGAAGGTCAGCTATGAGCACCCCTTCGCCGTCCAAGACCGGCCTCTACTAACCGTGATATCCAATTTTGAAAACTTTATGCGTTCTTATTCCAATTATTAGCCTAGAGTTACTATGTTATGCGCACAGCAGACAAGTATAGACCAAATCGCCTAAATTGGAATAAAACATTACATGTTTGTTTTGAAAATGGTTTGCTCCTCGCAAGTAGGCTAAAATGCAGGTTTTGCCACCCTCAAGTGGGCTTTTAGAAAAGACAGTTTTGCCACTATCTAGTGGGCTTTAAAACTCACAGTTTTTAATACATTGTCCCAATTTAGGTAATTCAACCTCCATCCACAGGCATTTAAGTAGTTATATCACATAAGCACTTAGCCTCATGGTAAGCATGCTATCATAGCAACATTCACACACATGCGATATGCTAAAGCATAAAAGCTCACCTAGTACTCCGAGCCAAAACAGAAGCTTATTAGAAATCCATGCATGGACCTAAGCATACTGAAATGTCTAATGCAACACATGCAAAGATGTAATCTAGGCAGGCTCGGCTATCCTAAACATGGCATATGGAATGCTACGAATAACACGTATTCAATTTGGAATTGAAAGTACGATGCGGTTGTATGATGTGCAGGCGATGCATGTCAACAAATGCATGGATGCGCATGCATTGCATAAGGTATGCTAAATTAAATATGCCCTAATCTACCATCATAAGCGAGATAAATAAAAGGGAGAAAGAAATGGGGTTGGAAGACATACACACACTCACACACCCTTATTACAAATATGCCCTCACACGGAGAGACCAAAAAGA
Source organism: Camellia lanceoleosa (assembly GCA_025200525.1). Lineage (NCBI taxonomy): Eukaryota > Viridiplantae > Streptophyta > Magnoliopsida > Ericales > Theaceae > Camellia > Camellia lanceoleosa. Next base: position 43,258,101 of record CM045767.1, read on the forward strand.
ATATCTGATCCAAAATAATACAATGAATACAACATAAATTATTACCAAATTCTAATCACTTAAAGAATAAGTGCAGAGTAAAAAGTGGGGGCATGACCTGCCTGGATCTTGAACAATGCATGCTCGATCCGACTTGCCCGGAAACCCGCACCGTATCACTGTTGGCTCTGCTTTTACTGTTCTGCTTCTCTGGAAGACTGTAAAAGTCCCAGAATAGGCTCCCTGCATCCTAAGAATCATCATCGGCTGGATAGAATGTCCACCGGCCGTGTATAAAGTCCACCGGCTGGAAATGAAGCTATCGGCACTAAATACATTGCCGGTCGGCACTCTATACTGCCGGTCGGCACAAAATTCCTGCAGAAGACAATTTTGACAGCAACAGCAGACCAGCAGTGCAAGGTATAGAATTTCTAGGCAAATGTATGCATGGACACACTCCCTATCATGTAATGGACTCAAGGAAGTATGGCCCTCGACCCCCGGGCCATCAATCACACATTTCAATGCATGATGGCCCAAAAGTCAAGTTAGCAACTTTGATATCAAATGGAATGCAATGCACAAAACAAATCAAAGACTGACCCCTATCATGATTAGTCAAGGCAAGGGATACATGTTCAATGAAATGCAACCTAGGCATGGCTAAGTATGCAAACATGCGATGCAACTCGTGGCATACACGATGCTAACAACATAACATGCACGCATTGAACATGGCATACACAATGCAAGATGGGCTTACACCAATACAAGGAGGCCATTAGAGGAAAATGAGATTCGAAAGCAGCGTGCGTATGCCGCAAACCGAGGACCGATCCTAAGGCACGAATGCCACTCTATCAAAGCATGGCAAGGCATGAAACATGACATATGAACGTGCAATGCAATGATGGACTTAAACTAATCATGGATAGCTCGTAAGCATGCCAAAATCAAGCCACAAGATGAAAAATGGGGCCTCGGAATGCGTGCGTATGCACGCTGAATCGAAGACATGGCATACGCAATGCAATGAGACTAAAATGGCATATACAATGCAACATGGACTTATACTAACATAAGCGGGCCTCAGCCACACTCACATAAGATGCCGAGATGAAAATGAAGTGCCTCGAAATCGTGCACACGGGCACGCAAACCGAACAATGGCCCTAAGGCATGAAATGACATAGAAAATGATATGCAAACATGCAAATGAAATTTCAGCAGCTTAATGAGGGGGAAAACAGCCCCGAAATGATGTGAAATGACACCAAATGCACGGGATGGTCCCGAAATGCGATATTAAGCGCCCGAAATGGCCTACGGCTATACTAAACATGCAAAATTGGTACATGACATGCAAAACAGTAGCAAGGCAGCCCCAAAAATTGCATTTTTACAGTACAAAACATGGCCAAATAGTAAGCATAGATAGGGCCACAATGGCATGCAAAAATGGGGGTCAAGAGAGGGGTATTGAAACAAGTGGTATATGCAAATCCCAAACTGAAAAATTCCCTTCTACAATACTGAAGAGGGACTAAAAAAATGCACATTTACAGTTTATGACAACCCTCAAATCAGCATATAAATATGGCAAAAATGTGATGCAAGATTGAAGCCAACAAAGGGCTATAACATGAGATATGCCAAACATTCATCAAACAGCCTTGGACCCTTAACAAAATATAACAAGAAGGCCAAAATATGACTCTTTCCAGACCTGATCATGGCCGAAAACAGAAGCTAGACAGGTCTAAAAAATCATGCAAAATATGGACCAAATAGGGGCTATAAAGAGAGATCATGCATGGAAGCACCGAACAAGGTTGAGCCCTTCTACAATGTTGTAGAGGAACTCAAAATAAGCTCAATCACAGTTTATGGCATGCTCCAAAAACAAATGTACATAAGCTAAAAATAGCATGCAAGTTTACGGTAAATATGAGAGATTATGAAGCAAGTGTATGATAGAGAGGCCAAACAGGGTTGAGACCTTCTTCAATGTTGAAGAAGGGCTCAAAATGAGCCTACTTACAGTTTACATTATGCTCAAAAACAGATCACATGCAGGCCATAAATTCCATGCAAAAATGTGGCATATCAAGGAGTATTGAAGCAAGTGCACTAGGGAGGGCTCAAATAGGGTTGAGCCCTTAAACAAACATGAAGAATGGCTCAAAAGAGTCCCCCTTTCAGTAGGGGTCGGAGCTCAAAACCACAAGCAAAAAGGATAGAAAAATGGTACAAGAATGGAGCTCAAAAGGGGAAATGAGTGCTTACCCTTGTAGACCAAGACCTTGGCTGCTTCTAGGACTGAAAATGGTGCCTTTTAGCTGCTGGAAGGCCCTCCTTTCTGCTGGAAATGGTGTAATGGTGGTGGTGCTAGGTGGTGATGAAAAGGGGTGTAGAAACTTGGATGATTTTGATGTTTTAAATATAGAGAGAGAGAGATTGTATGGAGGAGCTCCCAAATCAGATTTTCTAACCCTAAAAATCACAGCTGGGGCTGCTGTTATATAGACAAAATGGGGGGGAAAATGGAGGGAAAAAAGGGAGGGAAAACATATCAAGTTTCCCGCCAAAAATGGCCAAAAGGGAAAGTGGTAGCTACGAGTTTCAAATGGCCGAGAGTCCTTCAACAAAGTTGAAGAGAGGCTCAAAATAAGACACTTTGTAGTTTACGACCAAGTCCAACACAGCCCACAAGTATGCCTAAAATACCGTGCAAAACAGGCCTACAAAGAGGTAAAGAGACAAGTGACAGATGGAGATGTCAAACAGTAAAAGGTCCTTAATCAAACATGAAAAGGACCTCAAAATATGACTAACTCAAGTTTGGGTCGGGGCCTAAAAATGCAAGATGAGGGTTCGGGAGCCGAAACACGCAGTTCGGGGCCCCGAAAGTGGGCTGTTAGGCACCGGAAGTGGTGTCCGACCACGAAGTTGGTCTCTCGGACCACAGTGTCCCTCGAAAGGGAGGAAATAAGATGCATGCCAAAAACTGGGGCAAACGGAGATGGTTAGGCGGTCCCGAACCGAGGCACACGGCCTGACGGCTCCGAAAACCGGGAACTGGGCTCCGAAATGGGAAAAATGGCCTACGACCACAAAACGTAGCCTACGGCCACTGAGAGATGGTCTACGAGACCTCTTCCTCCCTTTGGGAAGAGAAAATCGAGAAAACGGAGCCTGGTTCGCAAACCGAGGCAAAGCACAAAAGAGTCCGGAAGTCCGGAGGCAAGGCTCGTAGCCGGGACTCCGCAACCTCAGAACGAGCACAATATGCAACATCACCAAGTGCTCAATTGATGACGTCTGAGTCTTGAGGACGGTCAAAAATGGGGTGTCTACAGTTGCCCCTCTTTGACAGAACTCAAAAGTCATAACAATGACGGGAGTGAATGTCAAAGCCCAGAGACGTCCCATTTTTGACAAGGCCGAAGACTTAGACAAAGCATACAAGCTACAGATAAAGATATGCGCCCGAAGGCAGGGGCAAAATGCAACTGACAATGCAAGAAGCCGAACTTATGATCATGCAAAGAAACATAGGGACGTATCCCGGTGTTTCGGAAATGTATAAGCATTGGAACGTATTCCGGATGCTCTTTAACCAAAGATGGAGAAATATGGGGACGTATCTCGGTGTTTAGGGACGTATCGCAAGGTTTAAGGACGTACCCCAAGATTTAGGGACGTGTCCCAAGATTTAGGGACGTATCCCAAGATTTAGGGACGTATCCCAAAGGTTAGGGACGTATCCCAAGGATTAGGGACGTATCCCAGAGATTAGGGACGTATCCCAAGGATTAGGGACGTATCCCAGAGATTAGGGACGTATCCCAAGGATTAGGGACGTATCCCAAAGGTTAGGGACGTATCCCAAAGATTAGAAAAGAAGGAGAAACATAGGGACGTATCCCGGTGTTTCAGAATGATGTGAGCATTGGAACGTATTCCGAACGCTTATAACCAAAGAGGGAGAAGCATAGGGACGCATCCCAGTGTTTCAGAATAAGGAGAAAAAGCATAGGGACGTATCCTGGTAAGAAGAGAGAAACATAAGGACGTATCCCGGTGTCTCGGAAAGGAAAGAGAAACGTAGGGACGTATCCCGGTGTTTTGAAAATGAAGGGAGAAACGTAGGGACGCATCCCAGTGTTTAGAAAGGAAGGAGAGACATAGAGACGTATCCCGGTGTCTAGGGACGTATCCCAATGGTTAGGGACGTATCCCAAGGTTTAGGGACGTATCCCAAAGGTTAGAGACGCATCCCAAGGATTACGGAGAGAAGATAGAAGAAACATAGGGACGTATCCCGGTGTTTCGGAAAGAAGGTGAAGAAACCTAGGGACGTATCCCGGTGTTTCGAAAACAGAGTGTGCATAACAATGCGATTGAAACGTGCATCACAATGCAAGTGAAGGGGGTGCATAACAATGTAATTTAGAGTAATCATGACAATGCTATGAAAGTACAAACACATGTAAGTAAAGAACACGCAACAACGTGTACAATGTGTGTAATAGGAAAATTGAACATGTGAGTAAAACGATGCACGCATGCAAGCGATGTGTAATGAAATCTGAAAATACATATGTAAGTAAAGCATGCAACAAGCAAGCAGTAATGTGTAATGAGACTGGAAATTGAACACATGTAAGTAAAGCAAGCGGTCAACGTGAGCAATGTGTATGAAAAGGAACTTGAACACATGTAAGTAAAGCGATGCACGTATGCACGCAATGTGTATAAAAAGAAACTTGAACACATGTAAGTAAAGCGATGCACGTATGCACGCAATGTGTATAAAAATGAACTTGAACACATGTAAGTAAAGCGATGCACGTATGCACGCAATGTGTATAAAAAGGAACTTGAACACATGTAAGTAAAGCGATGCACGTATGCACGCAATGTGTATGAAAAGGAACTTGAACACATGTAAGTAAAGCGATGCACGTATGCACGCAATGTGTATGAAAAGGAACTTGAACACATGTAAGTCAAGCGATGCACGTATGCATAATGTGTATAAAAAGGAACTTGAACACATATAAGTAAAGCGATGCACGTATGCACGCAATGTGTATGAAAAGGAACTTGAACACATGTAAGTAAAGCGATGCACGTATGCACGCAATGTGTATGAAAAGGAACTTGAACACATGTAAGTCAAGCGATGCACGTATGCACGCAATGTGTATAAAAATGAACTTGAACACATGTAAGTAAAGCGATGCACGTATGCACGCAATGTGTATAAAAAGGAACTTGAACACATGTAAGTAAAGCGATGCACGTATGCACGCAATGTGTATAAAAATGAACTTGAACACATGTAAGTAAAGCGATGCACGTATGCATGCAATGTGTATAAAAATGAACTTGAACACATGTAAGTAAAGCGGTGCACGTATGCACGCAATGTGTATAAAAAGGAACTGGAACACATGTAAGTAAAGCGATGTACGTATGCACGCAATGTGTATAAAAAGGAACTATAATGTGCATAACGATGCAGGTGTAACGGTGCATAACAATGCAAGTGGAACGTGTATGACAACGCATATTTGAAACAAAATGCCGAATAAGGGAATACAAGCCTTAACGAGACCACTTCAAACACAACCTTCGATTTATCTCTCGGAGGGGTTTGTAACACACTCTGCCTGAAAAGGGGACACCCTGTTTATGTTGGCAAGAGATAACATTTGCTGCTGCTTTAATTGCCATTCTGACTTGAAGCAGGCTTACACTTGGAATGGAGGCAAGCTCATTTTTCGGAACACCGACAAGGTCTAAAGAGGTACATCCGGACTACAATCTCAGAGTTGGCTGAAGGTGAAACACACTCCGATGCTTCGATTTTCCCTCTTTTCTTTTGCTTTGCAGTCTGAAACCTATATAGCTTCAGATAGATCCCGCTTTTATTGTTCACACTTATCGGGGGTGGGCCCTGCAGTTTTATGAAAGAACGAATCTGTTTTGCACAAATGTGGAGAATGGCACGGCACTCTGAGCACAAGATGATTTGATTTCCTTTTTTGAAATTAAGAAATGAGTTCTTAACCGGGTATTGAGCCTCTGTTGAACACAAATAAAAGACTCAACAAACAAAAACAAAGGTAAACAACCTAAACACATCTATTGACACTCGAAACGACTCAAAACAAGAATCGAAACAGACAAAACAAAACACAAGACTCAAATGTGCACAGGGAGCCTGTTTCACCGGGTATTATTTCCCACCCTTTCTCACTTGTGATTCTCACATCACTCGGCCCTCAAGCTCTGTTTTTCTGAAAAAAGCCCTTTTCTCACTTTTTCTCTCAACGCACATCTCTCTATTCTTCAATCTCTCAATTTTTTATCCCTTCCCAGAGTGGTTGGTAGATAGACAAGAAGTTGCGGGCTCTTGCCCCTAGCATTCTGCTAGATTCTCTTTCTTCCGCACACAGCAGTGAACTTTCCCACAGAGAGGTTGTGCCACAACTGGGTGTGTAGCAAATCTGCAGCTAACATCGGTTGACGATGCCCTGCTGGGGAGTTTGGACGTGGTTAGATCTGTCCAGATGAGGAAGTGGAACATCTCGCCCCATTCCAATTCGTGCTTCGCACTTGGCTTGATACCTCGTTGCTTGGAGGATGTTGAGAGCTTTCGGCCCTTTGTTGTGCCCTTTTCCGGCAAGTATGATGCCCTTCTTGGCAAGTATGTTGACAATGGGAAAAAGACAGGAAGCCTGACTCAACTGTGCCCCTAGTTCATCATTTTGACCATTTTTTATTTTGCTTTCTACTAAAACAATTTTGACCAACATGAGAGTTAGATTAACATGCTTGTTCGATTTTTGATTTGAAATCATGCAAGTCAGGCTATGAGCACTGAAAATTTTCCTTCTTTTTTTTGGTCCAAGAAAATGGTCCAGTTTTGGAAAAATGGAATGATTTTTGAGAGAATAGTCAACCTCAGTAAAAATTCTCAAAAACTATTTTTGCAAACGGTCACTGCTCAACAAGCAGGGAACCAACTCTTTGAGATGCACAACCTCGGACCCATAGCATGGAAAATTGCCCCTTGTCTGGAGGACACTGCATGGCAACGGAAAGTTGCCCCTTGTTTGAAATGACACCGCAGTGTATTGAATGGCAACGGAAAGTTGCCCCTTGTCTAGATGGCATGACAAAGATATTGAAATCAATCCTTCAAAGCGTTTATCACAACCGAACTCTCGGATCTGAGAGAAGGCAAAGATGATCAAAACCATTTCATGGACACAATCGAATTTGAAGTGTTTTAGGGTGGACTTCAGAATGAAGTTGCCTACGTATCCCAAAGATGGGAATCAAGCCTTACGTAGTTCGGGGTTAAGGTACACTCGGGTATTTAACCTCTCCTTTTATGCTCTAACTTTTGCCAAGGCGCCTGATGTAGGTTTTCGACCTTGCGAGCTTCTTTTCCTTTCCTTTTCAATTCTTTTTCATTTTTTTCTCTCTTTTTTTTTTCTTTTTCTTTTAGGCTCTAACTTTTGCCAAGGCACCCGATGCGGGTTTTCGACCTTGCGAGCTTCTTTTTCTTCTTTTCTTTTTTTTTTTTCTTTTTTTTTTTTCTTCTTTTGTATGTATTTTTTGCTTGCTCTAACTTTTGCCTAGGTCGCCCTTCCGGGTTTTCGGCCCAGCGAGCCTCTCAAAGGGTAAAAGTGTAACAAGTCCATGCCAAATGGTTTTTTGAGATTGAAGCCATCTGTATCCAAAAGAGTGGCTATTGTATCGATTTGCAGAAGGATCCATCTTCGGCTCTTCGAGCATATCGGACATTTTTGCCCCTAGTTCGAGGGGTGCTTTTGATTTAGCTTCGCAAGCTTCTTCTGATGAGGTCTGATCTTCTTGATTTGACTTTGGTGCCTCTTGTTCGAGGGCTGCTTCAAATCTGGCCACACAGGCCTCACATCGTAGTTGACCGTTGAACCTTCTGAATTCAAGTTCAAGGTTTGGAAGCGAAGGGGTTGAGTCTCGAGGTTGAGAGCGATCCTAGGTTGCACAATCTCAAGAGCAATTCCACACATGTCTTCGCAAGACCGCGCAAAACATTTTTTGAAAGTTTTTAAGAAAGCGACGAATCGCTCGCGCTGAAGACAGTGTAGAACCAATCTGGATCAAAGCTAGGATCCTTCCCAGTACTCACACTAACAAGCATGATTTCATTCATTAAGGGCTTAGCACGCCTCTCTTTCTCTCATTTGATCAAAGTTTTGCAAATCCCGAGGAATTCCTTCCTCTTCGTTTTCACCGCAGTGTTTGAAAAAGTTTTGAAAAACTTAGGCCAATGCAATGACTTCAAGGCACAGAAAAGACAGAGTTCTTAGTCAAATACTTCCATCTCATTTAGAAATTCTGGCACAACTGGCACACGGCAGAAGCAAACACAAGAGTGTGAAAATCACTGCTGTTCCATTCAAATCTGTTGGCACAACTGGCTCCTCGGCAGAAACAGACTCAAAAGAAAGTGAAAAGACAAACACAAAACAAAATAGTGAGATCCGAGGTAATATCCCCGGAATCACCCAACTCCAATACAACAGGACTGACTCGAAACCACCACAAGACAGACCCAAAACAAAAAGACTGACTCAAAACAAAGAGACAGACTCGAAATAACACAACAAGACTGACCCAATACCCAAGTCAGAATGTACAAAAACCAGCATTCACAAATGCTCAAAACAGTACGTGCCATACGCCACATCTGGAGTAAACTGAGCGCCGCTCGCAGGTGGTCCATCCCCTGATCACATCACATTATCCCCCACAAGTTCACTGATCAAGTACCGATAGACTTTGCAGAGCTTGGTGCGGGGATGACCCCATTGTCAATCAAATTTTGTATCTCATGGCGGAGACGGACGCAACTGTCAGTGTCATGACCGGTTTGTTGATGGAAAGCACAGTACTTAGCCGGGTCATGCTTTGCAGGGAGAGGATCGGGTAGGGGCCGTTGTTCTAACGGTTTCAGATGTCCTTTCCTGAGTAGGACCCCTAAAGCCTTAGACAAAGGCATAAAGAGTGGGGTGAAGACCCTCTTGCCTCGGGGTAGATAGTCTGAAGTTCGGGGGTTTGAAGTGGGCGCACCAACAAAGGGGGTGGCTGCTCTTGGTGTGGTGGTGGTGACCATGCCCACGTCTGAAGTCCTAGCAGCTGCATCACCACCGGTGGTTGCATTCGAACTGCGGTTGAATGCCCTCTTGGGCTGCTCTCGGTCTTGGTCAATCAGACCCTGCTTCATCGCATCCTCGATCTGTACTCCCATCTCATGTAGATCTAAAAAGGTGGGAAAGGGGAGCACAATCATCTTTTGCATAAGCTTGGGTTGGAGGTTGCGCACAACCATCCGTATTTGATCCTTATCCGTTGGCCTAATGGTCATCATTGAGGCCTTTGCTCTCCATCTGGTTACAAACTCTGAGAAACTTTCCTTAGGCTCTTGCCTAGTCGTCTCGAGATCACGAGTCGTGATCTCAATCTGTGTATTGTATGAATATTGTGTGACGAAGGCCTCGGCCATCTCCTCCCAGCTTCGTTTCACTGAATTCTCCAACTTGGCGTACCAGATGACTGCAATACCCGACAGGGTCCTGCCGAACAAAGACAGTTTCTGCAGTCTGGTGAGGCCCATCGGCCTTAAGATATCTGAAAACAATCTCAGGTGCACCATGGGGTCCCCGGACCCATCAAATCGGTCAATTTGAGGCATCTTGAACCGATCTGGCAGCGTCACAACTGCGTCCGTATACCCATCCTCGATGTCGGGAATAGACCTGACTCCTTGGGATTTCCTAAACATTTTTTCCAACTTACTCAGCTTCAGCGCTGTGGGGTCCGCTTCGAACTCAAAGGGAGAGTCCGGTACATTGATAGGCGTGGGCGCCTTGGATAGTTGCGGTAGAACCGGGGGCGGAGCTGGCCCGACTGGAATGTCCGTATCTGCCTGGACATTTGGTGTCTCTCCGGGTGTTGGAGCTCCTGGTGGGGGAGGAGCTTGATGTGAAGTAGATACTCCAGTTTGCTGTTCTAACCTGGCAATTGTCTCTGCCTGTTGGGCTATGACCACAGCCTGTTGCCTGGTGAATTCAGATTGACGGACAGCATCTTGCTGCATGGCTTTCATACTATCCTGGAGTTGGCGCACCATCTCTTCCAAACTCGACATATTGCCCCGGTCTAACTGAGCAACCGGTATATCTGTTTCGCGATGGGATCGGAAATCTCAACCTGACTCCTCAAGGATCACTGATCTGGTAGCTGTTGCACTGGTGGTCTATGTCTGACTGGCCCTCTCTGGCCGTGATTACCCTTGAACTGAGTCTCTGACCTGACAAAGTCTACCAACACAAATCCAAGGTACCCAGGGGATAGTGGAGCCTTCTGAAGCTATAGTTCCAGGACTACCTAGCAAAAGAGAAAACAGACAGCATCTCAGCTCAATTTCACTGGAACGGATATGAGCAGAGCTGAACGACTGTATTCTATTACTGATCACTGTTCCCCGAAATCACTGCCCCAAATCTGAATCTGATACCCGCAGATATAACTGATTCTCAAAATACTGATACTGGTGCCCGCAGGCCGGATGCCCAGTCTTGCAAACTGGTATACGCATTCCCTGTAGAGATACACTCTAAAAGCACATAGCAAGTAAAGAGAGCCAAAACACCCCTATGTTGGGGTAGGGTTTCCCTGTCCTATTTTGTCAGGAGCTAGGGTTTCACTACGCACGCAGCGGTTTCAAACAACCTAATATCGGGTGAGCAACCTGTCCTAGTTTGGAATGGTCACTACGGATTTCGATATGCACTAGGTCGAATAGTCAAAAAGGGTGCCCCGGTAAAACCGGGGTTTGTGTTCCATCTTGGCAGAGCATTCCGGTCAGCCTTATGGACATGCCTTGACAAGACAAGCCTCCGGCAAACCGCTCAGGAATAGCAGATGGCCAACACGGTGTCCTAGGCGCACCAATGCACATGCAATGCAAAGAAACACATAAGTGTAGTCAAAACAGGATATCACGAGTTCGAGTCAAGCTCTCTAAAAATCCCCAGCAGAGTCGCCAGAAACTGTAGACATCCCCGAACGCCCCGGGAGGGTTAGGTCCCGTTCCGTTCGTATTGGGGTCACTACAGTTCGGACTCGATTGTCACGGTTCTAAATCTGAACCAAAGAGTCCAAATCCGGCAAATCGTTTTGAAGAAAAACAGATTTTTTTGAAAAGTAGTGCCAAACATGGACTGCCTTGCCAGATTACAGAGTCGCCACCTAAATATTTTAAAATGGGAAATTTAGGAAACCCTGACTCGGTGCCGAAGGCCACATGTCCGTCATCACCAAAGTGGTCTTGGCTCGGGAGCTTGGGTACGATCGGGAAGGTCGACTATGAGCACCCCTTTCGCGGTCCAAGACCAAGCCTCTACTAACCGTGATATCCAATTTTGAAAACTTTATGCGTTCTTATTCCAATTATTAGCCTAGAGTTACTATGTTATGCATGACAAACAAGTATAGACCAAATCGCCTAAATTGGAATAAAACATTACATGTTTGTTTTGAAAATGGTTTGCTCCTATAAGTAGGCTAAAATCGAGGTTTGCCACCCTCAAGTGGGCTTTTAGAAAAGCGGTTTGCCACTATCTAGTGGGCTTTAAAACTCACAGTTTTAATGCATTGTCCCAATTTAGGTAATTCAACCTCCATCCGAGCATTTAAGTAGTTATATCACATAAGCACTTAGCCTCATGGTAAGCATGCTATCATGGCAACATTCACACACATGCGATATGCTAAAGCATAAAAGCTCACCTAGTACTCCGAGCCAAAACAGAAGCTTATTAGAAATCCATGCATGGACCTACTCATACTGAAATGTCTAATGCAACACATGCAAAGATGTAATCTAGGCAGGCTCGGCTATCCTAAACATGGCATATGGAATGCTACGAATAACACGTATTCAATTTGGAATTGAAAGTACGATGCAGTTTGTATGATGTGCCGAGCCCGATGCATGTCAACAAATGCATGGATGCACGCATGCATTGCATAAGGTATGCTAAATTAAATATGCCCTAATCTACCATCATAAGCAGGTAAATAAAAGGGAGAAAGAAATGGGGGTTGGAAGACATACACACACTCACACACCCTTATTACAAATATGCCCTCACACGGAGAGACCAAAAGAATATACAGTCCAAAATAATACAGTCTGAATACAAAATAAATTATTACAAAATTCTAATTACTTAAAGAATAAGTGCAGAGTAAAAAGTGGGGGGCCGCAGCCCTGCCTCGGGATGCGCGAACAATGCATGCTCGATCCGGATCAAACTTAGTATCACCGCTATCCTTGGCTTTTCTTGTTTCGCTTCTCCGGAAGACGTAAGAAAGTCCTGAATAGGCTCCCTGCATCCTAAGAATCATCATCGGTGGATAGAATGTCCCGCCGTGTATAAAGTCCACATTTGGAAATGAAGCTATCGGCACTAAATACATTGCCGGTCGGCACTCTATCTTGCCGGTCGGCAAAATTCTGCAGAAGACAATTTTGTGACAACAATGAGACCAGCGATCAAGGTAAGGTATAGAATTTCTAGGCAAATGTATGCATGGACACACTCCCTATCATGTAATGGACTCAAGGAAGTATGGCCCTCGACCCCCGGGCCATCAATCACACATTTCAATGCATGATGGCCCAAAAGTCAAGTTAGCAACTTTGATATCAAATGGAATGCAATGCACAAAACAAATCAAAGGGCCCCAACCCCTATCATGATTAGTCAAGAGGCAAGGGATACATGTTCAATGAAATGCAACCTAGGCATGGCGGCTAAGTATGCAAACATGCGATGCAACTACGTGGCATACACGATGCTAACAACATAACATGCACAACGCATTGAACATGGCATACACAATGCAAGATGGGCTTACACCAATACAAGGAGGCCATTAGAGGAAAATGAGATTCGAAGCAGCGTGCGTATGCACGCACACCGAGGACCGATCCTAAGGCACGAATGCCACTCTATCAAAGCATGGCAAGGCATGAAACATGACATATGAACGTGCAATGCAATGATGGACTTAAACTAATCATGGATAGCTCGTAAGCATGCCAAAATCAGTGGCCACAAGATGAAAAATGGGACGCTCGGAATGCGTGCACGTATGCACGCGAACTGAAGACATGGCATACGCAATGCAATGAGACTAAAATGGCATATACAATGCAACATGGACTTATACTAACATAAGCGGGCCTCAGCCACACTCACATAAGATGCCGAGAGATGAAAATGAAGTGCCTCGAAATGCGTGCACACGGGCACGCAAACCGAGGCAATGGCCCTAAGGCATGAAATGACATAGAAAATGATATGCAAACATGCAAATGAAATTTCAGCAGCTTAATGAGGGGGAAAACAGCCCCGAAATGATGTGAAATGACACCAAATGCACGGGATGGTCCCGAAATGCGATATTAAGCGCCCGAAATGGCCTACGGCTATACTAAACATGCAAAATTAGTACATGACATGCAAAACAGTAGCAAGGAAGCCCCAAAAATAGCATTTTTACAGTACAAAACATGGCCAAATAGTAAGCATAGATAGGGCCACAATGGCATGCAAAAATGGGGGTCAAGAGAGGGGTATTGAAACAAGTGGTATATGAAAATCCCAAAATGAAAAATTCCCTTCTACAATACTGAAGAGGGACTAAAAAAATGCACATTTACAGTTTATGACAACCCTCAAATCAGCATATAAATATGGCAAAAATGTGATGCAAGATTGAAGCCAACAAAGGGCTATAACATGAGATATGCCAAACATTCATCAAACAGCCTTGGACCCTTAACAAAATATGACAAGAAGGCCAAAATATGACTCTTTCCAGACCTGATCATGGACGAAAACAGAAGCTAGACAGGTCTAAAAAATCATGCAAAATATGGACCAAATAGGGGCTATAAAGAGAGGTCATGCATGGAAGCACCGAACAAGATTGAACCCTTCTAAAATGTTGTAGAGGAACTCAAAATAAGCTCAATCACAGTTTATGGCATGCTCCAAAAACAAATGTACATAAGCTAAAAATAGCATGCAAGTTTACGGTAAATATGAGAGATTATGAAGCAAGTGTATGATAGAGAGGCCAAACAGGGTTGAGCCCTTCTTCAATGTTGAAGAAGGGCTCAAAATGAGCCTACTTACAGTTTACATTATGCTCAAAAACAGATCACACGCAGGCCAGAAATTCCATGCAAAAATGTGGCATATCAAGGAGTATTGAAGCAAGTGCACTAGGGAGGGCTCAAACAGGGTTGAGCCCTTAAACAAACATGAAGAATGGATCAAAAGAGCCCCCCTTTCAGTAGGGGTCGGAGCTCAAAACCACAAGCAAAAAGGATAGAAAAATGGTACAAGAATGGAGCTCAAAAGGGGAAATGAGTGCTTACCCTTGTAGACCAAGACCTTGGCTGCTTCTAGGACTGAAAATAGTGCCTTTTAGCTGCTGGAAGGCCCTCCTTGCTGCTGGAAATGGTGTAATGGTGGTGGTGCTAGGTGGTGATGAAGGGGGGGTGTAGAAACTTGGATGATTTTGATGTTTTAAATATATAGAGAGAGAGAGATTGTATGGAGGAGCTCCCAAATCAGATTTTCTCACCCTAAAAATCACAGCTGGGGCTGCTGTTATATAGACAAAATGGGGGGGAAAATGGAGGGAAAAAAGGGAGGGAAAACATATCAAGTTTCCTGCCAAAAATGGCCAAAAGGGAAAGTGGTAGCTACGGGTTTCAAATGGCCGAGAGTCCTTCAACAAAGTTGAAGAGAGGCTCAAAATAAGATACTTTGTAGTTTACGACCAAGTCCAACGCAGCCCACAAGTATGCCTAAAATACCGTGCAAAACAGGCCTACAAAGAGGTAAAGAGACAAGTGACAGATGGAGATGCCAAACAGTAAAAGGTCCTTAATCAAACATGAAAAGGACCTCAAAATATGACTAACTCAAGTTCAGGTCGGGGCCCAAAAATGCAAGATGAGGGTTCGGGAGCTGAAACACATAGTCGAGCCCGAAAGTGAGTCATAGGCACCGGAAGTGGTGTCCGACCACGAAGTTGGTCTCTCGGACCACAGTGTCCCTCGAAAGGGAGGAAATAAGATGCATGCCAAAAACCGGGGCAAACGGAGATGGTTAGGCGGTCCCGAACCGAGGCACACGGCGGCTGTGACTCAAAACCGGCGGCCCGAATGGGAAAAATGGCCTGCGACCACAAAACGTAGCCTACGGCCACTGAGAGATGGTCTACGAGACCTCTCCCTCCCTTTGGGAAGAGAAAACAGAGAAAACGGAGCCTGGTTCGCAAACCGAGGCAAAGCACAAAAGAGTCCGGAAGTCCGGAGGCAAGGCTCATAGCCGGGACTCCGCAACCTCAGAACGAGCACAATATGCAACATCACCAAGCACTCAATTGATGACGTCTGAGTCTTGAGGACGGTCAAAAATGGGGTGTCTACAGGCGTATCATGCCAAGTGCCGATGAGGAGCTTATAGCTGGAGATGACGAGCCAGAAACCTTCGAAGACATTTGGCTATCTTAGAAAAGTTAGAAATTTCCCTTTTGATATTTTGTAAGGCTCATATGAAAATTTAAATTTTCTTTTGGGATGTAATGTAATGGAACGAGTTTTTGTAATTAAAGATATTCACGGTTATTATGTACTTATATTCTAACACTTATATAACCCCTAACATTACTTATGAGACCTTGTATCAATACCTCTTAAGATCTGTCAAAAAGGTAGTGTGCTACTTAAGAAAACTGGACTTAGAAGGGAGACTAATTTGACTCCTCCGACGATCTGGGATCTTACTTGGTTGTTGACCATAGAACTCATTAGTGACTTTCCCTTGACTATAACCAATATTATAGATTTGGGACGTCACAAAGCTTTCCTTCTCTCTCTCTCTCTCTCTCTCTCTCTCTATATATATATATATATCAATTCAATTCTCTTCTCTTCATTCCGATCATCTATCTTTCTATAAGCAATCAGAGAGGATTGCTAAGTCAAAAAGGTGGAAGATCATGGAAGGAGACATGAATGATGGAGGGAGATATGGTGGTTAAATGAATGCAACCTCTTGGGCAAGAGACAAAAGATCTTTTGACAATTGAGACCAAAGAAGGATCATGGAGGGGTCCTAGAATACATTTTGTGCATGAATGAATCAAGAAACAACTGGAATGAACAAGACCCACACGCTTTCATCAAGAATTCTATCGAAACTGCCCTGCTTTTGAAAAAGTAGCCGGCCGGCCACTTTTCCTACCGGCTGGCCACTATTCCAGCTGGCCTGCCAAAAGATGGGTTAGCCAGCCAAAATGGTGGTTGGCCGACCACTTTTCCTGTTGACCAATCACTTTTCTAACTGGCTGGCCACTTTTCTGTCCGGCTGGCCACTAGTCATCGACATTATTGGCTAGCCAGCTACTATTCATGCTGGCCGGCCACTATTCACAGAAAAATTTTTCTTCTTCGTTTTTAGGGAAAATAGGGGTTTTTAGCAGAATTCTCGTCCTTTCCTCCTATTTCCACACTATTCTTTGCTCAATTTTCTCAGAAAAAGTTGCATTTTGAAGTTTTAAAAACGAGCCTCGAAACATTACGAAAATATTCAGAACGAAGTGCGGAAGGAAAGTTTTAAAAGAGAGTTTTGAAAGGGACTTGAACACTTGGTCAAAACAGGCTTAAGTTTGAAAATGAAGCACATATTCCATTTTTTCATTGAGAATTATGTGAGAAACACAATCTTATTTTCATCATCGGGTAATCAAAAGAAAGCGCCAAAGTCTTAGGGCCGGTTAAAAAGGGATGTCTACAGTATATATGAATTTTATCAAACACTAGGACCTGAGCAAACAATTACACATAATTTTACAACGGAGAAATAGAAAATCAAACTCACAAAAAAACATAAAAAGTTTGTGTGGTTCACCTAAATCATGGGCTATCTCCGTGGAGTCAGTATGGTTTCACTAAAATCAATATGAAAGGAGTTATAAGAGTATCTCACAGTTAATCTCACAAACTTTATCACTATTATGTATCTTTTACCAAGATCATTACGGAAAAAAAAAAAGGCAAATTACCTACAAGTCTTTTTGAAAAGTGTGTATTCTATTTAATCCCAAAACCTTTTAAATAGATCCAAAAGTCCTATACCCATATCTTTCCCTACACCTTACTTCTTCTCTTTATCTCTTTTTCTCTAATATCGGTGATGACGAAGATGACCACGACTACGCCTTCCTTATATTCTTTCTCTTTCTAATCCATAGTCGTCTTCCTTTTTTTTTCTTTCTCTTTCTAATCTACAGTCGCCTTTCTTCTTTTCTTTCTCTTTCTAATCTAGCGTCACTAGCGACTGGCGACCACCATTGTTTGGGGTTCGCGGGCAACCATCGAGCACAAACTCCTTACTTCGTGCTCACCGATGGCGAAAGAGATGAGTTTCTGACGAAGAAGATGGGTAGATCTACTTAGATCTACATCAAATTTGAGTAGATCTGCGTTGGATCCTGCTAGATCTAAACCAAAAAATAATTATCGAAGTACAAGCATCTCTCTATATTTGTTTATTTTCTTCGATCTCTCAGTTTTAATCCTTTTTCTTTTTTATTTATTCTATACACTTTTATTTTCCTATTATAATGGAGAAAATTTTCAAATTCTGAACAAGTTGTTTTCGAGTTTTAATTATAGGCAGTGAAAATTGTAAAATTAGTTTCAGTTGTTATTTATTTATTTATTTATTTTTGTGCTGAAATAAATAATTCTTTAGAATTATAAAATTTTTCAGTTTCATTACTTTTTTTAGAACTGTAAAATTTTGCAGTTTTATAACATGTTTTTTAATTTGATTAATAATGGTAAATACTTAATAGAATCATATTTTGAAACTGTAATATTTTACAGTTTCAAAGCTTGCTATTCAGTTTGATCAATATTGAAAAATATGTGTTTAAACCCTTATAAAAATTGAAAATAACATTTTTTTTCTCCTATTGTTGCTGTTTGTTGTTCTTAGTTTCTTTTTTTCATTTTTTTTTTCTTTTCTTATTTCAGTTTATCAATATTTAGCACATTTTGCTATTTTTTTTCACTTTAATTTCTCAGTTTATTCTTCTTCTTTTTTTTTTAGCAATATTTCTAGACATTCCAGTGAGCCTCCGGCAATATTCTTGACATCCAGCAAACATTCTAGATATTCTGACGACTTCCGGTGATGTTCAAAATATTCCAATGATACTTCGGCGAATTTCTGGTGGTATTCTGGCGACTTTTCGGTGATGTTAAACATTCCAGTAAGTCTCTAATGACCGTTTGAATGGAAGTTGGCGGTAGTGGGATCTAGCAGAATCTTTTAATTTTTTTTTTTTAAAAAAAAGATAGGATTTTTTTTGTTAACAATTAAAAATATATAAGACTAATTGATGCAAGTGTTGTGTTTTGTTTTGAATTTTGATGGATTTTGAACTTTGTGTATGGAATTTATCAGTAAGTTCCCCTAGAAAGAAAACTCTGTATAACGAAGTTACAGATGTGTATTTATAGTGCTAACCTAAAACCCAAACCCAAACTCAAACCCAAACCCAAACCCAAACCAACATGGAAACAACTCATAGAAGTCAAATTTGAACAAACCACTAACTTCTGCGCATATTAATTATGCTTTATACGAAGAGATCTGTAAACAAGACATGGATCAGACCACAGAGGTGTATATGTAGTGTCTTGACCTTATTCCAAAATTTGGATAATGATTGCACAGTTCAAAATATTTTAATTGAATCTGAATGGAACGTTGTATCTTTGGCAACACCATCCAAAAGGCTCCTAAAAGCAAGATTTTCGAGATGTACATTGCAATAGAGATGCAACTAGGTAACATTAATCGTTGTTGAAACTCTACGGAAAGTATATGGAGTTTTCTCCTGAAAGCTATCATTCATGGGTGATGTACATGGGCAAGGAGACTTCTTTGCAAGAAATTGACTGGGCCAGATGTATTTTTGAACTTGCAATTGCTCAACCCACATTGGATAAGCCAGAGAACCTTTGGAACACATACATCGATTTCAAATCAAACAATAATCGTGCTAGAGATCTTTTTGAGAAGCTTTTGGAGCAAATGAAGCATGTGAAGGTGTGGATAAGTTACATGATGTGTAAGACATCCGCTGATTTATTGAAGAATGGTGTTCATGAATCTAATTGCAAACAGATGCAATGCATTCAACCTGCTCAAAGAGTTTTTGAGAGGGCAGTTGATTATTTTAGAACATCTACACCAAAATTGAAAGAAGATAGACAGGTGATATTGATTCCATGTGCGCTAAGCAGCCATGAAAAGTCAAGAAGAGACGTCTGATAGAAACTGAGGATGGTCCTGGTGGGTACAAGTACATACATAACATCTTCCATCAAGAGTCCCAGTCATCAAATGTGGAGATTTTAGAAGTTGCCTGCAAATGGAAGAAACAAAAGTAGTATTTGTAAATTGTTTTCTCTTCCCTAAGGAAGTTGGAATTTCACTGATTCAATACAATGTAACAGAAGAACAATCATTATAATTCATAATAATAAGAATTCAGAACAATCTTGGAACTTTCTTATATATGTCCTTATGTATACCTGCAACTTGTTCTTAAACTTCAATTTATCTATTCCAATATTAGTAACTTATAACTTCAAATGCCATAGAAAGCAAAAGGCAATGGTTCAATTTTAAGGTGTAACCATGTAAAGTAGTTTGATGGAAGTCTGTGAATCATTGATGCTTAAACAACCAATCTTTTGAGAAATTATTCCACTGTTCTGGACTATCACATCATCTTTTTTGTGATAACCACTCATAATCGTCCACCTCATATAAAATGGATCCAAGGTTCTACATGTTGAACTCATTTTTCGTACTAATTACTCATAATATGCCCTCAAGTACAAAAAAAAAGAAAAAGATAATGATGGATGATGACATATATAATTCAGGAAATTACAAGGGGAAAGAGTACAAGTCAGACTTCCATCCCTACAGCTTTTCACTTGCACCTCATCACAGAATGACTTTCACCTCCATGTTTTTTTTCTTTGTCCCACTGTATTATAATTTTCCCAAGTTACAAATTGAAGGAAACAGTTGGAAAGACACTGATTTTCTTCTGTTATCAATTCTATGGTTCTTAATAGCTTCATAGCTTGAAATGGTCGAGCCCAGACTCGTCAAGGGAACTTGCCAATATATTCACTTACAGAGGAGGATTTTCTTCTGTTATCAATTCTTTGATTGGGCCATAGAGCTTTGGAGTTACAAAAACACCATTGAAAAAGGACTCCACATAAATTCTTGATCCAACATCGTTCGCGAGCACTCCATGACCCACATTTCTAAACTTGTCATTTGATATTATCTAAAACCAAACCAAACCAAACCAAACCAAGCCCTAAGTCCCATCAAATGAGGTCGGCTACATGAATCATTCTTCTCTACTCGACTCTATCAATGGACATTTGATTAGTCAGGTTGAGGAGATTTATATCTCTATTTACTACAATTGCCCACGTCAATTTAGGTCTACCTCTTCTGCCAACATTCCATCTACCATCAATGTATCTCATCTCTTCACTATTACCTTTGTTGGTCTCCGTTGTATATGACCAAACCCTCTCAATCTATTCTTTCTCAACTTATCTTCTATTAGTACTACTCTTACCCATTCACGATATACTCATACCTAATTTTGTCTTTTTTACTCTTGCCCATTTGATATTATCTGAATAAATAAATAAATAAAAATAGTGGAAAGTTTAAAAATGCAGCAATGCTACGTAACTAGAAAAAAATACGCAAAACACTCTTTGATTGGAGTAATTATCTTAAAACATCACATTAACTATGTGCCCACCTAATAACAGGAAGCTATGTGCTTACACAGCACACACCACCATAAATTAAATTTTTTTTTTTTTTCCGAGTATTTTTCTAGATACATAGCATTTCTGTGGAATGGTGACAGATAACAAATAATATGACTTGGAACGAACAAACCTTGAGAAGATTACCAATATTAATGACCAAACCTCCATGAATTGATTTAAAATCAACGCATTGATTTTGATGCATGACTTGGAGGCCTCCAAAGCGGGTCTTGTATGTTAAGAATGCAGGATCAGAGTGCTTTCTAGCTCCCAAAGTCAGCTCTGGCTCTGGGGCATGCTGGACAGTAGTGGCACATCAAGGTGCGCCCACATTCGATGGCTGTTACGTAGTCGCGTTTGAGGCAAAGAACCTCTGCTAATAACTCAGAGTATCTCCCAACTTAGTAACATTCTTAATGTACTCAGTTGTTGTAGCTCTGCAAATTTACAGAGCAAATTAGGTAGAGATGAACTAGGGTTTGATCATTTCAAATTTTGTACATTGGTATTGATAAAACATAATGAAATTGCGGACAAATCTGGGAAGAAATACATTTAAACTGCCATATCAGGATTTTAACCTAAATTCTGGATTATGTAGAAAACATACACTCCTAATGGTAGTACAAGTTGTTACACCAAGCTAAGTACCATAGACATGAACATACGACACAACGATTTAAAAAAATAAATTAATTAAATTTACAAGACACGATTTGCCTTGGTGATTTTTCATTTTAAAATTCAAAATAATAGGAGGAATTCATGCTGCTTTGATTATCTATAAATAAAGGGTCATGAAATACGAATTGCATATTTCAAATTCCTTTATTTTCTCTCATTTTCTATTAGTCATTTATAATTTGTTATATCTTGGAACAGAAGATACACCCCACAGGTCTCCAACCAATAGAATTATCATACAAATACATTGACTTGCCATTGACGAAAATTTTGTCCGCGGGAATCGACATCCATGTATACGCTCTCTGCCCAATTTTTTGTATAAATCCCTCCTCAGTTACCCATAACCAGATTAACTTTTGCACCAGGATTCCTTGATCTTATGGAAATCATGGTGGTGGCAGCGGATGTTACTAACAGCTATAACTAGTTTTTATGTCTGTACATCCAACGCTTAACATCAAGGAACTTCATTTTAAAGAATTTGAATCAACAAAAACCCCCATCAGTTGTTGGCCCATTGAGGTTCCCAACTAGCTTTACTTTTTAATTTGAGAAACTCAAGGTTGGGTAATAACATCCTAAGGACTGATGTCTTCTCCCACCAACTGGAATTTTTCTGTTTGTATATAATTACTCATTTGTGATCATAATATTCCTAAATGAAGGGATCACAATATACCCTATCATTTTGTATAAATATTTTATACAAATTTTCTATTTATGTATCACTACTCAAACTATTAATGCACAGTGAATAAGTGATATACGCAGCCTACATGGAAAATTGAAGATATATTGGACCTGTTTGGTGTAGTTTTTCTGAAGCTGAAAATTAATAATCAAAAAGTAGTTAAAGGACCTCTCCCACAACTTTCACATAATCAAATTTTTTTTTTAATAATCTTATTCAAGTAACTTCTATCTTATCCACTATAAACAGAAGCCTCACCAAATGCTTTGGTACAGACTTCCCAAATATTAAAAAAGAAAAAGAAAAAAAGAAGCTACTGGCAACCCTATAAACTGCACCAAACAAGGCAATTGTTAACTCAAAAGACTCTGTCCCAATTGAAGTGGCTGGTGTACCAAACACCTCAATCGGCTTAAACCATGTAAATTTGGAGTCAGAACCTCCATCTACAACTATTGATATCTTTACTGTAAACAAGTCATGGAATATTACTCCAACAATTTCCTCACAAACGGTTGAATAATAGAAAATCACTCACAAATAGTTATATTACATACAAGCACACTTAGACTAACAATTTCTAGCACAATAATGTAGCCAAGTGCAATCAAACCTCAATCTATAATCCCACTTTTGTGTATTGGTCTCTTTGATAGCACCTTTCAAAGCACCATTTTTGTTTCATTCAGAACAAAGGAGAGAAGCCAAAGCATGACAATCTTCATCCTGAAACATTATCGAAGTGGTTTTACTTTTTGTGCCAAAGGATATAATGTTATGTAAATCAATACAAGTACTTCCAAAACAATGAAATTTGACTTAAGAAAAATAATCCTCACCTTGAAGTTGCATTCCTCATTAATCTTCCTGTGTTAAATCTTTCTTTTAAAAAAATAGTGTTAAAAAAAAGGAAAAGAAAAAGAACATGACAAAAAAATTAGAAGCAGCACAAAAGCCATGATATTATTAGATGTTTCAATGCACTAGCTCACAGGTTAGTCTAGAGTGTTTCCACTTTGTTGATCAAGATCTTTTGTTATTTGTTTCCCATGCGGAATACCTAATTAGGATCAGTGAGACATGAAAATAGGAAGGAACAAAATAAGAATTGTAAATCACACAAGATATAGGGTGGTTCATCCTAAAACTAGGCATACATCCAGAGTCATTGTGGTTTTGCAATGATTAGAAAAATTACAACCAAGATGCAGAGATAGCTGCCCCCCAATTAAATATAAATAGTTGGATCTGCAGTTGAGTGATTAATATTCAATACTTATTAGGATCAACTCTTCCCAACAAAGATTGGGTAACAAGCCAAGGATCAAAATCCCCTCCCACTACTTCCAGGTTTTTCTTAAGGTTAAACTCTTAAGTCCCATTTGGTAATTTTTATATTTGTAATTTATTTGGTGTTTAATTTTTCTTTCCAAAAAGTAGAAACAATTTTCAAAATTTACTAAATTATATGAAAAAAAGAAAAAAAGTATTGTTTTTAATACAAATAGCCAACACAAAATTGATAAAGGGGATACTACTCATTTTTCCTAATACTATATTTTAGTAGATGCACTAGAAGAAGAGATTCAGTAAGTTGTTTAAACATCAACTTTGCTTGACCACAGTTTTCCCAGCCCCGTGCTCACTTGATATACTCAAAACAGTATTTCCATCATAGGAGGAAACTTCTTGATTAGTTTTGAGGATCATAACCTAACACTTTGCCTACTATACATTGTGTGAGTACACTTGGTTAGGTCGGCTCAACTCACAAACTTAGTGCCCAAGCCCATCAGTGGGCTAAGCCCGGTAGGTTATTTTCTAGTGGACTAGGCTAGCCCGGAGCAAAAATTTTTAGGATAAGCCTTCATGCCTAGGGGGTGGTTTGCGGGTAAGCCCAACAATTCAAGACTTGGGCTCAACACCTAGGCCCAGCCCCAAACCACGCCCATTCGGGCTTCCCTAGCCTACCCAGCATATAGGTTTGATCTAGGTCACCAGTCAAATGATGACCCTACTATACACTTTGATAGCATCTTAAAAACACATATTTCTGTCATTTTTTTTTTGGGTTTTTTTTTTGGGGGGTATGTTTTTAAACTTCTGTCAAAACATACTTAGCTTAAAATGAATATAGATAGAACCCAAACATTGAAATTCAAATTGCAATTGCATCTTTATTCTTATTCTCTCATGCTTTTCTAGCTTTCTTGGGTTCACTTTTGGTGATTTCTGTTTGAAAATATTCACCATAAAGTTGTGGACAAATAAAGGAGACAAAAAGCTTCAACAAAAGATAAATTATAGATTCAACTATAAATTGAAGAAGGCATTGTTTAACAATTGGCATTGGATGTAGCCAAGCTAAGCGAATTGGTTTTGCTTATATTGCCAAGTCATATATTTTAAGTACGGACACTTCTAAAAAGGTGATGTATCCGCGTTGTGTCGTGTCCGTGTTGGACACTGACACTCTTTGGACACTTCTGGACACGTGTCTAACACTCCTCAAATTAGAGAACACGTGTCTATCGCTCAAACAAATGTCTATCTATTAGAGACAAGTGAAACTAATTATAAGTTTGAACAAAACAATTTAAGATACAACAATAAAAGAAAAACCATATTATTAATTTATAAGAATTAGTATCATATTATATTTTTTTATTATCTTTGAAGAATGATATATTCATATATATATATATATATGACTTATAATAAATATATAAAATTATATATTTCATGCGTGTTCTCCGCGTGTCGTGTCCTACGTTTTTTGAAAATTGGCTTGTCGAGGTGTTCATGTCATATCCATGTCATGTTGCATGTCTGTGTCCACACTTCTTAGCATATATTAGAGAGGAAAACAAGTAGAAACATAGAGAAAAAGAAAGATGGAGAAGAACTGTAATTGACATTTTAATAAGGAAAAAAAGGATTTAGGATTATTGAAAAGCCAAAATAGCTTAACATACATTTATGGTCCGTAAAGTATGCGTTTCATTTTGTGTCACTTTGGTCCTACTAAGTTTCAATTTTTTTCAATTTTGCCCTTAAAATTTTCAATTTGAGTGACTTTAGTCCAATTTCAAATGGATCATCTAAATAGTTAACGTAATGATAATAAAATACACATATGGTCCCCAAAGCATGTCTTCCATTTCACTTTGATCCCTAAAATTCTGAATTTTATCAATTGGTCCTGAAATGTTGAAGACAAAAATGAAACATAACTTTACAATATTGAGGGACAAAATTGACAAAATTTATACTTTAGGGGACCAAAATGACACAAAATGTATACTGTAGGAAACATAGTTGAAATTTATAATTATTCTGCTGATTTATACGGCCATTTGAAATTGAACCAATTTAACTCGAACTAAAAACTTTAGGGACATAATTGACAAAATTGGAATTTGAGGGACAAAATTGACCTAGAATGCATATTTTAGGGACCATAACTGTATTCTATGCAGCCAAAATATTATGGGTTTTCTACAATCCTTCCATTCTGTTTGGATTTTTATCCTAAAGTGCATTAATGATGCATTAAATATTGGCAATTCCTTTTCTAACAAAACATATCATTATTGATTCAAAATGATTTGATTAATTATATTTTCCACCATTTGTTATCTCTATTGTTATCTTCATCCATTAAATATTCATTTTGTAGAAAACAAATTGAGTGTGTAAATCAGGTGGAGATTTTCTTTTTATTAAAGATTGAACAAGCATGCAAAATAATTCAAAGGTTGGACTTCACAGCTCAAAAGGGGGGCTGACTGTCGTGGCCTTGGTAGGCAAGGCATGGGCTTAATATCTCAAGGAAAATCGTGTCTGCAAATAACAGCTGTGCAATAGCTGACCTGTGCTCACCATCTTGCCACGAAGCCAACATCATGCCCGCAGACAGGACGTGATAAAGGTTGCCACCAAAACATGCTCCCAGTATCTTCTCAGCATCTGTCTCTGTGCACGCGAAGAATAGACCGTGGCCACAAATGGGTAGGTCGCGCCGCAATGGTGATGTTTATAAAAACAATGCTGGTTCCAAGTGTTTCTTTAACTTCTTCCAATCCGAAGTAAGAGAGGTTTCTTTGAGAAAGTGCTGTAGATAGGCTGTTATGTATTTATCTCTATGTTTACTTGAGGATTATTTTGTATTGATCTTTCAAATCATCATCAAGATGTAAAATCATCCAAACATTTTGTGAGTGTTCTTCTTGGTGGATTCCAAGTTCTTGAGTTGTATGCTCTAGTGGATTCTAAATTGTTCTCGTTGTGGATTCAACACCGCTATTGTGGATTCAGTAATGGATGCAAATATCCAGTCAAGGTTAGAGGTGGAGCTACTATCGAAGGTCTCAAACAAACTCGTTAGCTTGGATTGGCATTTATAAGAAATCTCTAGTGCTACTTTTCTTTATAGTGGATTGTTCTCGTGGCCAAGGCCCGTGATTTTTTTATCACATATTGGTGGATTCCAACTGTGATTTTTTCATGTAAAAATCATCTAGTTGTGTTTGCTATCTTTTATCTCTTCAATTGTTGATCATGCTTGCTTTGGATTTCTAAAATTAATAATCATGATATCCCAGGACTAAGATTTTTCACATTTTGTGGAGTAATTTATTTGAATGGGCCAAATACAGATTGGTTTATTGATACGAATCATTCTTTTTTTCATTCTTTTTTTCCCAATAGTATATTGTATTGTCTTGTATAATGTATCATAACATTTTTTAACATCTTTACAAATAGGCAGAAAAATAAATGATAAATTACACTTTGTCCACCCTATAAGTTTAAGGGTATAGCATTCCCCCCCCCCCCCCACTTTTCCTAACATTTGAAATATTTCTCAATTTTCTCCCAAAACAAACTTTCATCCAATTTTCGATGGAAAATGTCACGTGGCGCCATGTGGACAAACATGTGGCATAAAAATAGGTAAATTACATTTTTCCCCTTTAAGTTTCACAATTTTCCCACTTTGGCCTTTAAAGTATTTTTTCTTCCTACTTTAGCCTTAATGTTTGTAATTTTTCTCAATTTAATCCCAAAACAAAGTACCATCCAATTTTGCATGGAAAAAGGCCACTTTGGTAACTGTGTTGTATAAAAATAATTTATATTAAAATTTAGTTGAGTTTTGAGAACTTTTTTTTATTTATATTAAATCATAAACAAGTTTGACAAAATTAAATACCAAAAAATATTTTTTTTAAATTTTAAAAAATATTTGTGCTAAAAAGAAAAAATCATATGAAAATAATTAGTATTTTTTCATTTTTTCCACCAAACTAATTTTTAAATTTTTTTTAGAAAACAAATACTTAAAACTCAACCAAACAGAGAGGTGTCTGAGTGTATACGAACGATGGTTGTGGAATAGGGTGAGACAATGAAGGAAAGTGAAAAAGGGGGGTGATGGAGCTAGAAAGGTGGTAGAGAAGTTGGGGCAGAGGAAAGACAATGGAAGTTCTATGGGGAATTTGAAGAGAAGAAAGAGTTGAGGATTAGAATTTGGGTTTGGGTTTAAAATCGACAAATGTCCAAAACTAGTTTTGGGAGTAAATTAGAAAAAAATTACAAACATTAAGGGTTAAAGTGAAAAAAATATATATTTTTTAAAGGACAAAGTGGGAAACTATGAAACTCAACGGAGGCAAACTATGTTTTTTTTTTTTTTTTTTATCGGCAAATGTTAGTTGTTAGATTAGCACTTATGGGAGAAAATCTCTCCACCCTTGGCAAAGCACCTAAGTGCTTGCATTCCCTTAATTCAACTCCCCTAAAAAGAATTGAATCCATAACCTCCTTGGGACTAAGTCCTAAGAAAGGCATGGTGGCCAACTATAATTTATCTATTTTTGCATGTAGCCTCACATGGCTACTAACGTGGCATTTTTTGTCCAAAATTGGATGGAAGTTAGTTTTGAGAGTAAATTGTGAAAAACTACAAACGTTAGGAGTAAAAGTGGGGGAAAAATACTTTAAAGGGCTAAAGTTAGAAAATCATGAAACTCAAGGAGGGTAAAGTGTAATTCACACAAAAATAAATATAGTTATGGAAACAAACAAACAAACAAACAAATATCATGTAAGAACAAAACACTAACAATGCATAATCCTTACAATTAGAAAAATAAGGTTCCTTGAATTAAAGATATGCACAAATCAATACTACATATAAAACCTATAGCAAAGTTCCAATATAATTATCCCTTTAATTTACAACTTTTGAGTTCTCAAATAGTTTGAAAACTTCAAGCTTCAACATATGTAAGTTGGCATAAATCAATAGCACAACATACTTAATACTAGACGAGTAGAAATTTGTCAAAAAGGTAGACCTAAATAAAAGATAAAGTATGATTATTAAGTTAATGAAAATTTATAACAATATTCATTTACATAAAATAAGTTCAATTACTTTCTTCACAATTGCTAGAGAAATTTTAACATAAGTTACATGTTGATGATATGTATAGATTTACTTCCAAAAATATCAAATCGCAAAATATGTATCATGAATCACAACATACAGACAATACTAGAAAGCAGGCATATATATAAGATAGATCTCCTTTATTTAATGTAGGGTTGAATCCAAAATGAGAAAGGATTATGATAGATAAGAGAAAATAAATAAAACATAAATATGAAAAAGAACATACCTTTAGAAGTTGTATAATTATACTGACTCAAAGGTCACTGAAGTGTTCCTAATCAGCACTTTCAGCCCATTGTTTCCATTGCTCTCTTGCTCTTCTTTAATTTTCTTGGCAGATTCCTCGGCAGAGGGATGACAAAAGGCTACCTCAATCATTTCTAGAGTGAGTACATCCCCCAAACTGGATGGTATTTCCTCGAGATTTTCACACGATTCCAGCGATAAATGTTGAAGGGCTGGAAAGTGACTAGAGCAGGTGATCCATCGCTCAACCTTGAGGTTCTTCAGTTTCAAGAATTTGAGTCGAAGAAACCCCTGATCAGTTGTTGCCCATTGCGGTCCCCAGCAAGCATCACTTTCTAATTTGAGAAGCTCAAGGTTGGGTAACAACATCCCAAGAATTGATATCTCCTTCCACTCTATCCCTGTATATCTCAAGGTTAACCTCTTAAGATTTGCAGGAAACTTAACCCCTTGGAGATTGGTTGACTGGATGCGGAACGTATTGTGTAGCTTTAAAGTCTCAAGGTGTCTTAAAGAGTCTAGATTAGGAAACATCCAACACCCCGAATATGATATCAGAGGTCCACGAAATCCCAGCTTCGTAAGATGAGGAGTCCTTGCCAATAAATCCTGAACAGGTCCATAAGGTTTTAAGTTTGCGATGGTTCGCAGGTTTTCTAATACAGAGGGACAGCTGTCATACATTGCTGCTTTTTCAGAAAGAAAAGGCAGAGAATATGCTGCTCCTTTAGTATAAAGATGCCTCAACTTCGGAATCGTCCAAAAATTATGTGGCAGAATAACCTCAGAACAAGTAAAAATAATGAGTGTCTCTAGGTTTGAGAGATTGGATATTGAGGGTGGTAATTCACAGTAACCATTCAACATAATTGCCAAATACCTCAAATTAACAAGTTGAGCCAGTTTGCTTGTAAAGTAAGCATTGCCGCTCCATAAGTCCAACACTCTAAGAAGTTTGAAGGTCTGGTAAATAAATGAGCACACATCATCAAATGGGTTGTTCCTAGAAGCAAATTTACGCACACAAAGCAACTTGTCCTCTGAATCATTGCTGAAGCACAAGAATGACTGAACAATTGCTGGGGAATAAGATAAGGAAATCCGAATGAATTTTGCTAAGAAGTCAGAATGGATGCAGAGGCGACATTGGTTATTTGTTCTATAATTACTTGAAGGAGGATAAGCATCTTTATAATTGTAAATCCTCTCTAAGAAATTAATTTCCCTTCCTTTCTTCAAGCATAAATCACGCAAAAGATCATGCATGCGGCATGATTTAATTCGACCATCAAACCTTTTTCGAGCACCAATCACCAGACTTCTCTGAATTAGATCCATTAAGTAATCCTCTGCTACTTCCTCCAAACTACTCTGCCCATCTTTTTGTATAAACCCCTCAGCTACCCATAACCAGATTAACTTGTTCACCGGTATTTCTTGGTCGTCTGGAAATACTCCTAAATAGAGAAAACATGGTTTCAAGTGATGAGGCAAGTGATCGTAACTTAATGCTAGTGTGTCCAAGTATTGGTTTGGATCACTAACAATGTATGAGCTTACACTTTGGACAACTTGTTCCCACCACTCTTGGGTCTTCTTGTTCTTTGCGAGAAGCCCTGCTATTACAACAATTGCAAGTGGAAGCCCTTCACACTTTTTCATTATTTGCTTCCCAATTTCAATCAGTTTTGGAGGGCAACATTCTTTCTGAAACACCTTCCATTGTAATAACTCCCAACCTTCTTCTTCAGTTAGAAAACGCAGACAATGAGGATGGCTATTAGGTGAGGCATGCATAGCCACCTCTTTGAGCCGACTAGTAAACATAACTCTACTTCCATTGTTGTCATTTGGTAAATACATTTTAAGATCAACCCAAGCACCAATATCCCATATATCATCAAGGACGATGAGATATTTCTTGCCCTTTAATTTCTTGTACAACTTTTCGCCTAACTTTTCATTGCTCTGGATTTCCTCTTTATCGTTAAGGACAGTAACAGAGTGTAAAATGTCCAATAACATTTCTCTTTTTCTCGGCACTTGAGAAACATTGGTCCATGCACGAATATGAAAGTGGTGTGCAATATAAGGATCATTGTACACTTTTCTTGCTAAAGTTGTCTTACCGAGTCCAGGCATCCCAACAATTGATATGATGTCTAGCTCCATCTTCCATCCAGCAAGTTGTTCTTTTATACTCATTACCTCGTCGTCAAAACCCACAATAATTTCTTCCTGTTCCATGTTTCTGTTCATCATTGAGGTTCTGTTCCTCATTGACGGGACTCCATCGGAAGAATTTCTGTCGTGTAGGACTTGGATCTTATACATCTTGTCATAAAACTGCATCACTTTTACCTCAATGGGATTAATCTGTTCCATGATATCACTGAGATTTAAACGAAAATCAAAGACGAAACCAATTTTATTACCTTTGTTGCTGTCCCTCTGCCTTGCAACGTTGGCAACAAAAGAGCGGATGATTTCTTCTGTATCGTAGGCCACACAACTAATTTGCATCGCCAGGTTTTCCGATTCATCGTCCTCAAAGTGCTTCTCCTCCATATCCTTGAGAATGGCTCTTAGGAATCTTAGCTCATTGTAAAGAGATAGGATTTGATGCCTCTCATTTGCAATCAAATTGTCCTCACTGTTTATTAGCAGCTTCAAGATAGAATCTATAGCAGTTTCCTCTACCATCACTCCTCTCTCTGTCTCTGGGAAGACAAGCCGCTAACAAAGTGGGATTTTTGCAGGAAAACTGGTGGTGATGAGAAGAAAATCATGAAATGGGTTGGCGGTGTTGAAACAAAGAAACTGATCTTTCACAGTGAAGAAGAGGCCCGTTGACATTACTTTTTTTTTTTTTTTTTTTTTTTTTTGGGGGGGGGGGGGGGGGAAAGATCTTTCACAGTGAAGAAGAGGCCCGTTGACAGTACTGGTTTTTTTTTTTTTTTGGGAAAGATCTTTCACAGTGAAGAAGAGGCCCGTTGACAGTACTTTTTTTTTTTTTTTTTTTTTTTTTTTTTTGAGAAAGATCTTTCACAGTGAAGAAGAGGCCCGTTGACAGTACCTTTTTTTTTTTTTTTTTTAAGGGGGGAAGATCTTTCACAGTGAAGAAGAGACCCGTTGACATTACTTTTTTTTTTCTTTTTTTTTTTTTTCTTTTTTTGAGATTAGAGAAAAGTTACGGATTATGAAAATTTTTTCATAAAAATGATCATGAAAAATTTATGATCCTTAAATTATCTTGATTAATGTGTGGTACTTTATTCTAAGTGTAATTCAAAGGACACAAAATTTTCATGATTATTTTCATGAAATTTTTTTTATGATACCTAGCATTGCTGGGGGATTAATTACCCTTACCTCCTTGACGTTTTTGACAATTATAAGCATCTCCCCTATAATTTCAATAGATACACTAATTTCTCTTATTTTGAAATTATTATCACGATTTTCTCTTCTCTTTTTTTTTGAATTAATTCTCCAATCTGTTAAGTGTACAAACGACGTTACTTGGATGTGTAAAATGACCATATTACCTTTTGGTCTGAGCGCTAAACCACAATGGAAGTCTCTGTAATCGTCAAAAATCTCAGGAGAAGTGTAATTTACTCCTCTTATATTCTCTATATTTCTATTTCTACCAACTCAAAATTTTTTGTCACTAATTATTTCTCACTAAGTATTTTTCGTAAAGAAAATTCAAAATAGCTATATGTATTTTTACAATAAAGTTTTTATTAAAAATAGGTATTTTCAAAATTTTATAAAAACTTTATTTTCTCCAAATAGCTATTTTCAATACAAAAAATAAAATAAAATAAAAAATAAATACCTATATGTATTTTTAAATTTTTATTCAATCTCTAACTTCTCAAAATAGGTATTCATAAAATAAATATATATATATATATATATATATTTGCATGCCTATATGTATTTTTAAATATTTATTCAAACTCTAATTTCTCAAAATAGGTATTTTTCATTAAAAAAAAATCAAATACCTATATGTATTTTTAATATAATTTTATTAAATATATATATTTTCAAATTTTTATTCAAAATCTAATATCTCAAAATAGGTATTTTTTAACATAAATTTTTTATTACTAATTATTTCTATGCATATAAAATATACATAGGTGATCTTTTTTAAAAAAAAATCGATATCTTTTGTATTTTGTTTTTTAATTTTCAAATAAAAGATTGTATTTAATTTATTACAAGATTTGATGGTGATCAATTTGTTGGCTATTAATGTGTTGTTATTCTACTCTCTGTTTTTTTTTTGGGGGGGGGGGGGGGGGGGGGGGGCTTTTAATGTGTGGTGATACGAAAGAAACAAAGATAAAGTATTATAATGAAAATTAGAAAAACCAAATAAAGATTGGTTCAAATAAAGTTGGAAAAATTATGCAAATAGTCTTTATAATTTGCACGATATGTCAATTTGGTTATTATAGTTTTAATTTGTTCGATTTTACTCATTAATTTAACGGACTGTGTCATTTTAGTCCAATAAATAACGATTGTTAAGTTAATTTAATATAAAGTCAAATAATGTGTCAATTTTGTCATGATATTTTTCACAATGTGTCAATTTAGTTCCTGTCAAAATCGAGAAAATTGAAACTACAATGACCAAATTGACACATCGTGTAAAGTACATGAATCAAATTGATACATTGTTTGACCTTCCGTTAAATTAACTTAACAACCGTTATTTATTAGACTAAAATGACACAATCCATTAAATTAAGGGACAAAATCGAGCAAATTAAAATTACAGGGACCAAATTGACACATCGTGTAAACTACATGGACTATTTGGATAATTTACCAAATAAAGTTTAATTTAAATATTAGATGTAATAAATGAAAAATTATTTGAATAGTTTAATCACTACGTCAAAATTGGACTTTAGCGACGATTTTTTACCGCCATTAAAGGCTGTAAAACCACCGTTAAAGCCTTTAACGGCGGTATTAACGGCGGTTTCGTTACCGCCGTTTATGCGCGTGTCGGAAAAAGTGAAACCGTCGTAAAAAGGCAAATTACCATCGTTAAAAGTCGACCAAAAACGGCGGTAATATAGGACCAAAAACGGCGATTTTTTACCGCCGTAAATAGGTTCAAATTTTTCAAAAAATAATTCTTTCTTCTTGCACTCCCCAAGTTTTGAACCCAAGACTTCTCATCCACCCACACCAACCACTTTGCCACAGCCACTCTTCATGAAATATATTCCCTAAATAAATATTTAAACATTACTTTTACTTTATTGTAGATGGTTTCGCCGGAACTCGTCGGAGTTTCGCCGGAGCTCCGCCGGCAAAAACCGCCGTCATTAACGGCGGTAATGGTTGGGTATTAGTGGCGGTTTTGTTATCGCCGTTAAAAGTGGGCATTAACGGCGATTTCGTTACCGCCGTTAAAAGTGGGTTTCATTACCGTCGTTAAAGACACTTTTAGTGGCGGCTTTTTTAACGGCGATAACGAAACCGCCGTTAATGATACATTAACGGCGGTATTAACGGAGGTTTTCGTTACCGTCGTTAAAAAAACCGCCGTTAATGCCCTGTTTTGGCGTAGTGAATATTCTCAAAATAATAATAAATAAATAAAAGATCTTTCATTTCTTATTAACTAATTTTTATTTGTTGTAACAAGATTATATATAAATATATTATCTTTAAACTTTGTTAATAACTTAAAGAATATATTATCTTTAAACTTTGTTAATAACTTAAAGAATATTAAGTGGTATTTTTTTTATTACATATCAATTAAAAATTTAAGGACTCAAATATAAAAATTAAAATTTAAAAATAATATAAGATTGTGAAATGATATACGGCTTAACAATGATGGAGAAAAAAATGATAAAGAAAATTAGGAAGGAGAGAAGGGTAGAGCAAACAAAAAAGTTTATGACACTACTATTGGTTGTAGCACCAACCATGAATAAAAGAAGGAAGCGAACAAATAGAAAGAAATAAATAAAATAAAATAAAATAAAGAAACAAGGGAAATTAATTTTAAGAGAAATAGATAGATGGTTAAGAGAAAGTAAGGAAAATGAGAGAAATGAGAAGAAGAAAAAAAAAATTGAAGAAAAAAGATGAAAAAAAAAAAACAGAAGAAGAAGAAGAAAGAAGAAATTGGATAAAAATAAGATATACACAGTAGAAAGAGTATTAATTTAGTGAGAAGAATAAGATAATATGGGCTAAGATCCATGTAGCTCCGCCCATCAGAATAATAAATAAGAGAGGCCTTTGCAATTATGTAAAATTTCAAGGAAGGTCAATGCAATTTACCTTTTAATAATGCAAGAAATAAATGATCAAGGGAAATTTTCACTTTTTAACAACAAAAGTTGCTAACGTGATCTCATTCTATTAAATATTCTAACAGATAGATGATGGAAAAGGAAATTTTGATAATAATTTTAAAAGTACGAGAGAATAGTATAATTATTTAAACTATAGGTGTAATGCCCCAAAATAATAACAAAAATTCATATCATGATATTCAATGGAAAAACAAAAACTTACATAATATTAATCTTTCATTGATTCTGTTTTACCATACAAAAAATGTTATATGTATGTATATATTCATAAATCTTAAATCCTAAATCTATAGCATCTGACATGTAATAATTACATGAAACAAAAGAAAGTACAAATAAGTTAATGCCTTAATGGTTACATCTTTCTAAATCGATACTTAGGAACAACAAAACGAGTTAAACTCCATTCATATAAAGCCCAAGACTTATACAACAAATATCTATGCAAAAGAACAAAAATAAGCTCTCGGCTCCAAGGTCCTTCCAAGCTACTTCTTTGGTGGAGGCATATCATCAACACCTGAAAGTTGTTTTTCATATAAGATAAGCTAAAGCTCAATAGAGATACTTGAACACAACATATGAAGCTTAACAAGGTCATATGGTGAATGCATATGCATGCCATTTACCAAAACATTATACTATCTCTTTTAGAACAATGCAATGCCTTAGTTATATATCAATTCATAAAACAATACTTTTTAAATCAGAAAACAAAGTAGTGGATACAAAACACTAGGAATCTCTAGGTACGTGTTTGTCAGTATACAAGCACTACCAAAGCCATTTTGTAATAGCTAATTTTGGGTGACCACCCGAGCAGTCATTTGCAGCTTCCAGTAACTTGCGTGTTTATAGGCGAGATCGCTCGAGCGATAGAAAGTTTCCTCGAGCGCAGATTTCAAGTTCCCAATATTTTCACTGTAGCTCTGCAAAACTTCTTAGACCATGCGTTTACTGCTCGAGCGATGGAAAGTTCGCTCGAGCGGTCTCATTGTATTTTGGCACTTCACTTGAGGCGTCTGTTCGGCGCAGCAGAGTTAAATTTCAATCTAAACACCATTCTAGCTCACTTTTTCATACTCCTTCTCTTTCTAATGGCCCTTTCCGAAAATCCTAGCTCAAAAATCCTAGATTTCATCTAGCAATAGCAAGAATTTATCCTTCTGCCTTCAATAAAGTTGTTACTCTCGCCAAAAGCTACGTTTTGAACCGATTGCATCATGTTATTTTGGAAGTTCATTGCGTGGATCTTCATCTTTCACTTGTAACTCTTGAGGTAGGAATAATGTTACCCTTGTATATTTATAGTTTGGTTTAAGTGTGTGTGTATCTTGAGGTGTGGGATGATTGTTGAGATAAGTGATATATATATATATATTGTAGCTTGCTTATCGTGCTCCTCGGAGGGGTTTAGTCTTCTCGGATACGATAGCCCTACAGTTCGGACTCCCGTGGTTCTAAATCTGATTTTACATTACAATGTGAAATAGATAAACACAAATAAGTCCAAATCCAGCAAATCTTTTAGAAAATCGATTTTGAATAAAAAAATGCCAAAAATGTACTGCATTGCTAGATTTCAAAGTCGCCACCTAAATATTTTTAGAAAATTTAGGAAACCCGTGACTCATGCCAAAGGCCACTTATCCGTCATCACCAAAGTGTCTCAGCTCGGGAACTTAGGTATGAGAGGGGAAGGTCATGAATTTGAGCACCCCACTCACCTGATCAAAGATCGGCCTCTACTAATCATGATGTGATTTTTATATACAGTATATGCTCTTGTTCTGATTTATTTATGCTATCTTTATTATGTGATGCACACAAGTGTAGACTAATTCGCCCAATTTGGAACGTTTTGATTTCATGTTCGTTTTGAAAAGTGTTTGAATATGTGCCACTTGGAAAAGTGATCTCATATGTACATTAATCAAATTATCCCAACTTAAAAGAAAACGCCTTCATTCAAAGGCATTCAAACAAGTATATCAATTAAGCACTTAGCCTGATGGTAATTATGCTTGACATGGCAACAATCGCACGTATGCAATATGCTAAAGCAAAAAAATGCTTACCCTAAATAGCCGAGGCGAGCCAAAAGAAAGAAAATAGCTAGAAAAATGCACGATCCTAACTATGCAAAATGACTAATGTAACACATAGAACATGCAATTAATAAGCTCGGCTACTAGCATGGCATGTGATTCAATTTAAGACATACGGTAAAAAACGTATTCAAGTAAGGAATTTGAAATTGACATTGATTAGTATGATGAGCTGAACCCTTATGCATGCAAAAGTGGATATAAGTCATGGCAATGACATGAAAATTTAAAACATGATACTACCATTAGAAGTAGGTAAATAAAAAGAAGAAAGAAATGGGAGTTGGAAGACATACACAATATTACAAGTTTGCCCTCATACAAGAGGGTCTAAATAAATGTCCTAATTAAACTGACTATTACAACACTACATAAACTAACTACACTAACTAATTATAACAAATTGAGTAATTAATTACAACACAGAATTAATTAACTAAGTAACTAGCTATTACAAATTCAAAAGAATTTAACTAATTAATGAACTAGCTATTACAGGTTTCAAATAAATCTTCTAATTAGCATTAACATTATGAGCCACGGATAGCGAAGAAGTGCACATGCATGGACATGAATTTCCGCCCGAAAACTTCTCTGTTTTTCTGCTAGAACTGTTCTATTTTGTAGTCAGAAAATTAAACCGTTTTCTCCCCAGTCTCTGCTCTGTTCTGCCATGAAAAATGCCACTATTTTCTTAACAAAAGGTGGCCAGCCAGCCAAGAAAAGTGGTCGGCCGGATGGTAGGGTGGCTGATCGGCCACTATTTTTTTGGTATTGCCCTGCTGCAATAGAATGGAAACAGAGCAAAAACATAGTGTTTCCAGGGGATGTTTTATCCTCTCTGTCTCTCCCTATCATGGAATTGATCAAGGGAGGGATAGACTTGATTCGCAAACCATTAATTGACGCAAACTCATTGCGTGATGATCTACGAATCAATGGGGCAAAGTCTTAATAAATGACAATAAAAGACCAACGAAGCTTCCTCCCTATCATGGAGTTGCCTCTATAGGGAAGTGGTAGACATCACTTCTCCAATCATTAACATCACTAATGAGTATGTAATGACTCGAGACACAATAGGTTCAATTAACGTCCGATTAAACCCAAACCAATTTTATTACCCTTGTTACTATTTTAATCCAATTTTATTAACCTCTTTTAATTACTTTTCCATTTTTTAATCATTTTAGTCCAAAAATGAGAGTTATGTCCACTAAATGAGGAGAAGTGTCAAACAAGAAGTTGTTATTGGCATGAGAGAGATGTAATTCCTTAGTAATGAACCTTCGAAGAGATTAAACCATTAAGCATGAAAGGGTCTCTTTTGCATGCCTTAAACAACACTCATTTGAAACAACTCTCAAACAAATAAAACCAAGAAAGGAGGGAGAGTGCAAAGATGGTTATTGTAAGTGTGAACACATGTATAAAAAGCACAAAATAAAACTATCAACTCAAATAGGTTGGTGTCTAAGGCCTAAACAACCAAACCTATGACTACAACACTACAAGCATACTATGCAAAGCATAAATGAAATAAACACACTAAAATAGTCCTAAAACTAAAAAAAACAGTGTTGGAATTAGTATGAAAAGCCAGAAAAAGTGAGTTAAAATAAGAGAGAAATAAAGCTAGTAAGCAAGCCTAAAGAGGGGTGGCTAACCCCGCCATTTTTGGAACTTTGAAACCACATATTTAGCCTCTAAAAAACTTTGAAAATCAGTAGCCAAAAGTTGGAAAATAGGTGGGAAACACGAGGACAAAAGCTTGGAGAACAAGGTTCAAAGAAGGGTGGTTATCCCATCCACCTTTAGTAGCTTTAAATCACAAGTTTCAGCCTATCAAAGACAATCCAAAATAGTATAAAAATAGCAAGAAAAGAAAGGAAAGAAGTAGAGTAAAGAAGGCAAAAGTTATACATCTTGAAAAGAGGTAACTCTTTGATTCACAAACCAATAAGTGCTCACCCTCAGGAGTTGGAATTTTAGTTCAAGAACCTTAGCAAGGAGCCTCAAATATTTGGTTTAGGGAGTATATGTAAGGTGTATATAGGTTGCAAGAGAGAGAGAGAGAGAGAGAGAGAGAGAGAGAGAGAGATCTTACAAGAATTTGAGCTTTGGCAATTTTTTCTAACCTCAAATCAAGAGGGTGGGGCTTATATTTATAGAAAAATAGTTTCTCCTGTCGGAAATATCTGTATAAAGACAGTTGGTGCAAGGCATGCACATTGGGGGGAGGGGGGGAGGGGACAGCTGGAAGCAAAATATCTGCTTGTCAGGACACCTGGCCGGCCGGTCAATGAGTTGTATGGTCGGCCACAAAAAACTACTCTCAAGCCTAACTTCAAACAGCCATATCTCTTTCATCCAGACTCGGTTTCAAGTGATTCTTTAGTCTAAATTGAAACCCCAGAAGTCTACTTTCCATTGGTGGCACCCACTCATCTAAATTCTAAGTGTACAAAGATATATACCTAATTTAGTGAAGGCTGCTCATTTCTTTCTTAATGGTTTGATGCCCAACTTCAAACGGCCATATCTCCCTTATCTGGACTTGGTTTTAGATGATTCTTGAGTCCAAATTGAAGCCCCAAAAGTCTACTTTCCAATGGTGGTGGCCTCACATATAAATTCTAAGCGTACAAAGAGATATGAATAATTTTGTGAAGACTGCTCATTTCTTTCTTAACGATTTGATGCTCAATCTTTTCCCCAACTAGTTTTCTTCCATTCCCTCATATTTCCTTCAACTCCAAACCTATAAATAAGATGTTTTAAAATATTTTTCAAAGAGTTCACCTCCCTTCTATTTATTTCCATTTTGTCCTTACTCGGTTTATCAAAAAGTGCAAATTTTAAACAAAATGCGAGCCTCAAAACATCGTAGAAACATTTAGAAAAAATATTTTGAAAAAAGAGAGTTTTAAGGCCTAAATAGTTTTGGTCAAAATGGAGTGTAAGGTTGGGATTAGAAACCAAAGCCTTTTGCTGAAGAATTTGAACGATTGTACATCGTACTTTTCATCATCGACTATTCAACCTGAGGTGCCCAAGTCTTAAGGGCAGTAAAAAATGAGATGTCTATAGTTGCTCCTTGTTGACAGAACTTGAAGTCATTGAATGACGAGAGTGAATATCAAAGCCTGAAGATG